>VXAX01007443.1:141068-153574 GCA_013399835.1 Leptocoma aspasia | reverse complement strand
TGGATCCACCTTGGGCAGCACAAGAGCCCAGCCAGGGCTGCACCCAATATGAACCAAAATGGTCCCAAAATGGACACCGGGCACGGGCTCTGGCACTTTTATCAGTTCTGCTCCATTTGCACATTGCAGTTCATTGTCCAGTTACAGCTTCAGCCCATCAAGTCCCATCCTTCTTGTTTTTCTCTCTTCAGCCCACATTGTTTGTGCTCTTGGGCCTGAGATTTGGATCATTTGTCCTTGGTCCCCAGCTGGAGAAGGAATTGTTTTGTCTCCCTGCTCTGTGCAGAGAGCTCACCATCCCCTGAATATGAAGCCCAGACCCACACACTAAAGCAGCCCAGAATCTGAAAATATAAAAGCTAAAACCTGAGGCATCACTCTGTACATGCAGACCTCAACACCCACACCTAGCCCAGAAATCTATTTATATTTATAAATAGGCTAATACTGCCATATCTGGAGCATCAGGTTGAAAGGGGTACAAGACAGGGCACACAAACTTCCAAACAAACCCCATCCAAACCTATTTAGAAGAACTGCTTCACACAAATGTGTTACTCTTGGTCAAGAACAAACTTTGGGTCTTTTGAATTTTTAACCTTAACTAAACAACAACAAAAAAAACCCCCCAAAACCCTCCCAANTACCTTGCCACTACAAGATTTCCATGGCATATTCACTCAGCTTAGTAGTAAAAAGGAGCTTTTGCTCTTTCCCCTTTGGTACAGCTGATGAAAACAGTGCAGCTCAAGGTCTGCTTCTTAGATCACCAGCACTAAATATTCCATAGATCTGTGATCTTCTGCAACAGGGAAGGTTAAAAGTCAGCAAAAAGATAAACTGTTGGTTTTATCGATACAGTATCACAAGTGTATCCCACTGGAAAGCAGAAAAAAACCCCCAAACTACCACTAATGCCAAGATGCTAAGAGTGCTCTGCAAAACAAAAGCATTCATGTGGACTTTCTGAAACTTTGTGTAAGAAATACTACTCAAAGCAGATTAGGAAAAAGAAAATTACACTGTCTCACTGCAGAACTTAAATGCATTTTTTAACAAATGTGTATCTTGTGTGACTCTAAAATGACAAATTGTATTTATTTTCTGTAACTGATGGAGCTTAACACCTTTTTTTTTAATCACTGGCAAGTGAATGTCTAAGAAACCTAAATAATAACATAAACTAATAATGTCCTGTTTTGACAACTTTAAATCTCAGTTTACAAGAAACTAATAACATGTACACATTTGAGGTGGAACCACTTTCAATTATTTTGCAGTTAAAAACTGAGTATCAGTCTACCCTCTTAAACCCATGAAAATTCTTAATCCTGAGAGAATTTTGTTTGCTTAGCTTTTATTATTCCAGATAAACATATTTGAGGAGATTTTCAGTATAACTCCAACACTGACAGTTTTTTGACAAAGCTCTATACTGGCACTGATTTTCAAGGCCAGGAAAAACAAGATGACTTAATAAAAATACAAACTCTTAGGAATGCAGTTCTCCAATAAGAAAAATACTGAAGCAGTAGAAATGAGCCTCATTGATATGTTGACTTCCCAAGTCATATGGCTAGCATTTTTAAGGCTGGAAATTTAAGCCCTAAGAAAATTCCCCCTTTTTTCACAGCCAGAGTAAACTCTCTGTCAGAGAAATGTTTTCTAGGAGTAGATATGTGGAAACTTCACACAGCTCAGAGAATACCTAGTTTCTCATGTCAGATAGTAATTTTGTTACAGTAAAAATCTCCTTATATGGCTAGGACAGAGAGCTAATGCCAAATTGCTATTTTTGTGTAGTTACCTGCCACTAACATGAGTGGGATTTAACATCCTGAGCTGCATGTTCATTTCTCTTCTGAAATATATTTTGGTGAACTTGGAAAATTCCCCATGCAACCTCATACCAAATTCTAGTCCCAGCTGCTAACTTCACATGCTCTCACCAACCTCACCACTTCTTTGGTGCAAGGAGTGGAAAGCGAGAAAAGTTCCAAGAGCTCATTAAATGCCTGAATCAAAACAAAATCTTTAACAAAGTAATCACTTCAATGATATAAAAACCACTTAGCATTCATAATCATGATTTCAAGCTTCTTTCCAATAAGGCTGTTAGTGAATAATAAGCACAGGGTGAGGATTCTTAGTTTGTGAACTATTTATCTGAGTTGTGTTGTGTCAGAAAACCAAAGCTGCAATCCACACTATTAACAGCTGTACTGAATTATGCAAGCCTTAAAAAAAAATCACAAAATTGCACATGCTATATCTATTTAAACTGCCCTAATACAAATGTCAAATACCTGCATATAATTAATTATGCCAGATGGACTTCTACCTCAGTAAGTCTTAGCTAATAGCCTTGCATTACTCTTGTTTAAACATTTACCAATGAAACCTGTGTACTTTACTGGACAATGAATTATGATCCTTTTCAGAAATTATCCTTTTAAAACAAAACCTATAATTGAAGCTTAAGAGGAAAATCGTGTAATGGAAATGTCCTCCAATCCCCTTTTAATTAACAGCACTGCACATAAGTACAAGCTGAGCTACTCATTTCCTCAAGACAATGCCTCTCAAAGCAGATGATGTTATCTCCCAGAAAATTTCTATGTTAAAGTGCTCTGGTTTGTGCTACTTCAGACCACTTCTATCCAACCGTCTTCCCCACTAGTCCAAAGAACTCTTGACATTTTTTTCTTTTTTTTTTAGATCAGTGGGTTTGAGATCAACATTTTGAACCTCGTGCTTTTGATGCCTTGTGAAGGCTGACCTAGAATAGAGACTAGACAGAGCTAAAGAATAAAGCAGGGATTTATTACAAAGATTTCCTCAGTGGATCCACCTTGGGCAGCACAAGAGCCCAGCCAGGGCTGCACCCAAGATGAACCAAAATGGTCCCAAAATGGACACCGGGCACGGGCTCTGGCACTTTTATAAGTTCTGCTCCATTTGCACATTGCAGTTCATTGTCCAGTTACAGCTTCAGCCCATCAAGTCCCATCCTTCTTGTTTTTCTCTCTTCAGCCCACATTGTTTGTGCTCTTGGGCCTGAGATTTGGATCATTTGTCCTTGGTCCCCAGCTGGAGAAGGAATTGTTTTGTCTCCCTGCTCTGTGCAGAGAGCTCACCATCCCCTGAATATGAAGCCCAGACCCACACACTAAAGCAGCCCAGAATCTGAAAATATAAAAGCTAAAACCTGAGGCATCACTCTGTACATGCAGACCTCAACACCCACACCTAGCCCAGAAATCTATTTATATTTATAAATAGGCTAATACTGCCATATCTGGAGCATCAGGTTGAAAGGGGTACAAGACAGGGCACACAAACTTCCAAACAAACCCCATCCAAACCTATTTAGAAGAACTGCTTCACACAAATGTGTTACTCTTGGTCAAGAACAAACTTTGGGTCTTTTGAATTTTTAACCTTAACTAAACAACAACAAAAAAAACCCCCCAAAACCCTCCCAAGTTCAACAGCTCCTTCATTTGACACAACCATGACATGAATCTGAAGAAATAAAGCATTGGAATTTTAGCTTTTTATAGGCCTTTGGCATGTATACTCACATAAGCAGTCCTGTGAGCCCAGTGGATTTGAGGCAGCAAGGTTAGGTACCCACATCTAAATAGTTCTCTTGTTAGATGGATTGAAGGCATTGCTATTTACATGAAGAGTTTATTGTAAACAAAAATATGTAAATTCATACCAGTCACTAAAGAAGCTTCTAGACATACAATGAGTTTAATAAACTTGTCGATGCATTGAATTTTTGCTTTCAAATAGGTATTTTTAGATAATAATTAGAGAAAACTTTAATTTTAATACCTAATTCGATTTAGTTCAGACTCTGCATCCATCCACGGAACATCATTCAGCTTGCAGTACTAGAGCTATACTGGATTCCTTTGTTCTTACCATTTAATCATTTCCCAAACACTTTGCTACCCAAACTGCATTTCTGTGAGCTAAATCATCTGTTTTTTCTTCGTAACTGCTAATTCCTTGCTAATTGTTAAGTAGCTTTTGGGCAGATAATTGAGCTTTGCATGGCAGCATACTGAAAACTGAACCCCTCCCTTCCTAAACAACTCAGCTTCTCATTTTGAGGAAAAATACAGCATTTGCAATTTGGAGCAGTAGTTTTTATTGCACCAGAGGATGCTTTCCCTAATGAAGATTTGAGAAACACCAATAGATGGCCACACTCCTGCCACCCCAGAGCACATTTCTTCTTAGAAATTCTTCTTCTTACAAATTTCTTCTTAGTCAGCACTAAGGGATGAGCACTGCAGCCAAAATTCCATCAAGTTCCTGCATGTGCTGTTTCCTAATATTTCATTCTCAGGCATTCTCAGCCTGCTCCTTTTTTTTTGGACCCACAAACTGCCCTTAGGGGACATCTAATTTTTTCCACTGATTAGACACAGGGTGTTTGCTTGTGGCCCTTGAAGCCCTGCTTTCTCAGAGGCAACAGAAGTAAGGGAATACTGCACAAATTCAAGTTGAAAAGAGTTTAACACAGTGAATAAACCTTACAAAACTCTATAAATATGGCATTTCACACAATGCTCTTTCATAAACACCACAGACTGGATAGCAGTGTTTGAAAATTTTTAATATTGAGTTGATTGAGGGCATATAAAAAGTGTCAATAAATCATTTAAAAAAATTGAATTCATAGGCATTATAAACAAAATATCACTAGTATTCATTCCTAGCAAGTATATATCTGGTGATTATCATGTGAGTAATGAAATGTCCAATGTGCATCAAATGGCACTTTTAGATACACATTAAATGTGGTCACCTCAGTGACAAGTGTTCTGGACAAAATACAATCCTGTCAAATTGGTAAGCATAAATTCATCTTTTATACAGCACTTCTATGAGATGCATGCAGTGTGCAAAACATTTCCAAGTTCTAGGTGTCTGCAATTCTTGTGAGGGGAAAAACAGATTTAGTCCCTCTGTCGCTTTTTTCCTTTAGCAGGAGTTTTGGAAGTCTGTTCATTTTCTGCATTTGGTTCCCAGAGTGCATTTTTTACAAATCTAGAAGCAGCTCCTTTGTCGAGTTTGGATGCCTTTTTCTTGTCTGTTATTTCTTTGACCTTGTTCATGTATGTTCTTATTCTCTCCTAGGGAGAAAAAAAAAAGTATTTCAAGCCATTCTCCAAAGATTACTGCTAAAATTAATCAATGAGTACAAGTTCTCCACACTGTACACTTCTAGAACTGTAATACCTAGAAGAATAGTATTACTTAAATAAATATACTGATTTGCAGAGATATGGGAACTGTTGCAGGCAAAGTTAGAAAATAAAAATACTGAACTCAGCTTGGAGTTTGACCTACGTAAAGATGCCAAAATAATATTTAGATATTTGACAAATTTACGGATGAATTATACTGCCTGACTACTGTCTACAAAAAAAAAAAAAAATTCAGCAAGTCCAAGCAAAGCTAAAAAAGCATCTTACACAAAATCAAAGATGGTACAAGCATTACACATGCAACTACCCAGAAGTCTAGGGGTTTAAGTTCCTGAAATGGTCAAGGGGCCTTATCAAAGAACTTATTTAGGGCAGCTTGATGAATTTCCAGCCATATCAGAAGGTCATTTTATGGCCATAAATAACGATACAGGCCTGTTTCCAGGGAAAAGGGCACACTTTTTCCTAAGTAAGCCTACCAGTTATTTGGTGTTTATGGGGTTTTTTTTGACCAAAACATGACTTGGACTCAGGCCCACAGAAGTATACCCTCCCAGCTTAACAATCTCATTTATGTGCCTACTCATCCTCATCTGCTCCTGCAACAAATAAAGAAAATTACTTTGAGAGGGTACTAAGCAGCTTTAAGATGGGAATCCCCCTCTGATTATTCTCTTCACAGCCTAGGGAGTACACTTACAGTAAACCTGCAAAATATTTAAAAATTTGGTTTACAGATTTCAGGTTTACATATTCAGCCTAAAATGGCCTTTAACTGTAGGGCCTTTGGGTGTTACTGTCATACAAACAACAATAACATATATATACACATATATGTAGTGCTCTACCTGAATTATAAATGTGGATTAACAGAACACATGTGGATACTGCTAAAATAAATTTTGATTTGCAACCCACACATTTCTCACACAGCCGTTGCCACCTCTCTGAATCTGGAACAAAAAGTTACAAAACTTACACTACAGAACTGATTTTCAGCTCTTCAGTGATCATTATAAGCAACTGTCAAAAACTTGGGCACTCTTTCAGGATCAAAAACACAGCTTTAACAAGGAGGGTTTTACAGGGTCTGAAATCATGATGGGCCCTAATATTTCTTTGGTGACTGAGATAATGAGAACAGATGGCAAACCTACATGTATTAACATGGGGAAAAGGAGCTTGGAAAATGTCAGCTTGACAAAAGAAATGAATTCTGATAGCCTGAGTGTGAGTTTTACTAATACAGTTTCAATACCTGTATGACCACAATTCCAAGAACAAAATAATCATGACAGAACAGTCTTTTTAAATTCCCTTTCCACCTGAATAAGAACATCACAATGGCTTTGGAAGGAGGAAATGTGCATTCATTCAAGCTTGATACTTGCAAAAGGAAAAGAGATCTGAGTAACAATCTAGGCTATGAAAATATTCACTCTTTCTTCAGAGTTAAAATGGCTGTTGTGAGGCAAAATACAAACATAAAATATCCACAGCAGAAGAGATAAAAGTTTTTAGTATCACTAAATTAACATGATATTCAGACACTATATAATATAGGAGGAAAAAAAAAACTGACAGAAAACTCATGAAATATTAACTGATGCATTTTTTAATATGATACAGTCTAGACTACTGAAAACCTCACAAAATTAAAAATAGAAGTATTCTTGTTATTCAGGCTAGCTTTCCACATTTTTTAGTCCTCTCTTCCATTCTGCTGATTATGTAAGGATTGCATTTAAGCTAACTATTTTACCTCTGCTGAGATTTAATATTTTCATTTATTCAGGAATTAAAATGAGTCGTGAGAAGTTTTGATTTCTGTTTTTTCTTCAGGCTAAATGATTTGGTTTTTTAAGTCAGCAGAATTTCCAAGATAGCTGGCCTTCTACACTGTAGCCACGCATCTAAATGGAATATAAAGACAAAACTAAAGATTTATTACAGGCTGTAAATATGTCACTAATGCAGAATTACTGGACAATACACATCCAACTGGTGCCAAAAAAGCTTTTAGCTTTGTTGCTGAACTGGATTCTTTACTGCTGAGAAAATGAATTAATGGAGGGCTTGGGAGGGGGAGGGGGGCACTTTCCCGTTCTCCCCAGTAAATCAACCACACTGGACTTTTAGAGTCACACAAAAATAAGAAAAGGCAGCCTCAGAGATTAACATGATTCCAAGTATTTATAAGAAAGAAAAAAAAAAAAAAAAAAAGCAGCCATACTGGAAGTTATAAATTATTATCAGGCATGTAACGTTTTTCCATTTAATAGATGCAAGTGAAAAGCTGCTCTGTACAGAAGCCAATTCTCAACCAAAGGTGGAAAAAAAGAAAAGATAAGATGATATCATTCATCATCCTTTTTTAATGTCAGCAGACTCTACAACTTTACTTTAAACAATACTGTTTAAAAGTTAAAAAAATTACTTCCTTAATTTAGAGAGCCCAGCAGGGCATATAAATAGTTATATAACACCATGTAGCATATGCATGCTATTACAGCAATAATTTTTAAATGTAGATATAAACATTTTTTAACTTCTGCTTGGGCTAACCATCCTGCACAGGTAAGATGCATGCAGCATAAGCAACTCACCAGTTCTTGTTTCACTGGATGTTCCTTTGGATTGATTCCCTGGGTAGCCAAGTATACTACAAGAAAAAAACAAGATTGTTTTGAAACTGAAGGAACACAGGAAAACCAAAGCTCCCACACAAAAATCATTAATAAGAATTATTAACTGTGTCATTAAGTATCTGGCAAAATATTATTATCAAATATTGCAGCTACAATACCCCCAACAACTAAAATGGTTAAAATTTAACAACTAAAATGGTTAAACTTTCAGTCCTTTAAAGGACAGAAAAGGTTGCCACAAAGGAACCAGAAACATCCTCATGCATGTACAAAATCAGCTTTTATAAATACAGATTTTTGATTCAGAGTTTCAACGTCATTTGTCCTATGGATGGTATAATGTGGGTCCTCAGGGTAATTACAAGTTTTTAATTATTTGGCTATGAGATAGGATTATTTAGTGTTTGTGGCTGTCTAGGTGTTCAAATGGTAATCATAAACACTACTTTTTCCTTTCTACCACATACTTACCCCAGAACAGAGAATTTAATGTGTACACTGAAACCAAATCCAGCTTTGCTTGCTCAAGAGGATCTAACTAGAATGAAAAAAACAAAAAAACATCACATTGGAAGATTTTTAAGCAAGATATGCACACATTGTAGTAATGTACATTACTACATTCTATTTAGTGAATAGAATAATAAAAATTGCAAATTTGCAATTTTGCAAATTTAGAATTATTTGCAATTCTAAATGCAAATAATTGCATTTATAATTTATCATTTATAAATTTAAAATTTATATTTTTATTTATAATTTAATGATAATTAAATAATAATTATATTATTATTTATAATATAATAATTGCAAATGTGTGAATGCCAATGCATTAATAGAAGAATGCACACTGAAGGAGCACGTTTTTGCATCACAAGTTCACTGAGACTATGTTTATGCCTTATTTCCATGCCATCACAGGAACATTCATTCTCTCCTCTCTTGAGTATTTATGTAATTCTCCCAGTCTGAAGTTAAATGCCACAGTCCCATACAACCAAAAGCACAATCCCTTAGCATGTAGCTCTTGGACTACTCCTCCCATGGTCAGAAAAAAGTCCCAGTTTTTCCACAGAAACTTAATTCAAAATACTTGTTGCTATCAATGGAAGGGGGAAAAAAAGTTTAAAAGTTGCTGAAACTCAAATGTCAATATACAATCAATGAATGTTAACACTACACATGACAGACTGTGTGTTCAATGCACGATGGAATACTCAGGGATATAAAGCAAAGGAAGAATAAAGGTAATGAAGGGGTTTTTGTTTCCCTTGACTGTCAAAGTCAATTTATTATTTCAGTCCTACACAACTTCCAGAAACTCTGATAACATCATTGTACAGCTCACTAGTTCTAACATGGATACTGTCAGAAGATCTGTGTTGTCAAGACTGTTCTCTTCATAATTTATTTGTGTAAGAAATCCTCACAGGACAAAGAAGTTCCCTCATGTGCTGCCTTTTTCTTACCCTACAGAAAGAAATTACATGTTAGGCTTTAAATGTTACAAGACAGAGATGCCTTTATGGAATTCTCAGGCACCACCTTGCTCTGATAAAAAGCCACATTTTGCAGACTTATGCTTTTAGCACAGCTAGAGGAGACAGGTTCTGCAAATCCAGACCTCTGGGACCAGATCAATTCTCACTTCTGCCACTTCACCTTCACATCCTGCTGGGTACACCAGTTCCATTCAGTTTGTTGTGAAGAAATCCCAGTCAAAAACGTGAATGACCTCTCCATTATGGAAGGGCATGTTAAGGAAGGTCAGGAATAAGCTGTAATGTCCTTGAGCCAAATGACTCACTGGTAAGATTATCACTTATCAGCTTGGAAGAGCATGTGTTTCACTGTTGAGCTTGTAAGGCCATCTGGATTTCTTAGAAATGCAAAAATTTAACAGTAGGTGCCAATCATAGAAGTGTCATTTTTATTATTTCTCACTGCAGTGGCTGGCCTAACAGACCCTTTTATTTCAGCTCAGGCTCTCAAGTATTTGTGTATTAATAAGGAAGTGTTTTCAAAAGGAAGATAACTTACCTTTTGCAAAAGCTCACTCCTAGAAACTGACATCATTGTCTTCAGCATCTCATCTACAGAACCAAGAGATTTTTCAAATGCTGCGAGATAATCATGAATTTCAGTGGGGTATTCTTCCATGTTGCTATCATCTTCTGACATTTCCATCTGCACAGTGGAAACAAAAATAATAATCCTTTTCAGTAAGTACCTACAGACTGTAATTTACAACACAAAGCATTAGCATTCATTCATTAAACATTATAAGGAATGCCTACATGTGAAGAGTTCTAGCAGGTAATGTCAGCAGCAACACAGTTAAAGGTCCTGTAATTTCAGGGATCTTTCCTTATTCCTGTGCAAAATGGCATGGAAGAGCACTACAATTTACATGACTTTAGTACCGATTCTTGCAATGATCCTAAAACAGTATTTAGCTTTTATGATCTGTGATAGAAAGAAATTATTTGCGTGTTTAAAAGAAGTGCTCTATAACTCACACTATATAAAGAGCTACACCAAGCAGCAGGCAGGAAAAACAAAAACAAAACTAACTAACCAACCAAAAAAAAAAAACCAAACCACAAACCAAACCAATGGGGATACAGCTTCAGTCTGTCTTAGGAACAGACATCACTTCAACACCAGTTATGTCATGCTCATTTCATTTAGGAGTAGGTCCAAAAAATTCTTCTTGTGAACCCTGTATTCAGTTTCCTGAAGTACCCATGGGGTATTATAATCCCTGATATAACTCTACCTGTAACAAAGCTGAGTTAGTTTTGGGATTTCAGAATACTCTTGCAATCTTGTCAACACATCAATGCACAGCAACTGGGAAATAAGATGTGAAAAATCCCAAAGCACCCCTTTTTTTGTTCCCAGAATTTATAGTACCATGGTATGGCTACTGCCACCTGGCTGCTGGTTTATAATCAATATCTTTAATTTCTCTCAAATCATAAATCATGGGAGTTAATGCTACTTAGAGCTATGTTATTTTCTACAACTTCTACTGAGCAACAACTTTTCGAATGTTCTAAACAAAGACGAGAAGAAATATGTAATTTTCCTGCCTATTTGATGAGCTGCATCAGGAACAGTGGGAGCACCTGGATCACTGCAGACTTTTCTTCTTAGAATCAGTGTGAAAATCCCACTCTCCAGATGCTGAGTACAGAGGGAGGGAACAGAAATTGGAGAGACTGCACTTTATCTGTGAACACCAAGCCACACGGCCAGTACAAACAGCAAAGAGCTGCCACACCACTGCATTTTGTTTTAGATAACNGCAGAAACAAGGAGAGAGGTAATCCAATCCAACAACCACCTACAAATCTTACCACCACTGCAGTACTTAACCTACTATGGCCTTGATTTGACAGGCAGGCATGAACATAGTGATAAATTCCAACTTCCCTCTCTCCCTTAATCAGTGTATCCAGCACCAGCAAGAATAAAAAAAAAAGAACTAACAAAAGCCTGTAGCAAGTATGTGTTACCAAAATTAACTGGAGCTGTTTTACAAGGATAAACAGTCACATATTTGAAATTCTTTTCAGTATACCAAGTTAGACTTAAGGAATAAGACAGAAAAATAGGAATATAGAAGGAAAAGATAACAAATACAGCCCGAAACACATTTTGCTATCCTTGCTGTCTCATGAACCAGAAAGAATTATGTTTGTCCTCATATCACTGAGTATTTACTCAAAACTATTAACAAGGAAAGGGAAAAATCTGCATTGGTGTCTTGGTTTGAGAAACAGGTGTCTGCCAAGGGAGGCAGGAATCTTGGAATGGAAAAACATGACCCACTTCCCACCAAATTATTATAACTTGAAATTAAGGGGCTTTCAGGCAAAGATATGAGAAAAGGAATAACAGTTCTTTACTAGCATGTGCATGTATAACAAGGCAAACAAACAATGGCAACACCAAGAAACGAGAACAGAAATCCCAATGGACGCGCTCTTCCCGCCCTTCTCGCTCTTCCCTCCGGTGCAGTTCCGCTCACGGCCAGCAGGGGCGCTGGTGGCTCCCGGCCGGGCAGGGCGGGTGCGATGATTCCCCCGGGCCTGCAGGGGGCGCTGTGGCGCGAGCTCGGCCGCCTCTCCCTCACGCGGGATCAATGGCAAAGATGGGCTGCAGCAGGAACCTGGGAGCGGCTGCTGGGACTGCAGGGAGAGCCACACCCCGCGGGCGGCAAAATAAACAGAAAACGCAGCCGCTTTAGGAGGAGCTTCGGGGGTCGGGCGGACACGGAGTGCTGGGTTAGAGAGTAGGGAAAAAGCCCGAGGCAGCAGCTGCCGCACGCAGCCGGGGAGATGCGCCCTCCAGGAAGGGGAAGAGGGTCGGGGTCTCGGGTTTTGTAGATGGTGAGGCTCCTTGCCAGTCAGATCGGGTGTTAATTAGCTCCCAGTTCAACAGCTGCTCCTACGAGCAAAGGCACACCCACGGTAGGAGAGGCAGTGGGAGGACAAAAGCTCTGAAGTGGCAGCAAATCCTCCGGGCAGCGAGCACAGCCCAGCTGTCCCTCTGTCCCTCCTCCGATGCCGACAGTGAGAGAGAGCCAGGGGCAAAGCCCAGCCCCTCACACCCCAACCCCTCA
>VXAX01007443.1:117542-140989 GCA_013399835.1 Leptocoma aspasia | reverse complement strand
CCAGCCCCTCACACCCCAGCCCCTCAAACCCCAGCCCCTCACGTCCTAGCCAAAATCTCGCCATATCTCTGCCCTTCCCAAGAAAAAGCCCCTCAGGTAAAGACAGTAGCCTGCCGCACTCTCCCCCCACCTTGGCCATTTCTTTTGTCGCTCATAAGCACCAGTTGTTATTGTCTCTTACGACAAATGGGACAGAATTGCATGAGAGAAAGAAAAAAAAAAAAATAAGGGAAAATCTTAACCTCCAACAACTGCACTTCAATGAAACAAGGCTGCCCTTTAGCCTGTGTACAGAACCCTTCACTGCTAAGTCTGCTGCTCCTGCCTGGGGAGCAGGAAGAAATTATTAAACTTGTGTTTTCTGTTCACTTCAACAGGAACTGAAGTTTCTACTCCTGCTGTGTAGGGACCTCTCTCTTTTCACTGCAGTGTTGTTTCAGCATAACTAATCTCTAAGCAGGATATGTCAGTGTTGGCACATGCCAACAACGAGGCAGCAGTCAACAGCCTAAAATAATTTTGGTAACATTAACAACAAGAGCAAACTACATGAGAAAACATGTACACCAGAATTCTACTCCACAAAATTGTTTCTGCCAAAATCAACACATGAGTTGTGTACTCACACCTGCAGAATGACAAAGCCAAGGATAGGAGGGAACTCCGTGACTCTCTAAACATACCCAAAAGCTATACTGCCCTCAGTAGTTATGTTTCAGTTATTAAACAACAAACAAATTTTTCCTCTAAGTTCTTCAAGTGTTTCTTTTTGTATTTTGAGCAAGCAAAAACTTAAGTCAGTCCCTGAAGACAATGTTTATTAGACAGGTTTTCTGATTTGAATCCACTGACTTTCAGCCAGACTTTATTTGGCACTGAGTTCTCACTTTAAAAATTAAGGATAGTAGAAATATTCAGATAAGAGAAGTAATGAAAAATTCTAGCTAGGTAAGTAATGTGAACAATGGGGAATTTTAAAGGAAGTAAGACATAATTTTCTTTATCAAGCAATAAGACCTATGATGCACAACACATGACCTGTGGTTGTGTTACAATGGTAACGCTTTGAAAGATCTTAAATTTTGAGAATGCAAAGAAAGGTTCATAACCCATAAACATAAAATACAAAAGAAATGGACTACTTTGATAAGGACACCGAGGCAAGAAAACTGTGACGAAAAATGTTGTACAACTTCATAACACCAATTTACCAGAAACAAACTTCCCTTTTAATAATCCGGAGCTGCCATGTAGTTTTTGGGGAAAAAAACCATAAGAATATGAATTTGAGGAAGAAAAGGACTTTAGATTGCAAAAGTAAACAATTTTCATGAGAAAATTTATGCATTGCATTTAGATCTGTTTAGAAAATGTTTATTACTTTCCATAGGTGGAAAATTGCTGAATATTCTGAAATTTCTTTAAAATTCTGAATAAATTCTGATTTATTCAGAAAGATTACTGCATTTATATAAACTTCTACTTAGAAAACAAGGAACACCTTTTTCTATTTGCAGTCAACATATCAATATACTATAAACCAAAGTAGGTAATACAAACTGCAAAAAGGAAGGGAAATATCAGACGTTATTAATGAACCACAGAAACGACACAAATATGAAAAGGAGAAAGAGAAAATATGTCATCTTCTGCAGACTCTATTATGAAAAACAACTACACAGGTGACAATCAAAAGCAGTGTGCTGTAGTGTTAACATGGCTACTGACCTAAGATACACCAAGTTAAATGCCACATTAAGGTATTTGAAATAAAAACAAACAAAATACAGATGGTTGTGCACAATGCTACTAGCAAAATTAGCTATATTTACCTTCCAGGAGAACGAAGAGAAGAACTACAGACCCCTTTTACAAAAAGCACACCCAGGAAGATGAGAAACTGCAGTCAATTTTCAGGTGGCTTTTATGAATAATCTTTTAATATATCTAGAGGTGATTTAACACAAGCCCTAGAAAGCAATTGCCAGCTGGCTTAAAAGGCAAAACCAAACTTCCCCTCTTGCTCATGCCCCTCTCTGCCCCCAGCAAAGCCCTGTCAGGGAAAGACTTAAACTCTAACGAGGCCCTGAGTACCTCTGTGAGAGGTTTTGCTGAAGATACATTGTGAAAGTAGTGGAAGCTACACGCATCTGTCAACGTGGCAATAGGAAACCACTTAAGCAGAAATGAAAAATGCTCAGTGTCCGCATCGTGCACGTGGTTTTCAACTGGAATTAAAACTGCAAGTTCAGGATAAAAATGGTGTGTTTGAAATATTTTGTAATGTGTAAACAGAAGACAAAAAGCAATTTAGCATTCTGCTAAATACTGCAATTCACACATCATGTTAATGCTTACATATTCCTTAAGCACTAAAAGGCCTTTCCTTCATACTTAGCTCAGATCCTTTATTTTTTCAGATTATTCACCTAATAAAAATCAGATTAGCTAATTAGATGATTTCTTCTTTTTATGGATATTTACAGATTGCATAGAGGAAAAAAAAAAAAAACAAACTAGAGAAAACAAAAACAAACCCAAACCCTTTTGGTCAGGACACATAAAACTGCTCTCAAATTCAAAATAAACACATGAACATCACCAGTGTGACAACCATCTCTGTCAGCTCCTGAAAACTGGCACTGTCCTCCCTCTTGTGAGTTCTTACTGTAGTTCACTGCTGTGGCTGTAGGACAACAAAACAACCAGCATCCTAAATTTAAAGATACCAGAGATAAGGATTAAGTTCTTTGGCAACAAACCTCCTTAGGGGCAGAGAAATCCATGTTTGCAAAGTTCTGAGTACCAAAGGCTCTAATCTGTGACAGACACTCATTACTGCTGGCAATAAATAATTACTTGCCCACTAGTCATCACTGCTCCTGCTTTGCTCTGTCCTTTCAAGGGGCAGCTGGAGAGCAAATCTAGCACAATTAGAGAACTCTTGCAATGCCAACTCACAATCCTGTTTGCAAGAAAGATTTCCACTGCAAAAATAAATTAAAAAAAAAAGCCTACAATGAAATATCAGGTATACACCACTAGGCTTATCTTGATTCCCTTAAAAATATCCCAACTCGAGCCATGGTAGTTCAGCAGGGCATAATTTGCACTATATTACACTGGGAAACAGCCAATAAATGCCTGCCTTCAAAGGCAGGCTCCAGCCACCAAAAAATCCTGCACAGAGTCATCCTACAGAACAGCTCACACCTGTCAGTCCCTTGCTGATGCCACTGAGTCACTTGAGCTTCCAAGGATTTGCAGAGTTTATTCCCATCTGTTTCAGAAGGAGATTAAAATTTTAAGGGAGAGAATAATATTGTAGGTTCATTTCCACTCCAGCCAATAGTGGATATCCCATGGGAAAACACCTTGGATTAAACATCCCTCATTCACCACAGCCCCATCTATATCCACTGATGTCAACCTTCAACTCCACCTGCAGGATTTGTAGAACACTTTTACTCTCTGTAATCAGCTGTCCCAAATTCCACATCTTTGATGACACAGTGGTTTCTTCTTCTGAACAAATCCAATATAACCTGCCTCTTGTTCAGCTCCAACCCACCAGTACACCCAGCAGAAGTACAATAACAAAACCAGCTTTCTTCAGGTATGTGCAGAACGCTTCTTTGTGAGAGGTTTTCATAAAAGCTCCCACACTTCAAGTTCACTCTAAAGTGATGCCAAATTTGTGTCTCTAAACTGAAAACATATGCTTTTCTTGGCACTGAACCTACCAGGAACTTCCTGTGCAGCAAAAGACTGTCTCCTTGGACAAATCAGTTTTCACACAGTGGGGACAACAATCAATACTGAATACTTCTGTCCTACCAAATCTGCAGCAAACAGGAAATGACCTGCCTGCAGTTTGCACCTCCTGTACACTTGTAAACTCCAGAGAGTTTGCTGCTTCTAAAACCTGCTGCCACTCTCCACTGATATCAGCACCATGGATATGAATACCCAGAATAAAAGCCAAGAGGTTTTTTAAATCCTTCTAAACTGCTGACCTAGTTTCCTTTAGCCACTAGTTCCACAGTACATGAAAAAGCACTTTCCTTTACCAGAATGCAGTTTTCTGTATTTGCAATTTGTGCAGTGCCTCTCTGTACCATTTTGAACAGTAATTCAAATATATTTTTGGCTGTTTTTTATTTGGCTATGCTAACTACTATTTTTATTTGGCTGTTCACTATTAGATTAATGTTTACCCATTTTTTTTTTGTTCAATATAATGCAATAATTGTTAATTGTGGGATGTTTGTGTTCTTAGCATCAATTTTACTGATGCAGGAAAAATAAAATCTACCTGGAGCTATGGTGCCCAGCTCATTCTAGTGTACTGTTTATTTATTTGGAAGAAAAGCAGACTACAGATGAAAAAACTGCTAAAAATCTTAAGCCACTTCAAAGAGAAAGGCACTAATTAGAAAGGTTTGTGTGACTTGTGCACTGCTTTTCTGATCTGAAGCCTGAAAATTCTACCGATTACTTTCAAGTTTCTCACACTCTGAAGAAGAGCCTTGGGCTCAGTGTTTTCTCATTTCTTTACCCATGGTCATACTGCCACAGAATTAGCAAAATCCGGGTCTTTTAGATTTGAAGTGGTTTTTCTATACTTTTAAAACCAAGAAGTACGCCAGACACATTTCAATGTTGATTTTAAAATCCAGTTCTTCCATTTTCGTTTGTCCCAAAAACGAGGCCTTTTAACTGGCATCACCTGAAGTTGAATTTGCTAGTCGAAGCCCATTCCACGTTGCCGGCAGCACCTAAGCTTGTGGTCAGAAAGCGGAAGGAAGGGGATTTTCTCACCTTTGCAGCAACATGAGACATACACAAGTTTCATTTCAAGCTGCTCATAACTTTAAATACCACCCGCCTTTGTTAGGTGCTGCTAGGCCTGAATATGCACTCTGTACATTCCCTTCGAAAAACTCTGCTAAATTCTCAAGGCTCCTCAAGCTGCAACACCATTTTGCTCATTTTTAACCGGAATGGAACCGTTTGCTGCCTGCAGAACACCCATCCTCCAAAAAAAACCCGCAAAACCAGCCTAAAGCCCGTGTTCTTTTTCTCACGTACACGAGTGCTAAACATGTCATACATTAAACACCCAAGGCCAGGCCGGATGGAGCTTCTAACCTGGTGGAAGGCAGCTTCACAGCAGGGGGATTGGAACGACACTCGGATCTTTCAAACCGCTCCCAGCCCGACCCACGCCGTGATTCCACAACCGCGTTTCTCCTTCCTCGCTCCCAGCACCAGCAGCGCGCTCGGCGGGCCTGCCTCCCCGCCGCGCACCGCCCCGCTTCCCCGGGCTCCGCAGAGCCCTAAAGCCACAGGGGGACACCGGGGGGTGGCCGCTCTTACCTTTGGGCAGGCGGGCGAGCACCGCGTGCGGCTCCCGGGCACGGCGACAGCGACCGCGACAGCGGGGCGGGACCCGCGCTCGCCACCGGCGGTGACGTGAGGAGAGGAGCGGGATGCGGAAGCGGCGAGCCGGCCTTAAGGAGAAGCGATTCCAGTTCCCTAAATGTGTTTGGCAGGGAGGGCGGGAGCCAGGCAACAGGGTCCGCCAACAACCGGAGGGGTTGAATAGGAAATCACACACTTGGCACAGAAGTTGGTGTAAGTTAGTCCCGGACACGCACGGTGAGCGCACGGCAGGGGGTTTTGCATAAAGGGAAAAGGGAAGAGAGAAAGGAAGAGATGAATTGATGGGGGGAAGAAGGAGAAAGAGAGACGGAAAGGGATCCAGCTGATGTCCAGGACAGGGAAACCTTTTTGCTGATAGGTTTCCCTGCACTTGTCAGGAAAATTAATCCACAAACATCAGAGGTTTATGTCCAAAAAGGAGACAGAGGAGTCCTTTTACTTTATTCGAATAAAGGGAGAGACCATGGGGCATTCCCCTGGGATGTCTCACATTTTTGGAGGACGCAGCCTCCTTTTTATCCCAATTTCCCGGCCGCATTTCCATTCTGTCTTTCCCCATTGGCTGAGGTACTCGAGAGGTACAGACTGCCCAGAACGCCCGATACCCGCTAATGTATAACCCTCCTTTTTAATTTTTAATTCTCACGGAATTTTAGGGTTTTTCCCCATTGTTTCTTTCATTTTTCAATATCCAATTTCATTTCTCAGCAAACCTACAGTTTGTTTGTAAAGGCAAATATCTTTTCCCATTCATCAATCAGTGGAATCCTTCCCATTGTTTCTTTTATCTCTCAGTGCTGGTTTTACCTACCAGCAGACCCACAGTTTGGGTAAAGACAAGTCTGTCATTCCTCTCACCCTGAAGACTCGTTTCTCTCTTTCTATATAAAATTAGTTCTCATTGCACAATCTATTCTATCAAGGGTCTTGAGTGGTCTTGATCCCTCCTACAGCCCATGCCCATGTCTTGGCCTCATTCCTGTGCTTGCACTGTGGTTTGTTGTGCTTATCTCCAAGAACTTCAGCAAGGATGTTTGTCCCAGAATAGTGCTGCCCTACCTCCTCACAGGCCCCTCCTCCAGTCACAACTTGTCTTTCCTCAGTGTGTTAACACCAACAGTCTTTTGTTATTACCAAGAATTCTTGTCTGATGGGATTCCTGTCTGATTCTTTGGCTCCACAGCCATCCAGTTATCAGTGTCTGAGACACACATTGGGCCCTTATCTTCTGGGATTCTACAGTGATGCTCTTCTAAAGCAGGAACATGCTTTGCAGCCACTGGCTCCTCTGAGTGGAGAAGCTAAACAGCCAGCATGACATATCTCCAGCTGTTCCCAAGCTCTTGCAGTTGCTTCCTGGAAAAAGGGAGGCACAAACTGTGTCTAGAGATGGTCCCCTAAAGCCAGAGATTGCATGGAGTCATCCCAGAGAGTCAGCACTGGTTCCTGCCTGACTCTGCACATCTTTGCCTTACCCTCAAGTGAAAGTTGGTTTCCGATTGTATTATTGGCTGTGTTTTCCACTGTGTTTCTCCACAAGTCCAGAGGAGGCTACCACAATGATTGGAGAGACAGAGCACCTCTTCTTCGAGGGAATTGGTTGTTCAGCCTGGAAAAGAAGTGGCTTTCAGCTTCCAGTACCTGAAGGGAACCCACAAGAAAGATAGAGAGGGAATTTTTACAAGGGCATGTGATGACAGGACAAGGAGGAATGGATCCAAGCTGAGCATAGTTTTAGATTAGGTGTTAGGAAAAAATAATTGACTGTGAGGGTGGTGAGGCACTGGAGCAAGTTGTCCAGAGAATGCCCCATCCCTGGAAATGTTCGAGGCCAGGCTGGATGGGGCACTGAGCAACCTGGTCTAGTGGAAGGTGTCCCTGCCCATGGCAGGGGATTGGAACTAGGGGATCTTTAATGTCCCTTCCAACCCAAATCATTCTAGGATTCTGTAAGATTTTAGCAAATAAATCTGGGTTCAAAATGCAGTGGATTAATATTTCTCCACAGCAAGAGCTCACTGACCGGAATATTGTACCAACACATCTGTGGCTCCCAAAGATAAGATCCACATTTTACAAGTTTACATTCTGTTAAATAGTAAAGCAGAAGTCGGTATCTGCATCAAAAGTATTGGCATTACTTGCTAAAGACCTTTTTGCCTCCTGTTCACAATTTCCTCTGAAGTTTAATGTAACTGAGGTTTTGCAGCCTATCCCCTCCAAGGCAGATCAAGATAAGATCACTGGAGTCCTTCATCATAATTGAAGAGGGCCTCCTCTCAGCTATAGGTTACCAGGAGCCTGTATGGGGCTGACTAAATTGTGGCTGGTTGCCTGAAGGGAATGTGCTCAGCTGGCTCAGCAACAGAGTTTCTAGAGGAAGAGAAAAACAGGTCCTGTCTGGGGAAGGACAAGTTCAAGGCTGAGGAAAGTAAAGTTTTATCTCTAGAGGAAACAGGAGTAGAAGTTGGGGATCTTACCTAGCTTCAGTGCACCTCCCTGCACCTTCAATGCTTTAAAAATACCACAAAAGTGAACTTCCTTTTAATAAGCTGGTTTACATCATCTAAGTGCTAAACTATGTCAATTCTAATTAAATCAGTGTGCACTGCAAATGAGAGTCTTTTTCCCTAGTCCCAGCTGGAAGCATATCTAAACATCTTCAGATGTCATTGTTACTTGTTTACATCTTGTCTCCTTTTCCTACAGGAGATTTGGAGGTTTAGCTTTTCATTTTCAACCAAAAGTTGCTGCAAATGAATAAAAGCTTATTTTTTATGAGTATTATAAAAGCAGTGAACACAGGGATTATTTAAGAGCCTTTCAGCTATATGTGGGACACATACAGGTGGTAGAATCACTGGGGTAGAGAATGGTATCCCTACTGTGTGCTAATATTTTAGTGTAATAATACAAATTTTCACTGCACTTTCCTAGCCATTTCTTACTTTCAAAAAACACAGTCTTAATTATTTTCTCATGTTCATTTTTACTAGTAGAAATAGGAATTATGCACTGTAAATAGAAGGGAATTTAGGAGAGTTTTCTTTTCAAAATGTTCAGAAATGGAACAGTCTGAAGGGTAACAGAGAATTAGCAAGACCTGCACTCCTAAATAGAATAATGCTTTGCAATCCTAGTATGCCAAATGCCTACAAGGAGGTCAGAACACTTAACATATGTTTAGTTCTTTCTTACCTCAGTATCCACATGTCACAGGCCGGGAAATACAGAGAGGGGATTTGATTGATAGACTAATTGATTTACCAAACGTTAGGTAGAAATTGTTGCCAGAGTCTTGTTTCCTAAACCCAATATTTTGTTTCAATTACAAGATCAAAGGAGAATGCAACACGTGCTGATCAATGTTCAGATTCAGCCAAGTGTGTTTGTAGAAGATTGTAACCATGTAGAGCATTAATGCAGTACAGATTGTGCTCTGTATCCCCTGGCCATACAGCGTGGCTCTGTCTCCTTCTACCGGTTTTCATTTGTTATAGATTTGCTCCTACTGGCTCTGGACTACTACAGATTCATACTTTTGTTCAGTTAACTGGAGTTCCTACACTGAGTGCCAAGTCTTGGAATTTCTCGAGCCAATTCACTCAGGAGATTATTAGGTATAAAAGCATTCATTTTCTGCTTAAAATGGCTGCACTCCCTGTTTGGTTTTCAGGAGCAGTGAGTGAGGAGTTAAGAATTCACATTTATCCCAGTCAAAATCTGATTGAGATACAGCTCATATAATTCAAATGGTTTATGCTGGTGCCACTCTGAAAATTTATTATTATTTTATATATGGATATCTATAGACAAGTCTATCCACAAAAAGCTGTACTGGCATCTGGTACTTAATGGAAACCATTTCATTTGAGAGGCCTGTGAATGATTATTGATTTTTCTCTATCATTCCCAAAACAAGAGAAAACAATCCTGAATATTTTTTAATAAAAGTCATCTTTGACATAATTACTGCATTATCATGATGCATCTCATCCACTGTACATACAACATCATGAATTCTGCAAAGTCAGTGTTCCTTGTGGAGCAAAGTGGAGGCTAAATCCTGTAGTCTTGGCCTCACTGGAATCATTATACAGCCTGGGTCATGCAAAGCACCACAGCCTGATGTACAGACCAGCCGTGGCAACTCCATCTCCCTGAAACAACTCCACTGAAAAAGCTTTGGGAGATGTCATGCAGAAGGCAATGTAAATGAAAAAAAATTAACTTAGATTCTTCCGCTGTGAATCTGGTGTGAACATAACCAAGATTACTAGAAGCTACTTGCAACAAAAGTGTTAATAAACCATTGGCAGGACAAAAATACAGACTCTAAAATCAGACCAAAACTCTGGCAAGCAGACCAGTTTGGGAGATGTTTGTGTGTGTACTACATGTGTGTCTGAAGGGCACCTTGGATCTTTTGGAAAAAGCATTTGGTTTTTGTGAGGCCTGCTTCTTGGCAGTGTAATCTAATGAATTTGCAACCTAATTTCTTTGCAGTGTAATCTAATGAATCTGCAGTCCCACGTGTGGGCAGACAGCAGGTTACCAGAAGAGGGTGTAGCAGGAATAAACTGAAGCACAAACACCCATCTGCTTGCCAGTATGGCCCGACGTGCACTTGTTCCCTGCTGGAAGGAGGGTGAGTACCCAATGTTTCCTCTGGTAAATCAGAAGACAAACATTCCTAAAAGGACAGTGACAGGCAGCTGTCTGGCTCAAAGCCCTGTTTATGGGAATTTATGTCTCTGCCTTATGAATTATGAATTCTGCTGAGACCAGATGTACGCAGGGAGGGAGGGCAGGGATAGAGATTTTACAGTGATTTATTACAATGCAGATGGTGAGACCAGAAAGAGAGACCAAGGTATCTATCTGGCTGCCAGTTTTGTTTTTCTCACTTGCTAGATGGGGTAAGAAGGGGAAAAGAGTCTTGAGGCTAACCCACATTTTCAGCAACTAAAAATCCTATAGTAGTGACATTAGCACAGTGGAAAAGAAGTGTAACCTCCAAAATTTTCCATGTTCTGTTACACTTTGCTGAACTTAGGGGCAGCATATGTGGCAGCCTAAGCCCAAGTGAACTTAGACTCACCTTTCAGTTAAAATGCTCTGGAAATGCCTTTTTTTCCTGCACTCAGATTAAATTAGAATGGCTTTAAACCTACTAAACACAGACTCTTTTCTCCTTTGATAACATAGGATTTCTAATCAAAATACAGATGCAAAAGTACACAGAAAGAGGGAAACTGAGATTGATGTATCTTTGGTTTAGGGAGGAAAAATAATATAATTCAATAAGATTAGCTTAAGCCCTCTAATTAAAGCTTTTTTAACGTAACAGATAGGGAGTATGAGATATACACTGAGATAGTGATAGTTGGTACAGATCAAAAGAGCTTGTGCTCATGCCAGCTAGATTAAATGACAGGATGTGGTGAAGTACTGGGTTACTTTACATTCAAAGCCTTATTTACTGAATGTATATATATCTATTAGGTTAAATGCTTTTATGTATGGAAACTGTAGAAATAAATTGAAAGCAATCTATCATGTGTAGAATATTTGTTCTGATACTATCCTAAGATTGCATTTCTTCCAATTAGTATGTAAATCTGTAATTTTTTTTACAGCTACCTCTTTTACTAAGATTGTGGAAGTAAATTGTATTAGAAACTTAGGTTTATTTTAAAATGCATTAACATTCCACCTGTCTCACTTGTTAGCTTCTGTGCCTAAATTCAATAGAATAATTTATTTTATACTCTGTTTTAGCAGAAAGCCTAAGACAACTTTAAATTAAACTTAGGACCCAAATTGTAGTTATCATTTTAAAGTGATTTTTAATATTGATTTATCTGCACATGCCCCCTGGAGAAGCAGGATAGAAGTGTATGGCCTCATCCAGTGTGGCTGCTGTTACATTCCTTATGTACAACAGCAGGATGTGGGAGGAAGGGAATGCAAATGTCAGGAGGGGAAAACACTGTGGGATATAAAGATGCCTGTGCCATCACACACTTCTGCAAGGCAGGAGTGGCTGTCCCTCCCCTCTGCTGGACAGGCCACAGAGTCCTGCCTGGCCGAGCTGTGCTACAAAGGAACAAGGAGGGTTTCTGTCATCTCTGCAGGAAGACTGATGACCTAAAAATGAAAGGTTTAGCATGGGAGGCAACTGAACTGTTTCTATTAGCTGCATCTACCTGAATTTTGCCAGCAGTGGGTTTTACTATAATAGACACTCCAAAAGCAGCTGGCACTTAGGGAGTTAACTAGGAATTTACTTGAAGAGTAATTTCAGCTGGAAAGCTGTAACAGTCGGTCTAATAGTCAACAACTGATACAATGTAATCTGGGCAACAGGCTGAGCTACTATTTCTGATGCACTGTCACATGAAAAGTGTCTCAATTGCTGTGCAGCTCTGTGGGCTTTACTGCTCTTCTGCAACCCACACGTCCTCTGGCTTCAGAGAATGTTTTCCATGTTTCATAACCTTAAAATCACAGGCAACCTAGGAGAGCTTGCTTTATGCTGCTGATGGACTTTTCATAATGATGAAAAATATTCAGCTTCACTGCCATGCCTAAGAACCATATAATCATTGTTTAGAAAGGAATCCTTAGGAAAGATCATCAAGTTAACCCAGCACTGCCAAGCCCACCACTAAACCGTGTCTCTAAGTGCCACATCTACATGGTTTTTTTAAATGGTGACTTTACCACTTCCCTGGGCAGTCTTTTCCAAAGTTTGATTACCATGTCTTCACCACAGTGAAGAAAGTTTTCCAAACATCCAGTCTGAACCTTCCCTGGCACAAGTTGAGGCCATTTCCTCATCCTGTTGCTTGTTACCTCATCTGGCTACAACCTCCTTTCAGAGCAATAAGGTCTCCCTTGGGCCTTCTTTTCTCCAGGCTAAACAACCCCGGCTCCTTCAGCTGCTCCTTGTAAGACTTGTGATCTTCTCCTCAGGACTCAGGCAAACAAGACAATAAGTACTTTAGCCTTTACCTTCATCCTTTGTCACTGTGTTTCCTCTGGCATCCAATAAAGGATGGAGATTCTCCTTAGCCCTCCATTTGTTCCTAATGTATTTAAGAAGGATTTTTTAATTGTGTGGCAGTAGACAGGTTAAGTTCTATCTGGGCTTTGGCCCTTCTAACTTTCTCCCTCCATAAAACTTCATTACTACGTTCTTGTCCTCCTGAGTTGCCTGCCCCTTCTTCCAGAGGTCTTAAACTCTCTTCTTTTTTTCCCCCAATTTCCAGCCAATGCTCTCTGTTCAGCTGCACACTTCAGGAACCTTTCAACTGTTTCCTCTCTGCTGTATTCCTAGCAGACATCTGGTAAGTTGAAGTTCCCCATAAGAACAAGGACTAGCAATTGTGAAAATCTCATCTGCTTATAGAGTCTTTCATCTGCCTCTTCACCTTGGATGGATGATCTCTAACAGATTCCCTCTAACAGGATATCTGACTTGTTGGCCTGCCCCCCTGATTTTTACCCATAAAGGCTCAACCCTTCTGTCACCATCATTAAGCTCTAGACAATCAAAACACTCCTTAACACACATGGCTACCCCAGAAGGAAGTCAGGGTGTGAAGTAGAGATTGTCAGCCTTGGTGGCCTCTTGCACATTGACAAGAGTGGAAAGAGCCATTGTTCTGGGAAGGAAACCCCAATCCATACATTCTGCACAGGCTATTTTTACTGCCAGGCATAACAGAAGAGAGAACTTACAGGTGCCTTCACATGGCTCTGCACCTCAGCTCCCTCTGCACATCCCCAGACATGGAGATGGTGACAGAAGATTTAACTAAGATTGCAGAGGCAGGGGAGTACAGGCAGGAGAGTGGGAGGTCTCTTGGAAAGAGAGAAAAGTACTCTTTGAAGAGAAATCTGTCCCAAAGGATGTAGTTGTACTAAGCTGAGCAGCAAGGGGCTCATTCTTTGGCTCAGAGACTGATTGATAAAATGTGGGACCATACTGTTAAATTGAGCTGGTCTCCAAAGCAGGGCTGCCACACACAATGCCAATGGAAGCAGCTCCTGCTCATGCTACAGTCCTGAATCACACCAGCAAAGCATTGGCCAGCTGGCCCAGATCAACCATTTAAGAATGTAACACTGAAGAAGAAGAACACTATTGGGAAGAGACGCCCTGCTGTGATCACCGTTCCTGCAGGATCCTGCAAAATTTCCATGACAATTGCCTTACTGGTGGCTGAGGAGGAGACAGACCAGGGTGTGGGGCAGCTACTCAGTGCCCTTGAGACTCTGGGCACTCTTGCAGCCATCAGGAAACACTAATCCAGTTCCAGTGTCCTCTGTGGGTCAGTGTTGTGCAACTCCCAAGGCAGGCTGTGCTGTGGGAAGCAGGTCCTCCCAAAAAGGCCAGCAAGAAATGGAAACATTTCACAGCCAGGGCTAGACCTGCTCACCCTCACCAGGTCACAGAATAGCTCTGGCCCAGATCCACAGAAATCCCATCTGGTGATTCCTCTGGGCTGGACCTGCACTGCCAGAGGCAGTCCCACAGCCGTGCTTTGTATCACTCCAAGGGACACAGCTCTTGGCTCCTGCCTGAGTCTACAGCTGCCCCTGCCCAAAGGACTGGGACTTGGGTTTGCTACTGCAAAATATTTTGCATCTATAAAGGCTTTAAATACATGCTAGACATACAGACTGTGGTCTGAACATTTTTGAGGAGTGGGCAGTTCTGTTTAGAGTGCATGCTACTGAAAACTCGACAGCAACAGCATCACAAGCAAGAAAATGCAGGATTAATAATGGGGTAAAAAAAGCAGTAAATCAATGTATTTTCCTGGCACTTTGTCAATACCACCTTTAGATAACTTCATTACAGAGTTGAATGTGCAGGCCACGAGCCTCTTACTTACAGATCAGTCAGCTTAACCAAAAATCCCTCTTTGCTATCAAATCTATTTGAAAGGAATAATTTGGGGAAGATGAGCTGAACTGTATTGACAAGCTGTGTCTGCTGTCTCTGAAGGAATCACTGAAGAGCAGATGTCTTTCTTTTTCTGTGCAATTCCCCATCTTCTTCTTTGTACCAATTCCATGATGTCCCTAACAGAACCAGTGGTTGTGAAGAGGTGAGAGCACAGCATTGTAGCTTCCCATGCAGAGTTACAACTTGCCTTACATTGCTTAAAATTCAGTCCAAGTCATGCCTGAACTGTAAATTACCCTTTTTTTTTTTTTTTTGGTGATCAAAACTATATGTTGTATGCAAATACTGACTCCATGCACAGAAACCTTGGAGGGCTGTAATCTCCAAGGACCTGTACAAATGGTGAAATTCAAAATAACTATACTGGTGTGAAACAGGAAACCCGAACTGATCGTTGGGGATTTGGGCAGCATCTCATTAAAAAAACACAAAGCACAAACCCCAAAAACATGTAACATGTCCCTGTATACAGGCTGCAGTCATGCCCATAAACAGATTTTTTCCTTCCATGAGCACACAGGGATGGTTTGCACAGGAAACAAGTGATAGCTGCCAGGCAGACACACTTGTTAAATGCTGTCACTCCAAACTGGGCAGCACATTCCATTTCCTGGCCTTGGGCAGGGCAGGGGTTTTCCAAAGCACTCCTGGGTGCTGCTTGGTCTGGGCATGACACCTCAGATGCATGAGGATTTTATTTAGAACACACTTTAGCTCTGCAGGCTGCAGAGGCAAGGTGCCACTCTTCAGCAAGAGGGGGAAGGACTATAAATAGAGCAGGCTGGGCTGCCACAGGCAGCTTTTGGGCTGCTTAAGTTTCTGGTTTAGCCTCGAAGCAGCAGAAATCCAGTCTGCTGAGGAGATAATGCACAGTCCAGGAGCAAGCAACAGCTCTTCTCTCCAACCAGTAACTGTCCTTTGTTTTGTAGGTACACAGGCACAGCCACTCACCTTCAAGGAACAAGGACACACCACCTTCCATCTGTGCTCTCCTCCGGCTCTCAGTTTTTTGCAAGTTCCTTATATGCAAACTGTCATGTTTTCATGAAACCAGCTACTCACAAGGGGAACACATTCCTTCACTTTCAAAACAAGAAATAAAATTAATCTCAAAATTAAGTGCACAGAGGTAACACACATATCATATTTCTGAAGCCCATGGAGCTTTAGGAATTGTTTAATAGTTCTTGCTCCAAGTTGTATCCCACTAGGAGATCTCCCTGGAATTGTTTGAATAAAGGGACATTTTTGCTGCAGGACAAGTACATAAAATAGCACCAAGAGCCCAGTCCTGTGCTCAGGAGATTTTTGTTTTCCCTTGCAGGTACCTACACTGAGAGCTTTTTCTTCCCTTACTCTGTGCTTGACTCAGTTACTGTTAAAGAGAGAAACCATATTTCCACTGCCTTTCCCACCTTTCAGTGTGTAAATTTTATTTACAGCACAAAGCTAATGGAAGCCATCTTTGAACACTGCATTTCAGACTCAAAGCACTTGAATTCTTTGAATTCCACACCCCCAAAGCAAGCTGCAGCCAAGAGTGCAGATTAATGGTTCCCCCTATTCCCTCCTGCTGGAAGGCACCCTAAGAAGGAGAACATTTAAAATCATTTCAGAATATGCTCTCAACATTACACCAGGCACAAAAGGAGATGGGATTACTTGGGTCAAAAAAATCATATATTAAATATTACACTTGAAAGCAAACCATCAAGTCTTAGGGAAGACAGCTGAATCTCATAAATCTTTGTCTTCCACAGAATATTTAGCCTACATTGCCCTGCTGACCCTTGCTAAACCTGAGATACAAGAAGCTAAGTTTGTAGAAAAGCTAGAGGAGAGTATCAGTGACCTACTAAAACCAAGGACTTGCACACACTTTGTTTATGGTCTACTGTTCCTCCTGCCCACCCTCTGCTACACAGGCATGAAGGATTTCTCCATTCCACAAAGTTTAGGTTAAATAGCCTGTGAGGTTTTTCTATACATTACTTCTCTAAATCTCTGGATATTTGAATAATATACTTTGTTCATATTAAGAAAACACGATATATAATTTTATTTGTAGAATATCAAGTTGTAAACAGGTATAAAAACAACAGAACATATAAACTTAATAGGAAACCCAACTAAAATAATAAAACAGTGCATTTTGCTCAATAGTTTAATTTCAGTATGATCTTCAATAAAAACCTTGCTCCATTAAACCTGAATATTTTAGCCTTTGTTATTGTTTCTCTAGCATAGTAAAGAACCCTAAGTCACTTTAACAAACATTCTAATTAATAAATCCAGTAACACAGTGAGTTTCTGTAGTAGTTCCCATTTGTATGAATACACATGGACAATACTATATAAAATAAAACCATTTAACAAGTGTGAAGAGATTTGCACTATGAATAAACTGAACACAAACCCAAGTGAACTCTGAAATTACAGAGCTGTGCTAACACAAAGGCACATTTTATTGTAAGTGTAAATTCACATTTCTAGAAGGTTAAATTTTGTGCCCAGGCAACTTCAAGTCATCACAGCACAATCAGCCAAACAACTCTGATTGCACGTATCTGAACTGTCAATAGAAAAATCTGGCTTCTATTTCTTTAATCCAGTTTTATTAAGGAAGAAATTAAATTAGAAATAGAAGGGCTCCCCCTCCCATATTTACAGACTGCCAAGTATATTGCTTTTTCATCAGAAATTCTAGTTTTCTTGTCAAATTTTGTTAAGCTTTGTAACTATCAGCACCCTGACAGTTTGGTCAAAAGCCCCACAGACACAGAGTCCCTTTTTGTCAGGGCTCCAGTCCAGGCTGGAGATGGGCTGTGTTGACAGAGTGACATTCTGCAGGAGACTGACAGAGCCTGCCACCCCCATCTCAGATCCTTCCGAATCCTTCTTGGAGCGCTGCGCTGGGTACTCACTGCCAAAGAGAGAAGGAAAACAAGAACACACACTTAGAAACCTAGTGGTACAAACACATCATCATCATCATCATCATCATCCTCGTCTCCTGCTCTAGAGACATGGCAAATGTCTTCAAAGTAATGAATAATCATATCCAGCTATATCTATGCTGCATACTTTAGCAGACATTTCTTAAAACAAAAAAGGAGGTAGGAAATTTTGAATCCTGACACCCCTATCCTAAAGCTCTTCATTTTTTAACTGGTTGGCTTTTACCACAGGCAGAAAAATTTCATCACAACTATACTTCTGAAACTTAATGCACCTACTTCATTGTATTTAGGACAATTAAATTATTTTTCCATGTAATGTAAGAAAATGTAAACATAAGAATCATTAAGTCAAGGCTAAAATATTCTTCTCAGATGTAACTGCTACCATATTAGAATCTTAAGAAACCCATTTTTTTCCATTTATCACCTTGTTAACCAAGGATATGATTAGAGCTTCGTTACATTAAGAAAACAAGGGCAAGATTCATCTGTGCTGTCACATTTTCTTAGGGATTAATTCAAGATTCCAGATCAAGTACTGACACTGAAATCATCCTTTCTATTGCATTTGTAAGCAATCATTTTAACCAGATACTGAGGTGGGAAGCAGGACCCCACTCATCATTTTCAGAAAGATCCTTCCTTAAACCATTAGATGGTTGGTTTAAGTGAAGTGATCACTTACTATTTCCAGAGATGAAGGCTCCCAGATCCTCCACTTGTCATAAATATATCTCTGTTCTGTGGCAGGTGCCGAACCTGCCAAATGGTGGATTTTTGTGCCTAAGAAAAAGAAATCAGCATTGCACAGAAGTTCATTTGGGGATTAACTCCATAGGAAAGGACACAGAATCCTAAAACAGAGCTAATTTGTATGAAGAGAGCCCAGCCTTCCCATAGTGGATGGTTTATTTCACTGTATGGTATCTCTTAAAATCATTACTGGAAAGGAATATATTGCAAACACAGTGCAAACACAACCACAGTCAACAACTCAAACCTCAGCCAGGGCACTAAGATCATATAGCAACAAAATCACTTAGGTAAAAAACCCCAACACACCCTCTGACTTAATGCATATCTGTCTGCAAATGTCCACAAGGAAAAGCTTAAATGCACTAAATGAACAACAAATTCTATTCACATATTTTATGACAAAATTATTTATAAATAAATTAACTTTGTTGTTTTATTCTGTAAAAAAATTCTTTGATTCAGAATAAAGTACCTCCAGCACCTTAGCTGCTTTGAATGATAGTATGGAAAATACTAAGAGATACTAAGTTGAAACTCAGCCTTTTCTAAAAAAGGGAAGTCCTAAAGAACTTCACCACAAAAGTGCCTTTTCTTGAATTATCACCAGAATTTGTTCACTAAACAAAAAACAAAACAAAAGAAGTTTGATAAAGTAACCTGGGCATTTTTTACCTATTTGTACTACACCTGTACTGTAGTAATCTGACAGCATGAATTTAGAAAGTTTGTCTCTTATTAAGAAATTCTCAGTCTCCTCATACCTTCTCTGATACAGAAGCAAAACCTTTGGTTGGATGCTGAGTTCTCATATCAAAAACGTGGAATTTTCCCTCAAGTGATGTGGCCACCAGCTTATTCATATTTATATCTTTTCTGTCAAACTCCACACTGCAAACCTGGATATAGAACAAGATAAATTCAGTCTTGTAATTTAGCCACTGTTTAAAAATATGAGCGTTTTGTGATTTGTAAATATGTATTTATCACCGGTTATTTCCACAATAATGTCATCGCCAAATAGGAAATAAACAAGTTCATCTGAAAACATTAATCCACTGAAAAATACCCCATCCTGTCCTGATCAAGAAGGTGAGGGGTACAACTTGCTGAACCTGAAGAAAATTATTCCTTGGTATAATCTCAGCAGAAACATCTTCTGGGTAAGTCTCACACAGACAGAGTCCTTTTAATTTTTCCATCCTACATAGGAGCTGGAATGAAAAATACTTTTATGATTTCCTTACCCCATTCTTAATGTTGGTCTCCCATCGTAGTGACATGGTTTTCAAGTCAAACAATTTAATGTCCCCATTGTCATATCCAGCACATACAACACGTTCCTCTTGATTGTAAGCATTGCCTGGACACAGAGAGAGAATTAACCAGAAAACACAAAACCTCTCTAGCCTGTAAATTTCAGAATTTAGAATCCAGGCCTGCAGTTTCAACTCTCATTTATACAACAACAAGAAGTTACTGTTGGGATATTGAGATGTGGTGAACTGGATGGTTTTCAAACCTGAAGGGCGTAGAAAAATCCTGTGTAGGACACAAGCAGCTTTGCTCTCTCCAAAGGAAAATGCAGAGCTCACATCAAACATTGCTGTTTTCTTTAATTAGCTCTTAAGCTTCAAGGGTCTTCTCCTAAATTAACTCCTTAATGCTTGGTAGCTGCAACTACACTACAACAGTGATGAGTTCCCTGTACATGGCAACATTTACACTCCTTCAGCACCAAACGGCTGCATATACTGTTTTTACATTCCTAGGCACATAAATAAAGCTTGCACAGCTTATCTGTGAAATCACCAAATCATTTAGGTTGGAAAACACCTTCAAGATGATCAAGTCCAACTACAAACAGTGACCAAAAGTGATTAGAGAATGAGTCCAAAACCTAACTATCACAAACCCCCAAAACTGGTTTATTTTGAAGAAAAAAACCCACACATAAATTTAACAGTAGAAAATCAAACCTGCTACTTATGCATCTATACAAAATAAAGTGTTGCATAACATCCTGAAATACACTGACAATCATCAAAGCACAGTTAGATGAGAGGGGGGAATGGTCATAAGCTGATTAATTACCAAATGCCACAGTCCAGCAGTCTCTTTTGCTCTCCCCCTGTACAGGTTCCATATTAGCCACAGGAATGTCCCTCTGCCTCGGGTCCCACACCCTCACAGTTCCTGGGAAAGAAAGACAATAGATTCTGTGTTAGGAATACACTGCCATATTGTGTTCACCTTCCCAGGAAAGCCCTTTGCTTTTCATCTTAATCATTCAAAAGACAGGAGCAACTCTTTCAATTCTAGAAAGCCTCACTGTGTTTTGTGGATGTAAGAAAGAACCACAAAACCAAACAGAAACAGAGTGAAAGCATTTGTTAAGGATGTATTTTCTCTAGCTGGTATTTTGCATTTATCCTGGTTTGTGTTCCTTCTGTCTCATGCCCAGTGACAACAGCACCTTTTGCTCATCTGTGGCTTCTAGGAGAATTAGAGAAAATCAGTCCCAAGCAAGATTCAAAAGACAGTGTACAACGAACTAGTTGCAACAGCTTGTAACTAGTTCAGATGGCAGACTGTGCCCTGCCATCAGGAGCTTGCAGGCTCAGAGGAACTGGGAAGACTTGCAGAGTTCACTAACTCACCATCTCGACTGCCAGTCACAATTTCTGGTGCACCTTCCCCAATTCCTAAGCCACCTACACCATCTATACTGTTTATGATTTCCTTATGACCTTTCACAGAATACACTGGCATTTCAGGAGCTTCTAAATTCCTAGGCAAGAAAGAAAAAGAACAGAAAACATGGCATTTTTCCTTGACACTCAGGATTTATATAAAAATGAAAGGAAACTTGAGCACAAATCATAAAAGCTCAGATTAACGGTGAGAACAAACATGGATATCACCACTAAGAACCATGAGGCTTTGTTTGATTCCTTTTTTGGCTACTGCTTTGGATTGCTCTGAAAGATTTTGCTCTGTTCTGGACCTCTCTGTTTGTAAAGGCAGTTCTGGGGTTCACCACAGCAACCCCTCAGACCCAGTTTTACATGCTGGGCTCAAATATGAATCACACTACAGATCAAAATACTCCAATTAGTTTTACTTTCAGTGGGTCTATAAAATACTTGATTCATTGATCCCCACCTAGCTCTGACTACTGCTCTTTAACTTTATTGCATCCAGCCATGAGTTTCATGGTTCTTTCCCACTGATTCCCATCTTTGAGAATCCTTCAGAATTTTAGATTTTATTTTACATTTCAACTAGTAACTGTTCCATGTAATTCTTGCTATTCCAACAAGAACTGGTAGTTCCTTGACACAGGGCAATATAATAATAATGATAATAAACAATCCCCTTTTGACACTACTACTTTATTTGATCATAAATTTACCCAGACATTAATTACACCAATAATTCAGGGATCTAGAGGAAACACTTGAAATTTCAAGATTAAAAATATGTATTCAATCTAGATGTGAAATACAGGTTGAACACAACCCCTTGTTTGTAATCATGCATCCATTCAAAACCCTCTTTTCAGAGGACAACCTCACAGAACTTTAACAGGTTGGACACAGAAGATGGGAGTGAGGCAGCACTGAGTTAAACACAGTGCAGAATTCTGTGTTGTTTCTGCAAAACAGGCATGGTCCAAATACAGCAGCCAGCAAAGCTGGCACTGGGTCCCAACCAGGGGCAGCATGGAGAGCATCTCATGCAAAAGCCACAAACAGAAACCTCTGTTCAGACAGACATGGATAACATTAAGTGAAAACACTTCCAGAGAATATCTGTGCTCACCATATGTTAAGGTTTCCATCGAAATCTCCTGTGGCTAAGTATCTTTGCTGCAGAGATGTAGCACCAAAAGTTCCACATTTTATAGGTTTGGGCTTTTCGATCTTTTAAAGAAAGGAAATGTCTGTGTCAGCACATGGAAAAGGCAAAAGCACCCACGGGCCACGCAGCTCTCAGGAGTGCAAGGGGGCAAGTGTCAGCGAAACACACGTGGGATATTTGCTGCAAAATACCATCAAAATACTACACTTGGAGTTTAGTCCTTGTGCACAGAAAAGCAGAGGGCCCAGCTTAGTGGCCTTGAAGGAAATGCCCTGCTTGTGGCCTAGCGGGGCCTTGTGCACCTCAGGAGAATTGCAAACACTGCAAACACTCAAATCTGAGACAACTCTCAACCTGAGAGGAAAAAAAACAACCAAACAAAACAGCAAATAACCAACACCCCAAAAACCAATTAAAAACCAACCAACCAACAACCCAACAACAAAAAACCCCCAAACAAACAAACAAACGAAAAAACACCCCCAAAAAAGCCAAACACAGGCAGAAACCAGAAACCTGTAAGCAACACGTGAAAACAAGCTACAAAACACGGCAGCAAACAAAATCACACAATCACAGCCTCAGTTAGGTTGAAAAGGACCTCTGAGATGGTCGAATCCAACCCGTGACCGGCCACCACCTTGTCCAACTAAACCATGGCACCTTGTGCCAAATCCAGGCACTAAACATCTCCAGGTGACATTTCCTTAAACATCTCCAGGGACGGTGACTCCACCACCTCCCTGGGCAGCCCATTCCCATGTCTAACCACCCCTTCTGTGAGGAAATTCCTCCTAATGTCCAATCTAAACCTCCCCCGGCGCAGCTTAAGCCTGTGTTCTGTCAGTAGTTGCCTGGGAGAACACACTCCCGCCTGGCTACAACCTTCCAGGGAGTTGCGGAGAGCGATAAGGTCACCCCTTACCAAGAGACAGGGCATCACTAAATCACCACATTTAACATGCAAATCAGCTCCTGTTTTTCATCGCCGGGCTCTGGACCAGCGCCCTGGCAGCCGTTCCCGAGGGCACCGCGCTCACCTCCCGCAGCAGCTCCAGCCGGGCTCCGTGCAGCTCGTACAGCTGGACCACGCCGGCGCCGCGGGCGGCGCTGCCCAGGCACAGCAGGCGGGCGCTGCGGGGCACCCACTTGCAATCGAACACGGTGTAGCTCAGCGCCTGCTGGACGTGCGACACCACCTGCGGCCGCTCCGCGCCCAGCGCCGCCGACATCCCGCCCCGCTGCTGCCCCCGCCCCGGCGGATGCGGCGGAAGCGCCGCCAGCCCTTCCGCCCGGAGCCGCACCACGTGTGCTCCGCGGCCGACATGGACACCGAGGCGGCGGCCGGCGGCGGCTTCACCAGCGTCGTGTCCCGGCGGAACCGGAGGAAGCGGCGGGCGGGCGGCGAGGAGCCGGCGGCGGGAGCTGCCATGGACACGGCGGAG
>VXAX01007443.1:93103-117116 GCA_013399835.1 Leptocoma aspasia | reverse complement strand
GGCTGTGTCTCTCAGGGCCGGCTGTGTCTCTCAGGGCCGGCTGTGTCTCAGGCCGGCTGTGTTCTGTGTCTCGCCCCCGGCAGGTTGGGAAAGGTGAGCTGAGGAAGATCCCCGTGCCGGCCAACAGGTACACGCCGCTTAAGGAGAACTGGATGAAGATATTCACGCCCATCGTGGAGCATCTGCAGCTTCAAATCAGGTTCAACTTGAAAACGAGAAATGTTGAGATCAAGGTAAGGGGAGCAACTTCTTCTGCCTTTGCCGATAGCTGGAAGAGAAAGTTGTGTGCAGACCTCACAGCAGGAGAGGGGCTCTTTTCCAGGAACTGTAGTGACAGGACAAGGAGTTAGGTGTACAAATTGAAAGAGGAGAGGTTTAGTTTGGATGTTAGGAAGAATTTTTTTACTGTGAGAGTGGTGAGACACAGGAAAAGGTTGTCCAGGGCTGCCCCAACCCTGGCAGTGTTCAAAGCAGGTTGGATAAAGCCTTGAGCAGCCTGGTTTAGTGACAGGTGTCCCTGCCCGTGGCCTGGATGATCTTATGGTCCACTCCAACCCCTTACCAGCCTATGATTCTGCCTCCTAAAAAGCAGGGCCTCTCCTCATGGGTGGTGTTGTTCCACAGATTAAAGACTGGAGAAGTTGTAAATCCCATATAACACTTGGAAAAATGGAAACTGTGTGGTGTCACCTCCCGGGGATCAAATCTGGCAGTTATTGCTTAGAACAAGTAGTTACTGCGAGTAAAATCCAAAGCTACAGATCTGTTCCAGAAGGAGCCAGCAGAAGCTGGGGGAGTGTTCCATTTTTGTAGGAGAAAGTTATATACTATAGAAAGTTACGCACATTAAGGAAGAGTTTTCATCCATGTCTTAGATATGATTTTGTAATTCAGTGTTTTCCAGCTATTTAAGGTTACCAAATACTTACCTGGCAGTAAACAGTATCTTTTAAGGGGGAAAATCTTGAATCTTCTAATGCCTTTGTTGGTGGCAGATGATAAGGGCCCATAGTTTAATAGCATGTGATTTTTCTTTAATGGATTGCACTGGAATACCTTAGGGCACAGATACCAGTATAAACCTGTAAATCTTATAGATGCTCCTTCTTTATCCTTATTCCTCCTGAGGAATGTTCACACCAGGAGTTTTTAAGGGCATATCTAAAGTTTTGACATAGGACTCACTGTATTAGCAACACTGACATATGAAATCTTCCAATGTAATAGTGAAAATACAGACAACAACAGGAATTTTGCTTCCTAACCATGAAATGTTATCTCAAGTTTGATGTCAGGAACTGGAGGAAAGGTGACAGAATTATCCCTTATTTACACTTCCTAGAAATAACTTCAGGGGAAATGTAGGGAGGAGCAGGAACTCCTGCAGTTTCACTCAATAACTGTGCAGGAGAAAACCCTGGGATTTTAACACCACGTTTTTTGATATGAAATGATGTCTGGTGAAAAGCAGGGTAGTTTTGTTCTTAATCAAGCTGATTTCATTTTGCCCATATCCATCATGAATATAAAACTTTGAAATTAATTTCATTCACCTGCTAAGGCATCTTTAGAATATTGTCATTAGAGTAACTCTCCTGCCATCACCATCCTTCTCTTTTTCCTGCTGTTTGCTGTTGCAGTTTAGTTTGTGTTGGTTTTGGGTTTTCTCTACCAAAAGGGTTCTGCTCAGTCTGTGGTAGTGTGGATTTTCAGCACCTTTTCTCTCCCCTCCAAGCACAGGCTGATCTTTTTAAGTTCTGCTCCTAACTTGCCTGGTCTTAATTTGCAAACATAACTTCTTGTCCTGCAGACTTGTCAAGAGACAAAGGATCTCAGTGCTCTGACAAAAGCAGCTGATTTTGTGAAAGCCTTTATACTTGGATTTCAAGTAGAGGTGAGTCTCCCAACAACCAGATTGTGACATTGCTCCAGTTTGCTGATCTGTCCCTGGCCCCTCTGCAAATTACAGTAAGAAATAAAGAAAGAAAAATCCTTAGGTGGTTTTCTAGAAATTGTGACTGGAGTAGACATCCAGTTTCTTAAGATAATGCCAGATTAAATAGTAGCCTTCAAACAGCACATAAACAGAGGACACAGGTTGTGTGAGACAAGCATAAAGCAATACTCTCTCTCTGAGGTACTCTGCACTGGTAAAGACTGTTCACTTTTCTCAAGCCCAAGCCAATAACCTCCAGTCTGTGCAAAACTCACAGAATCACAGAATTAACTAGGTCAGAAAAGACCTTTGAGATTATCAAGTCCAACCTATGACTTTATCAATTAAACCATGGCACTGAGTGCCACACCCAGTCCTTTTTAAACACCTCCAGGGATGGTGACTCCACCAGCTCCCTGGGCAGCCCACTCCAGTGCCCAGCCACTCTTTGTGTGAAGAACTTCCTAATATCCAGCCTAAACTTCCCCTGGTGCAGCTTGAGACACTGTCCTCTTGTCCTGTGGGTGGTTGCCTGGGAGGAGAGACCAACCCCCACCTGGCTACACCCTCCTTTTGAGCAGTTGTAGAGTTGAGAGCTCCCTCAGTCACTTCTCACAGGACTTCTGTTCCAGACCCTTGATCAGCCTTGCTGCCTTCTCTGGGCACATCTGAGCATCTAAAAGTCCTCCTTACGTTGGGCTGCCCAAACCAGAACTGGACACAGCACTCAAGGTGTGGCCTGACCAGTGCCAAGCACAGGAGAAGAATGACTTCCCTGCTCCTGCTGACCAGTTTTTTCTGATACAGGTTCCTGATCCAGGCCAGGATGCCATTTGCTTTCTTGGCCATGTGGGTACAGGGCTGGCTTGTGTTCAGCCAGCTGTCAGCTGAACCCCCAGGTCCCTTTCTGCCTGGTTGCTGTCCAGCCATTCTGTCCCCAGCCTGTAGCTCTGCAGGGATTGTTGTGGCCAAAGTGTAGGACCTGGCACGTGGATTAAACTCACATTAATGGATTTGGCCCATCTATCCAGCCTGTCCAGGTCCCTCTGCAGAGCCCTCCTAGCCTCCAGCAGATCAACACTTGCACTTGTAGCTTGGTGTCATCTGCAAATTTGCTAAAGGTGGACTCAGTCCCCTCATCCAGATCATCAGGAGATGCTAAATAGGACTGGGGCTGTTGAAGAAAACAAACCCAATTTTTCAGTGTTGTAGGGGCTGCTCCTTGCTCTAGATCTGTACAGGATTCACTAGCACTGGAGAGGCAGGGCTGAATGCAGGGGCATCCAAGCCTGTGGAGGGTTCTCTAGGTGGAAATATTTGTATTGCTGTTGAAAAATGTGGATTTAACTTTAGCTATTATTTGCTAGGTTATGTGTATAACGTATAATACATGTATAAAGAGAACAGCAGCTTTCAGTTGTGTTACTGGAACAAAACAACTGCTGATAACACATCTTCTGCTCCTTTTAGGATGCCCTTGCTCTCATCAGATTAGATGATCTTTTTCTAGAGTCGTTTGAAGTTACAGATGGTGAGTATTTTCTGCTGCAGCATTCAGGAAGTCACATGTGCATCCTGCTAGTATGGGGGTTTTTTTCTTTACCCTGTTCCACTTTTATCACTTGCCCTCAAGGATCAGGAAAGCCAGAAACATCTAATTTTATGTACTACTGGGACTCCTTGGAGCCCCCTGTAGAGCAGGACCTAAACCTGACCTACTTCATTTCTGCCAGTGTTAACTTGGTGCACTTTGGCCCCATTTCCTCAACATGAAGTGCAGTTCTAAAGGAGACCTGGATGTGCCAGAAACCCTGTGTCAGCTCTGGATGCAGTGTGCACTGCTAGTCAGAGAAAAACTGAAATCCAGATGGATCTGACTGACCAGTGAAGTTGCTTTTGTAGTTCTTGGCATGAGTTGTTTCCAACAACTTGAAGCATTAACAGGAATACACACCGCTGCTGTTACTCTGGGCATGCTCTTCTCATTTCAGTCAAACCTTTGAAAGGAGATCACCTGTCAAGAGCGATAGGGAGAATAGCAGGGAAAGGTGGAAAAACCAAATTCACCATAGAGAACGTGACCAGGACACGCATCGTTCTCGCTGACACGTGAGTACAGACTGCCTTCCTCCTAGGCAAAGCACAGCCCCTCAGCTAATCCATGTGCCAGGAACAAAGACAACTTACATTTTATGGAACTCTTGTAGAGTAGCAGTAAGAAAAAATGTTTAGACTATTTTAATGAACACAAGTTATTTGACCTTTTGTTGTGAAAATGACAGTTTCACCAGTGCATCTAGAATTCAGTCATTCCCTACAGCATAGGAATTTCTTCTTATGAATAATCAAAGCTGAACTCACCAACACAGCAATGTTTTCCTCCTGAAGCTGCTACACTGTTAAATTTGCAAATGGTAAAATCTATTTTAAAAGGATTTGGAAGAGCACAGGTCTTATGTTGTAGGTTTTATGGGTTTCAGTTGGGGATTTTTTTGTTTACAAAATGTCCTGGTTTTGCATGGGAGGAAGGAAAGTATTCTAAAGAGTTTATTTTAATTCTTACTATTTTTTAAAATTTTAATTACTGTTAATAAAATTTTCTTTATACCCTTTTAAAGTTTTAAACCTCCTTTACCTTTCTCCTAATCCTACCTCACAAGAAATAAAATAGTGAACCAACACTAAACCCACCACATTCATTAATACATTAACCAAAAAATTTCAAAACTTTTTCAAAATAATTTCAAAATCAATTTCAAAATAAAAAATTCTCAAATTAGCAAGCCAAAACCACTACAGAAGTGTAGAAAAGAAACTAGTACACGGATACGAAACTCTGCATTTATCTCTAACCTCCAATTGTGTAATCTCTTAAGTTACTTTCTGTTAAGTACTGCTTCTTTGCTTTTTACAGAAAAATTCATATTTTGGGATCTTTTCAGAACATTAAAATGGCACGAACAGCAATTTGCAATCTAATTTTAGGTAAGTCCTCTTATCTAATCTTCACTAGATACAAATCTTGCAGTTTGAGAAACTGCTTTGTGGCTCTCACCCTCTTCCCTGTCCTGTCCACAGCTACATTTGGAGCACATAGCTTGCTGGCAGTTGGCTTGTTGCTCTTAAAGAGAAAAATCTGGGGGAGCAACAGGGAATCCAGGACTTGCATTCTGGCTCCAAAACCCTCACCACATTGCAGAAAAGATGTTCTGCTTTTTGATTTAGCTGCAGCATTCCCTAAGGGGTCTCAAAAGCCAAAGGGAGCAGAAGCTGAGCTCTGCTCTTGCAGTAAGACAGAGTGACTGACCTTGGCCATCCTCCTCACCCTTTGGCTTAGCTCTCCACTTTTAACACAGGTGTGAGCACAACACATCCATTTTTGTGACACAGCACAGTTCCTGACTAGATTTGTGCCTTCTTCTGCAGGAAGTCCTCCATCCAAAGTTTATGGCAATATTAGGGCAGTGGCCAGCAGAGCAGCTGAGAGGTTCTGAGCTGCACCACCAAGGACTGGGGCTGGAGTTCCAGGTTCCTGGACACACAAGAAGCTGAGAGCTACAGAAGCCATCAGTTTTCTGCTGGATTTGGAAGCCCAGAAGAAAACCAGGACTGTTTGTGCAATCTGATTGCTTTTGGACATGTGGTCTGATTTGAACATACCTAATGTTTCTGTCTAGTCATTAAAAGGTATTTTAAATTGTTTATATATCAAAAGTCCATGATTTTACTTGAACAGCCTCAAACAAAAAGCTGCTTCATTTTGGATTTTCTGAACATCAGACTTAAGAGGCTGCTTCTTCCAAAAAGCCTTGGGGTTTAATGTTTTGAGCCTAAAGGAACTGGCAGAGTTAAGCATATATAACCCCACATGGTGGTTTAATATCTTCCTGAAAAAATTCCAGTCAGCTGGAATGCAGAGTTCAATGGCAGGCTGTCCACTGAGTCTGCTGCTGCTGGAACAATGCATCACATGAAAAGAGTAAGATGAAGAGGTAAATAACATATTTGAACTGAATCCTGAATCTGCACACACACAGATTTCTTAATTCCTACAAATTATCTGTAAGGTTCTGTGTGTCTCCTCCTTAAAATGTTACATTAGTAGCATAATGCAACAAAAGTAGGGGGAAAAATTAGAGTGACCAGTCCCAGTATGATTTAAAAACAGACCCTCTTTTAAACCTGCCAGCCAACCTTCTGCAAAGTGTCTGGCACAATAATTCAGTTCAGGTTTGGGAATGAAAACGAACTGAAATGAGATTATCAAACACACAAGCAAAGGGAATAAGCATTTAGGTCAATGTCCAAGTTTCCAAAACAGCACTTCACAGTATGGGATTATCACTACAATTGTTACACACCAAACTGATTCCAGCCTTCAGCTGTCAACAGATTGAAGACTTGCTGGAGTTACCTCAACACACAGAGTTCAGCAGTCTGAGCAGCTCCAGGCACAACTACCTACTCACTGTTTTCTGTTATTTATCTCAATAGCTTGAAATATAAGGGAGAGTGAGGCAAGAGCACACAAAATTGATGTTTATCCTAAATTAGGGGCATACCAACACTGACCCAGAGCAGCAGAAGGGAGAGGGCAGCACCCAGAAGGTCCAAACACCTGCACCCCAAAGAGCAGGGCACAGAGCTGCTGTGAAGGGCACACGTGAGCAGGGAGGGCTGCTGTCACAGCACGAAGCTCAGGCTTTTTCTGAGACAGGAACTGCCTTTTATTCTCCACCTACAGTAATGTTAGGGTGGGCTGGTTTGCTTTTCAGAACCACTTTGCACAGGGATTTCAAACAAAGTATGTTACCACTTTGAACATTTAGCAAAGAGAACCAGATGTGCCATTAAACAACCTCAACATGTCTTGAAACACTGAAATGAACCCTGGAAGTTTTCAGCAGACTGCACCCTGTGGAGTTTTTCAGTAATTCTTAATAATCAAGGAGTGGACAAAAAAATATGAACAAGTTTTCTTCAGAGCAAAGTGCAGAGCTGCTTTAAGGTGAACAGGAAAGGTACTGAGCACCCCAGCCAAGGTTCAAATATTTTATTTTGTATTCATACAGTATGAAGGTTCTTATAGTTCCCACAATATATGATGTAGCATGCAGAGGAAAAACTAAACATTCAACATAAATCATTTTTCCCCACACAAACTGAAAAAAAAAAACTTCATCCCTCCCCTTCCAGTCCCCCTAAGGAAATAACATTATCACTAATTTCTATAATGCCAGCCAAGATATGCACAAGCAAGAAAAACTGAAAGCATTTGCTAAAATGTTTGTAACAAATACTTATGTACAAAAAATTCACAAAAGACTAATTCCCCCTTGAAGCAGAGCACATGGCAGTTGACACTGGAACAGATACAACCACTGGCTGGGATTATAAACCACGTACTGATCCAGAAGAAGAAAAAAGTTAACATGTAGTGGAGATTTTTGTTTTGAACATTAACATTTACCAAAGTTTGGCAACATTATCTTTTTTAATTATGCAAATTATGTAAACAAGAGGAACATTTCAAATCGATCTACATGCAAAACTTCATGTCATGCAAGGACACTAAGCACCTGGATTTCTCTCTCACAGACAGAGCCCATGATGTGCAGCACTCAGTTGAAGGAACAGCTATGGCAGACAGGTGCTCGACTGAAGAGGTTCAGACAACCTGCACTTTCCACTGCTCGTTATAAAACAATTTTTTGTTTTTTAAATAGAAAAAACTACTATACAGGAAAGATGTACTGTCCTAAAAAAATCTAGCAAATGTTTTTCTTCCAGCCAATAGTACCACTGCAGAAAAGGGAAGGGATGATATAAAGTTGTAAAACGTGGCTCGCTACTTTTATATCACACAAATAGATCAAGTTACCTTCCATTACAAATTATGATATGGACAAATCTAGAAAAGAAAAAAAAGTTCTCCAGGAAAAGGACTGGAGAACGGCAAGAGGTATAAATTTAGATAGTGTGAAGTTTTCCTCCTCTATGGCATAGGTTAACAAGATTTCCCCCCTGTATGAATCATATATACATATATATATAAAATATTACCAGTTATTTAGCTACCTGTAGTATTTTTTAAATGCAAGGGGGGGAAAACTATTGTGGGTGAAACAACAGAATTTAAGTGGCAAGAACATTTTATAATCTAAGTACTGTATAAAATAAGTAGATGGGAATCCTGCACAGTTATGTTGATCCTAATTTCATTAAGCTAAGCACAAGAGAAAAATCATGAATGCATCTACCACCTTAAGCAGCTGTATCTAAATTGAACCCAGAACAGCAGAGTTGTCTTGGCTTCAGGACAGCTGTACCTGCTCCCAGTTCCTGGGTGACAGAATCTCAACAGCCATCAAAGCATTCTGCAGTCACTATATGCACACGAGGACTAGTTCTTGGCAGTAGCATTAAACTATATTCTCATATTAAGTAGAACTGTACTAAGTTATTTAGCAAAGAGACACAGTCCCTGGTAATATATTAACAGGTATAAATAAACTTAGTCTCCCGTGTTACAAAAAAAAAAAAGTAATTAAGGTGATTTAATAAGAAGCAATGCTTTGTCAGCCATTCAATATATAGAAACATCTGAACAGTCACAGGAAAAGGAAGAGTTGACCTAAGACCCAGTTAAAATTTTACATTCTTCTACTATATATATAAAACTGTGTGAAATAAAAGTAAGGATGTATATCCATATATTGAACTGTTAATATTCTGCTTGGCACTTTGTACTCTAGTTTTGTTTCTGAGTCAAGTATATTAAATTAAAGCCCACCTAGCTACTACATATAGAAAGCTACATATATATCTATATATAAATACACACACACATATATATATATAGATAGATATTTCCTTGTTATAAAAGATGAAGAAAAATAAATTAAAAAGCCAACCCCTTCCCTTTCTCCGCCACACTGATATGCTCTTTCCATCTTTGCTGTCCTTCAGACTTTAAAGTGCTACACTGAGTTATTGAGAGAATCAAAGTTCAATAACACTTAGTTGGCTTCATGAGGCTCATGTTGGAAAATGTGGCTTCACAGAGAAAAATACTTCCATTTAAATACACAGAGAGCATTGCTGGACGTCTGGAGCAGATCTTCAGAGATGGAGAAGAAAGCAAAAGTGTTGGGTGGTGCCCTAGAGAGTCACACATCTACCACCATCTTTTTGTGGATATCTAGGCCTCCTACAACCTGGGAGAAAAATAAGGTTCAGAAAGATGAGAATTCAAAGTTAGCAAGGTGCAAAGAACACGTTCAATAGATGCACTGAGGTCAATCATAAAGGCCTGGCCTCTCCAAACTGATTTACATTTTATAAATACTGTGAGAGATGAAATTAATTATGTACAAACCAAGGTAGTTCAGTATTAGTACAATTTACATGCTCAAGGGCCTGAAGACCAGTGCAAATAACACCATTTTGGCATTCCTCTCCATCTCATTTTATGACCCTGTAGTATGTTTGTGCTTGTTAAATAAAATGGTGACTTCTAAAACACCCTATAAAACTGTGAAACGTCCCAGGAAAAGGAAAGGGCCTTGGGAACAGCAGCAGGATTTCTGACAGGACTGCACACACCCAGGAAAAAATTAGGAATTTCCAGAAGGAAAAGGAAAGGTGCCATGTCAGAGGAACATTTTATAATGCAACAATAAAATTCAAAGGCCCAATGGCACGTGCCAAAGACAGGAAACGAAAAAGCATTTTTGTAATTCATGTGGCACCAGATTCAGAAAGGGTAAAATGCAAGAAAAAGAATAAGTTGTAGAACTGAAAAATGTCTTGTCAGGAGGTCAATTAATTTCTTTAATTTTAAAGAAATTAAAAGTAAGGAAGAGGAAAATCCATCAGTAGCACAAGGAAAGAAGCCAAAGACAAAAGAAGAGGCAACATCACATTTGATGGGTGGCTGGAAGATGACAGCCCAGTGCAAGAAATAAACAAATATTGCACTAATCCAGGCATTTGCAGGCTGCAGCTCTAACTTCTTTGCATACAAAATGGTTTTTTTACATGATGTCAAAAAAAAAAAAATTAAACTTAAAAAAAAATCCCCAAAATGCAAACAATAGAACCTTTTCACTTTAGTACTGGTGGCATGGCAGATTTCAACCACCCTCCCTCCACCTCTTTTTTTTAGAACTCACATATTTTTTGAGTATGAACAGTTTATGTTTGAACTGAAGTTGTAAATTCAAAGATTAGGGAAAAAAGCAATGCTATCAAGTGTATCTTCCTTAATATACTGTTTAAAATCAATGTGTAAACACTCATTATTGCAATTTTTAAATGATCAAGGTTCAATGTGTCATTTACTTTTTTTGAGGAAAGAATTTAAACTTCCTGTCATCTAATTAAATAAATATACCACATGGGTTGAAATCAACCCCTTCAAGTGTTAAATGCTACAATTAAGCATTCTGTTCAGTAAATCTCTAAGTTGTTAAAATGCACCTTTTAACTGTTTACTCTTTTTCCAGAGCAGCACTTGAGAAGCTTTTTTTTCCCTCTCTTTGTAAATGACTCAAGTTTTCTTTGGAAGTTACTTACAGCACAGAATTCTTCAAAGGATATTCTTCCATCACCATCCTTATCTGCATTAATTATGGTTTTATCTACAATTTGCTGTAACTGAGTGTCTTTGAGATTGTTCCCAACCATCATCTTCAGCACCTGGAAGAGCTCTCCATTTGAGATATAGCCATCTTTGTCCATATCATAAATGCGAAAAGCAACTGCAGAAATAAAAACAAAAAAATCCAAAATAAATAAACCAACCATTTGGTAGCAACTGTGGGTGGAAAATAATATATACTCACTTTAGAAAACACCTGAAATTGTTCTAGCACCAGCAGTAAAAGCGTTCTGTGAACACCAAAAAAGAAAATCTTCCCCACCACAAGTAAAGCACCCAGGCAGCAAAAAAAATACAACCTTCCAGGAAACAGATGACTCAAAATCCCATCTGGTTACTTTGCTGCAAACAACTTGGCATCAAGACTGAATTTATTTTTAAACATTTCAGTCCTAGTTATTGGAAGCTACATCCATGACTGAACCTGGCTGTTTTCTACTCCTAAACAAGAATTTAATGCTTTCCTACTGTCATAGCAAAGAATTAAGTATTATTCTTAGGCCCTGTAAGTTCACAAAACTATACAGCAAGCTGTTCTTAGTAATAATAATAAATGAATTTATTTTTTTTTAAGAAACAGAAAGCAACTGAAATTCTTCAGAAAGCAACCAACCTCCTCCAACCTTCCCTGCAGAGAAGAGTGCTAACAAATCTTCACACAAATAAAGGACAAAATGTGCAAAAAGCTTACAATCTACTTTCATGATTTTCCACTCTTTACAACAATTTGGATTTGCCAATTTCTTAATTTTAACTTACAAAAGTGTATTTTTGAGGAACAGTAAATTTTTGTTAAAGAAAATCAAAATACTTACACCTCAACTTCTGTTCTTTATCTCCTTTGACACTGAACTGGGAGACTCCTTCTATAAATTCTAAATAATGCAAGGAAAACATGTATAAAAATATATTTTTAATAAACAAAGAAGTCAACATTCAGAAAATTTTAGAAATTGTAAAAGCAATCTAATCTTTAAAATTGAAATATTTAAAATATTGCCTACCTTGTGACACCTAAATGTCTGCATACTTTGATATTTATTGTTCTTCAGTGGGAGGAACCCCAAATCCAATGCAGCACTCACTAAACAGACTATGTCACCCAGGATTTAAGTAATTTTGTTGCTGGACCTTCACAAGAACCTGACAGAAAACTCTGTCAGATTTTTTAAGATCTTTGCTAAAGCTACTCCAGTTGAGATTCTAATTGTACAACTCCTCTCAACACTGGTTTCTCAATGTAAAGAATTACACTGCAACTGGAAACTGCTTTTGAAGAAATACTAAAATGATAGTTTTCTACAAAAGAAATTTGATTCTGCCAACTTCTTGTTCCTTTCCAAGAGGAACAACTCCTGATAACTGTATTAATCACAGCTCAGTATCACAGCATGATCATCATTGTTCATGACTATCTATTTTTTACAGGGGAATTTTGAATAGTTCCATGTAACAATTACTGCTTCTGATCAAAACCCAACATTCTGGTTATACTGTAGCTATTCCTACAGACATTTAATGGGTTTTGCAAAGGTTGCCAGCACTTGCATATTAACACCTTATTTAAAATGTCAGTCTGTCAGTATAAATAAGATTTAAGCACTTTCTCCAATTAAAAAAATGCAAGACTGATTAACCTTTTCTAGTCATAAGAAATACTAAGTATTACCTTGAACAGAAGTTAACAACATTATCCTCCTAAGGGTCAGGGACTGTTTTGAGATGAACTAGTGATCAAGATTATAGCCTGCTGGCCCTTTAATCATGAGTATTTAAAATAAGTCTAAAATTTTGAGAAACATACTAAATCAAATCTTCTGGGTTGTTTGGATTTTCTTTTCTTCAAGTGTCAATCTAAGATCTACCTAAAAAGAACCCCATAAAAGAAGCATCAACAGAAAAACCTGGGCTCCTTTCTATTTTCTAAATACTCAGAAGGAGAGATTTTATTTGGGTATTTGGATAAATGCAACTTATGCAGAAACACACCACTTAGCCTACCACACTTTCTTCAGTCTCTCCTCAGCATCAAAATTAAAGAGTCTAAACTGGTGTACTTTAAGAGATATTTAATGAGTAGTCCTCAGTCAGCATGACCTTAAAAGTTATTACTAAACAATCTGCTCTTTTGAACATTTCACTCAGAAGTGCCCTAATGCAGAGAAATTAGTTTTACTGCTATTTAGTTTCACTAGGATTTAGCACCTTATTTTAACATATCTTCTCCACCTCTCCTCTCTCAGATGAAGAAAAACATGAATTCTAAAGCTCTAGGAATTCTGAAGTACCACCAGCTGTCACAGAACACTGTGCCTTACCTTTGAAATCCACTTCTCCATTGCCATCTGTGTCAAATATATCTATTACTCGCTGTACTAATGGGTTCTGTTGCAATTCAGGTAAAGACATGAACTCTTCCACACTCAGAGAACCAGAGTTGTCCAAATCAAGCTTCTTAAATCTCTTTCCTAGTCGTTTTATCTCATCAGCATCAACTGAAATGAAAAACAAGCCCACAGTTATTCTCAGAAAGGCTTCAGCAAACCCTTTGCAGTTAAACACAAGGCACATTTCACTGCTTTCCTACAAGATTTTCTCCTACTTTATTGTAACTGTTAAACACCTATAAAGACAACGTGAAATTCTGAAGACAAACACAGTTTTATTTTAAATAACTTACCTTTTTTCCTCCCTGCACCTGCCATGATACAGTTATTAGCCTTGTGACTCACTGAATACCACATGCTGACACAACATTTTGAAGGATTGAGGATGCTTAGCTAGTTAGTTCTTAGTCAGCTCTTACAAATACCAGATATGAAGAAATTAAGGAAGAGACCAAGTGTTCTCTGAAGGAGACAGCATTATGTTTACACTGGACTAACATAATATGCCAGAAAGATAATTATATTCAACTTATTAGCAAAATTAGTGCTTCTTCAGCACACCAAACATGAGATCTCCTGGGATATGTGTCAAGTTAAGCAGGTTAACAGCCCTACTGATAAAACCAGTTATCTCTCACCTATTCAAAACATCCCTCTGACTGACCCAAGATCATTTTTCCTCTCCATCTCAGACAGGAAACAGACACACCTGTAGCCACAACCTGCATACAGCTTTTTTTTTCATCCCAGAAATTAAAGGAGATTCAGGTTCTGCAGCAGCACCTCTTCATCTAATCCCTTCAAATTTACAGAGAATTTCAATTAAAGCATATACCTAGTACCCTCTTTCACACATCTGATTATGCAAAGGATAGACTAAACCCGTGAATCCATATTAAAAGCAATCATGTACTTTGCTACTGCTGAAAAGCTTGAAAAAATGTCCCCATAACAACCTGAAAACATCCTGTCAGCAGTTTCATTGAGGAGATGCAAGTCTGTTCACATGTTGCTCACCATTTTTAGCTACAAAGGAGCAACTGAGGTTCTTGGGAAGCCCAGAAGGAGCCCAGCACAGAGCAAACCACAGCAAACATACCTTGCAGAACCTAAGGCTGCAAACTCCCCCTACCAACCTTCTCCTTAGCATGAGCAGTCCCCTCAATATTTTTAGTTCCATTTAGTAGTGTTTGCTCCAATAGTAACAGAAACTGTATCTTGTCTTCCACAAGGCACATACATGCACCTGGTCCATTTAATATCACATTAGTATCTTCTTAGGCTTTTGTAAAAGTGCAGCATAAAACCAAACAGCTCTGAGTCATTCCAATACACAAGGTCAGCCAACCTGCAGAGCTTGATGTTTTGAAATTGTAGCCAACTCAAAGACCTGATCCTCTACCAACAGTAACCAACTTCCACTTCAATCCCTTGATATCCTTGTCTAAAAACCAGTGAAACACAAACACAGAGTCCTCAGGGCTGTACTATTTCAGAATGAAAGAGAGCCTGACACAAGTCCAAAGGCACAAGATGATTTTCTGACATTCTGCAGTCAGTCCCAGTTCCTGCTTGCAACTGCAGAGGCAAAGGGCAAAAAACAGTCTGCAGTTCCAGAATAATCTTCTCTTTGCTGTGCCAGAAAATGATGGACCTGATGATACAGAGCTATAAAAGTGAGACTAAACATAATTTGCTTTCCTCAGTTTCTAGTAAGAAACTAGACTTTGACTAGAAGAAGAAACTAGAATTCAACCACACTGAAATATTCCTTTTACCCCAGTGTGCACAGAAGCCTTGACCATGACTGGAGGTTTGTCCTGAACAGTACAACCCCACAGCAGTGGCAGCAGCACCTTGCACAGCTCCCCAGGAACCCCTCCAGATGCCACAGAAGGAGAAGGAGCACCAGACAGTAACCTGGATGAAGAACATCATCATGTGAATAAAAGAATCCAGCGTTAAAGAGGAATGGCAAAGCAGAGCTCCACAGGCAATTTTCTGAGTTCCATCAGCACAGAATGCTGCTTCTCAGCAACACACTGAAGGAATTTGCCAATTTTTGCTTCTGTACACAGAAACTCTTTTGCTTCCACTCATCCTCACTCCCAGTCCTGCCACTGGACAATTACTGGGCCCACCCCATTTTAATGCAAATACACCACCCTGGCAAGCTGCAAATGTGGGAACTTTATTTTTAGTGCAAGCTCTACTTGCAACTCCCACAGAAAGAGTTGATACCCTCAAAAAAGCCTCAAAGCACAAGCATTTGAAAAAGCACAAAAACATTAAGGGTGACTTACCACGCTACCTATGTAAGCACACTTCCCCTTGTAAAATAAGGGGAATATAAAATAATGTAAAATTAAATAGTGAATAGACATAATTTATACTCATATTACTTCACTTTAAAACAACTAAACAGCAAACTGAAAACATTGTCTGTGGTGTACATAATGCACTGTCAGTTTCTTACCAGATCAGTGGAATCTCACTTCCAGTATTACTAGAAAGACTAATCTTCCCATTTTGGTCAGTTCTAAAGCCTGCCAAGCAACCTGAAATACTCCATAGTTCTGCAACTTCACAAAATCACAACAGACAAAAATGATAGAAGCACTAACACAGCTGGATCTCTTCTCCCTTGCCACAAAAACTAACGAGTTCATGAACTGCAACTTCTATAGCAATTCTAAGTAACATGTAAAAAACTAAGCACCAAAACACAGCAATGACATTTTCACAAATTGGGACAGAAACCTGGAGCTGCCTGAAGCAGAACTACAGACCTCTGACCATCACCATCATCAGGTAACACCATTTTCTCACAACCCAGAGGTCACATTAAATCAAGCCTTATTTCATTACTTCAGTTCCATTTCCTGGTTTGGGAGCTCAAGTCCATGCCATTTTTTCCTCATGAAGAGCAAAGACTGAAAGTGACACCCAAAGTTCTGTCAATGTTCTGCTAGGAAGTGGAGTTAATTAATTACCACATATACAAATCACTCACACACAGCTTAAATTGGCACAAGCTGGCACAAAAGACAGACAAGACCAATTCTGCCATTGCAGAGAGATGTGCTAAGAGAATAAACTGTTGTCAGAGAGGTATTTAATCTGGAGTTAATGTATCTCTAGTAGGAACCACCAATATGTATCTCTAGTAGGAACTACCAATATTTTTTTCTATAAAAAACCATTTTCTTGTGGCATTCAGAAATTGATCCACTGGACACAAGAACCACTGTTGGGTTAACCAGCCTTACATTTAACAAGGCCCTTAAATTCAAAAACCAGCAAATGTAAGAGAAGAAATTTTTTTGGTTTGTTTTAAAGATTGTAGACAAGGAGTTCAAGATTATGGATGATAAAAGAGTCAGATCACAGGAAGAGGAGGAGGTTGCAAAGGCATGTAAGAGTATTTCTCAATAATGTTCATGTTTTGCTGAACTGTAACAAAACAACAGCTGCCTCAATTATGAAATTAAGGATACTTGAAAAATGTTAATTACACTTTCTCCACACATACACACATCCCATTGCATAGCTCAGACCAGCTCAACTTCAATGCACAGTCCAGGTACAAATATCTGGCAGCAGTTTCTACTGGAAATCGGATTAAAAATTTCTCATTCCAAACCTTGAAACATTCAAGCAAAGGGTTTGCCTGCACTGGAGATCTGAGAGAAGTTATTTTCTTAATAGGAGTCAAAACAAGTCAGAAAACAGTACTGAAAAAAATTAGCATCTCTGCCAAAAGCTGAGCAAATAGCAAACTCTTCCAATGTTTTGGTTCTGGCAATTGATACACCATGAATGACAGTACTTGGAGGAGGAAATAGCAAAAAAGCAAAGTAAATGCAGGACTAAGAAAATTTTCTTTAATAGTTCATCAGCATATAAACCTCTGCTCCTAATGAATGTATCTGCATAAACATGAAATCACTGTGTTCATAACTGACTGTATGAGAATTTCATATCAGAATTTCATTATTTTTCCTTAAATATATTGCAGGCACCTCATCTACCATTAAATCCTTTCCACAAGCTGAATTTTAAAAAGCTTACACACTTGAAAAAAAAGTGTATTTCAGTAGCATCTTTGTCTTCATAGAACAGCTTTAAGAAATAAGGATATAAATATAAAATAAGGGATGAATACATCACAGTGTAACATGCCTTAGATTGGCATACCTTCTGTTTATTCTCTCTTCAGTTCACAGTCTTCATTTCTGGTGATTCTCCCTGCCTATGCTGAATTTATCTAAAAACTATACAGGTCTGGGGTTTAATGTTTGTTTCTTCATTCTCCTTTGGATTTTTTAAAGGAACACAGCACACATTTATGCATAACAGCAGATTTCAAAACTATCTTATTCATTTTTTGTTGACATTATCTCCCAGAATGCACATATACAACACTTCCCATCCCAGATGGATGCTCCCCTTTTTTACAATGCCTTTATTTGCCTTGTCCTTATCAACAGACTTCCTTAAAATTCCACATAGCTCCCACTGAAGAACACTGAATTAAATTCTTAGCGTCTGAACAAAAAATATGATTGTGCCTGCACAAACTCTCTTAAATTCTGCTGGAGAGATAGCTCAGATCAAGGGAAAGCTGAGCTGAAAGGACTGATGGTGGCAGTAGCAGACAGAATTTAAGACCAGCTCAATAAAACCAGGCCAGATAAAAACACTAGCAACTCCTAGGAACTTCAAGTAGTGTGGAAAGGGTGATACCACCACTGAGGAAAATCAGGACTGAGCTTTGTTTACACTGTTTGAGGCAGAGTTTGTGACTCATCACCACACTCAGCAGCCCTGAGCATTCCTCTCCTTCAGCTGAGAATTAGCCTTTTTTGTGCTGTGCTCCCCAGCTGACAGGGGCTCTGTGCTTCCCCTGATTTTCAGCAGAACTGGACAGTAATCCCATCCCCTTGGCACTGATGCCTGAGCTCACAAACTTCCCAGCTGGCTGGAAAGAACTGCTGAGTGCTCTTCTTTAGAATGCTTTGTTGGCAGCCCTGCACAAACACCTAATTCTGCACTGTTTTAAACCACTTAGAATTATTTATGTTTACTTCATAATCCATTTTGAATTTTGGTCCCCTTGTAATTAACATAAGGCAGGTGTTAAGTAGTTCAGGTACCAAGGATTTTTTTGTTAAAGAACTATCAATACTTTCAAAAGACTCCTCTCCCATCCAACTATTAAAATTCTTAGGGCCAACACCTGCTTCATCTCTTGAATTCATTTGCATACATCTGAAAATATGATGAATCAGGTTAAAATGCTTCCAAGAAACTACATGCAAATGCTTTGCCTCACTCCTGTTTTAGTGCAGGAGTCTCATCTCCCAGTTGCTCACTTTCTAATATGCTGATCCACACTACTGAGCTCCTCACCTCTTCCCCTCAACACAGCAGCAGAGGATGATCCATTAGATTTTAAAACAATTCTGTTTCAAATTGTCATGCATGTAACCGATGCTGCTCAGGTAAGACTAAAAACTATTCAAGTGGCAACTCAAAAACCTTTATTAGAAGCCAATTTCAGTGTGCTCTATGTTGAAAACAGTAATTTCAGAAAATAATTCAATTATACTTTTTCCAGTTAACATAAAAGTACATAGCTAACTTTCTATTAATGTTAGAGCCACAAGTAAAGAATGCCCTAAAACTACAGATTTCTGAAATCCACTACATTCAGTGATGCTTTAACAGGATAATTGCTTGTGTATTAAGAACAACCAGAGCACACAATATACACACAGGCATCTCAAAGGGCACAGACCTTAGAAAAGCTGTACATCTCTCAGCAATTAGGTGCTGAGCACTTCTAAAATCTAAATGTTTACCCCTGTATTTAGAAGGTTGGCTTTTCAGATACTCTTAGAATGCTGGCTCAAAGGTTTAACTATTAAAAGCCAGATCAGTGTGGTCACAGAGAGCCTCATTTCCACTGACTTTTCAAACATGAAATCATTATAGACAAGAATATTGCAAAGGTATTAGGAGAAATTTTGTAAATCAAACATGTTCTGAAATGACTTTTGAATGTTTCCAGACTAATTTTCCCCCAGAAGAATGTATTGCAGAGATCTGAAAATAAAACAGACCTTCAGCAAAACTCACACCTCTACCTAGTGTCTCATCTGATTCACCAATATAACGTTTCAGAGTAGCAACCAAGTCAGCCATTTCAGTTTTGGAGATCAGATTTCAAAAAGATGATACCCTTGAGAACACATTCAACCACTTGTCTTGTATATGCTTACACACAGCTGGCCTAATCCTTTTCATGACTTCAGATGTGTCAATTACAATCTCCTAAGTTAGAAAAGAGGTACCAGTCTTCTTGTCCTAAAATCCAAACAGTCTACAAAAGAGTGTTTATATTAAAATACTACACTATAAACTATTCTTTACTCTATTACAAAATAGCCTTCTCTACATCTTTGTGCTATGATAAAATTTTGTTATGGACAATTTGACAGATTCTGGCTGACATCAAATTTTCACCATGGAAAGCAGTGGTAGGTTTTCAGTAATTTCTGGCACAGCACAGCTGAGAAACAAAACCAAACCACTTTAAGGAATCCAACAACACTAATTCACCCACTGAGAAGAAATAATGCTCTAAAATGAAAGGTTAAAAGAATATGCTTGACTATTTAATGGTGTGCTTCCTCTCTGTGGTATCCTTAATTTGCTTCACCTAACTGCCAACTTTAACACAAAATTATTCTTTGAGACACCAAAGTAGCACCAAGCAGAGGTTATGACCCAATGCCTCCATGCAAACAGCATTAATACATTACTACTCACTGGCAATATCTAAAAGGTGGAAACACAAAACACACATCAGATGATATTCAAAGACATTGTCTGGCCTTGCCTTGCAAGCTTTAGACCTGTCAGTGACAATTTCTGGGAAGTAGCAGGAACATTTAACATTTGAAGACCAATGTGAATGTCTGCTTGGTGGACTTGCTTCCAGACATGCAGCTGTGCACATCTGTGCCCAAAACCCCTGCCTTTCAGGATATTGAGGCACTCAGGATCTTTCTGGGCCCATCCAAGCAAAAGGACAGGGACAACTCCATTTTCCCAGTGTGCTGAGTTATGCTGCCCAGGGACACAGCTGAGAAATGCCACCAGAGCAGAAAAAGCTTTCATCATGCAGAACTTCACACTTAAACAACAACAGCCTCAACATACAGTTTAACCACAGGATATAATGTGAAAATCCTCACTTTCTCCACAATAAAAATGGGCAAACAAGCTCAAGAATAAACCTTTAGGCTGCCCACTGCTGCCAATGAATACAGTTTGTCCTAGAATCAGAAGTTAAGGATGGCAACACACTGCTTACAACTCTGACATTGACAGGACTAGCTAAAAAAATAATCCTTCAGAAACCAGTTTGTCCTTAACAAAACACTGACCAATGGAGCAGTAATGTAAGATTGAGATATTTGTATGATTCAGGAAAACACTACTGAAGTCTTCATCAAATGCAAAACTCCAACCAGATATTTGCATTTAAGAAAATATACTGAGAGCATTACACAGCTATGCACTGCTGTGGATGATATTCTCAAGTGTTTGCAAACTTTTGACTCAAATTAGAATCCATGTAGATGCTCCTATTAGGCACAAATTGCAAATTACCAGCTAAAGTCTCATTTCTCTGAAAAAACATATTTAGACAAAGACTTCTCTATGACCACTTATTTTCTATTACAGTTTTACAAGAGCCAGAGGCCAGCACAAGCACATGACAAGCACTGTGAAAGAAATCTAGAAAACAGTCCCTCTCTTGAAGAGTTACCCTGTTTAAAAACAAGATCTGATTCACCCAAGATAAGGAATTTTATCAAGTGGTTCAGAAGACACATAGACACATCTACACACATTTTGAGGGCTGAAGAAAATTATTCAATAGAAAAAGCAACTAACAATAGGTACACTTAGCACAACACCACAAGGAAATTTCACAAGACAACCCTTTCTTTGGTCAGCTTTAAGCAAAAAACACTTTGTCATTTTTACAGGGTAGACTGTGAGATGGAGCAACAAATTTTGTTCTCACGTGGCCAAAAGCAAGTAACACCAAGTGGGTTCTCACCTAACTGGCTGCAAGCATACACAGGGGAAAAAAGAGCTCGTTCAGTCTCAACCTCTCCTTCCTCTGAGGGCACAAAGCCAGTTTAAGCAATTTATTTCACTCCTAACACAGCACAGACTGCACCATGAGCTGCTCCACATCCCTGAGGAACTGGCACCAGGACTGATGGAAAAGCCCCACTGGTTGAACTACACTTCAGCCTACAGACATCAAGACCATCAGAAGTTTTTTTTATATTCTAATGGAAGACTCAAAGAAAACACTCAAACCTTTAAGTGATTTTTGTTTTAAAGATGGACTGATTTTTGATTTTACAATCTAACAGCAAAAGCTGTATTATTTCCAAAGGTAGTTTTTAACCTTTTAATTTTATTCTTTTGGTTAGTATATAAACTGCATAACATACATGGAAAGTGTACATATCAACCCTCAAACAAAATTCACTTCTGTAACAACACAGTGTAGCAATTAAAAAAAACTTACAGTGCGAGCACATTTCCAAAGGGTAGCTTGCCTCATTTCCCTGAAACACAACAAGAAAAAAAGAACAAAGTTGCAATTACTCCCAAATTAGCTTTGAGCAACTATTTAAATTTCAGCACTGTAAGAAACTCAGGCAGTGCAAGTTACATTGTTATTTAAAAATATACATTTCAGACCCAACAATCACAGACAGTGTTTTATTTGGATAGAACTATGTTACCAAAACATACAAAGAAATATAAAACCATTAAGAGGTCTCCTTAAACGAGAATTCCCATGAAAACGTCAGTTCACATAATTACAACAAGAACTTCAATCCCATATTCTGAACTCAGAAAAACAAACTCACTACTTAGATATTGAGCAAATGCTACTTTTCGAGTTAGAAACATTTAATTTCAAAACTTCACAAAACCTGTTTTACCATTTTATTTCATAGGCAGAAACAGACATGTCCTTATAAATTCCGATGACAAATCTTACTCAATTTGCATGAGAAAACTGCATCAAGTTTTCTTCCCTGAACCACCTGCCCATTCCCCCCAAAAAGGATTCACACAGCAAGAATTATGCAAAAGAAGAGTTTTATATGACCAGAAACTCAGACATAACAGCTTTACATTCAAATACTTTTGTAATGTACTATGTTAATATGTCCCTGCTTTGGAACTGAATGGGAAGTCAAAATAAGACTTTAAATCCTTGCTACACAACAACACAGTAATAACACAAAAAACTTCAAACTTTGAGGGTATCAACACTTTAATTTGCACTCGTGGAAATCAGCATGAACTACTGTAACACCAAAAAACCACTAAAACTTGGTATTTTGCCCCAAATGCCTCACTTTGAGCCAGACATCACAATACGCACATGCTTAATGACTTTTCTGAATCCATTAGGAAAGGAGCAGCCAGATAACTGAAGAGATTCATAACCACTTTCAAAACAAATGTTTTTAAGGCAGTGTGTTGCACAAGAAAACAAAACACATTTCAGATGAGTCTAAGATATTCTATTCAGCAGCAATTCTCTTATGGTGTGGAGTATAAGGGATTCCAAAGCTGAGCACTTGCAAAGAAAAGGCTCATCAAAATGATACAAAATTGAACAGAAATAGAGAGATTACTCGACAGAAGGGGGGGAAAAAAAGGAAGAACTACATTTAGCCTAGAAGCTAAAATGTCACTGCATTTCCTAATTAGAGCAGAAAGGGGCAGAACAAACACCTCATGAATCCAAGAGGAGATGTGGTGGTGTTGAGGGGAGTTGTTTGCAATTTTTTTAATCTCAAGAATGCTTTCACTTTGCTTCTCATCCCCCACAATCCACAGGCTCTCTTGGTTTTTAAAAAAATGTTCATGCATTTGCTTTTTAAGTAGGGCAGCAAAAGGCATAGCCTTAATGTCTTCTCCAATGTCTTTTTAGAGCAAGACAAAGCAGCAGAACAGAAATGTAGATGAGGACCATCTACACCAAAACCTCAAAAGCACATCAGGCATGTTCTTCACAAAGTAGTTGCACTGTGGCAGGGAATCCAGGAGAGCAGTGCCACATGGAAAATACTGCATGGAACCCAACCAAGGTCTCAGGATGAACAGCAAAGACCAAAACAGGTAGCAAAAGGCTAGTGTATGCATATGAATATAAAAGGGCAGGGAATCTAAAATGGGAGAAAGCAGAATTTTGAAACAAGAAGAAACAGGAACCAGGGGATCCAGCTAGGCTGCTCAAGACACGAGGTCATGAAGAGGCAAGAAAAACACCAGACTGGAAGGCTGCAAATTAAAGGAGAAAGTTGAATTAAAACCAGTGCATTTATGCACATGCACACAAAAATACAATCTTAACTACTACTACTCTGGGCATTTACATCTTTGTTCAGGTCTTGGGAGAAAATTAACTTCTGGTACAGGCTACCAAAATCAATCTGCCTAAAGACACATAAAATGCTTCTGAAAACTGAGCAGGACAAAAAAATGAGAGTAACTGTTTTCAGTTCATAAATTGAGTTAAGTGTAATGTTTATAAGGAGCCTTACTATGCATTTAGATGCACATGCTAAGTCATAAGCAAGTTATCTAAATGGAGTAGCCTAAAAATGTATTTGGAGATCAGAGAAAAAAGTGAATGAACCTCAGCTTAGCTTTCCTTTGAAACAGTTACTGCTAAAAAAAAGTGCTCAGAATACTTACCTATCCAGGACTGGATCTTGGATATCTAAAAGGGTAGAAAAATCTAGTAAATGACAATGTAAAAAAACCATGATTATTCAACATTTTCCACATAGTATTTAAGTATTTAAAAGAAGTAGTTACCTGCTATTAATGCGTTGAATATTCATCTTCACAGGAGAATCCAAAATTCTTGGAAGATTTAAAAGGATGTTGGGGGGGGGGGGGGGGGGT
>VXAX01007443.1:67379-93047 GCA_013399835.1 Leptocoma aspasia | reverse complement strand
CAAATAAACATCTGAATTACTCGTGCCAAAATTCCTGTTTGCAGTGCTGTGACCTGGACAAACACAAAGATGGTGCTCCATACCAAAGCCTTGATCTTCAGAGATAAGAGGAATGATTTGCTCTCAGGAGCAGGCATTTTTTATCATATTCCAAGAGCTGTAGTACAAGAAGGTTTTTTACTTGTCCCCAAATACAATCAGTATCTGTATATGCTCTATGAGCCAGGAGACAAACCCTGAAACACAAGCACTAAGTAGGCTGAACACTCTTCTTAAGAAGCAAGGATTGTTTAAGAACAGGCAGGCAGTAAGTAAAATGGAAAGTCCAGAGCCATATCCACATTCATGGTTCACAAAAAAAACAGGGACTGAAGCACAGCTATGAGACATCATAAATAAATCCTCTAAGAAAAGGGAAAGAAACTAAATACCCATTTTCATCTGTACAGTTTTAATGCAAAGAATGACCTCATTTTAACACCATTCTAAAGAAGGCTGAAAAATATTGATCTTTGTGATTGAGAACTCTAACAGAAAATCTGAGTTACTGCAAAAGGTCATTATAATTATACACCTTATTCATTAAAATAACACTGCATTTACACTTTAGTTTATAGTTTTAAATTATAGTAATCCATAAAGACCGAAGCCAGTGTAAAACTCCAAAGATGTAATTTCATCTCTGACAGAAAAATTCATTTATACAAATGCATGTGTAGAGTGACAAGGTTCTGACACAGCACAAAATTGTCAATTTTAAAACCTCATTATAGCATTAGTGTTCCCCTCCAGATATCTAGCACACCTCACAAAAAGTGAGAGTATCTGCTCACATACACGACACCAGCACATTTAGCAACCGGTGACACATGGTTTGCTGAAGAAATGCAGCTTTTAGAGTCAGCACTCCACAAGAGATTTACTTGGCACCTACACCCAGTGTAAAACCTGCCTTCCTCAGCTGCATCTGGGAATTGCTACCAGACTGATGGAACTCTACTCTCTCTCAAAAAGCAGCTGAAATACTACAGATACTTTGAATACTTTTAGAACAGTCTTGAAATTTCCTTAAATGCTGTTAGAAGGCTACGAGTCCCACTTGAACAGCCACAAAATCATGACTTGTTGACAGAATAATTACAGATAAGGGAGAAGTCCAAAATCTACTAACAGAAAGTTGACCCAATTCTGAATACTGCAGTAATACCAGCTTCCTAGAGAGAAGTCAAAACACATCACTAAAGGAGTTGACATGACACATAATGTGCTCCTTTAAGAACAGAAGTGGGTTTTGCAATTTTCTACTAAGTATTCTTTTCTCCTTTCAGCAGCTGTGCCTTTTTACTAGGTAAGAATAACCTCTTAATGGACTTTAGTCACTAATCTTCTGTAAATTATAAGAAAAAAAAAAAGTCTTTCTTCATTTTTTTTCCCCCTGGCAGTTATTTCAAATACTAATCACTTTTTCTTCTTCAGATCAATTTTGTACATGCTGCTCCAAGGTACAATAGTTGAAGCAATTATCTTGACAAGTTTCCTCTTAGTGAAAGACATGAAGATCTGTGGATAGAAAATAAAAAAGGAAATTAGCAATTAGCAAAATCAGTAACAGCATTTCAATTCTTAGCTGCATTTGTTTATACAAAACAGCTTGTACACAGACAGCACACAGCAAAGCAGTTCTTCAGCATTTATTAGTAGAACACTGTTTCTAGGTCTGATTATGCATAACTTTTCTGCATGGTGTGCATCTTTTTGTAAATAGTTCAGAGAGCTAAATTACAGCATCAGCCCTCAATTAGTTTTCTGCTTTTATAAAAGTAGAAAATGTGTTTAGTCCTAAGGTGAAATTGTGGCTTGCTGACATTTAATCTCAAATTTAGTCCTCCAAAGGGGGTGGGGGATGTGTGAGTCACTAAAAATTAAAATTAATTCCTGAACAGTTTAAAACATTATGTTCTTTCAAAGAATCTGATTTGTTTCCACAGCCAGGCAGGTAATTCAACAAGGGGCAAGAGTGGTCTCCTGACCTGTTTATTACATGTACAGGAGTAGTTGTCTAAGATTTACTTCTTCTTATCTTCTGCAGCAGCACACAAAAGCATTGTAAGCTGTTCACCCTTGTAAATTGCCTTACAAATGCAAACCACCTTGTCACAGCACTGGCTGTTCCTGTATTTGTGGTTTTGATGCAAGGGCACCTCTTGGGGTGCTGCCAACACACTGTTACGTTGTGCTTCTTGCATCTGCTCCTGGACCTTCTACACTACTCATTACCACTGCTAGCAAAAGCAAGGAACTTCAGTGGGCAAGTGGAACAGCCCAAGCTGTGTCAGCTGGGGACCAGAACTAGGCATTATCAAGATAGGCAACTTCAACTCTTAAATTACAAAAAAAGCTGTTTTCCATCATCCCTTACTACAACTTAAAAGAATGGGAGTATTAAAAAGATGGAAGCAGCTGGTAGTTGGTATTTAAGAAAAGCCCACACATAAGACCCTTCTCCCTGTTCCACAAACACAGAAAATGCTTCTCTGCCTTTTCTCCTTCTTCTCCACAGCACCAGAATTAATGACTGATGACAATTACCTGTTGCAGAGAATTCTTCCTCCTCCTTCGAGCTCATTTTCCATGTGTTGTCACTTTTATAAAGCTTTAACAGCGAAGAACTGCTTGGTGAAAAGAAGTTTGATTTGGTTGGGGGTTTTTTTAATGATCATTGTTTAACAAATCACTAGAGCTTTGGCTGTCACAGGTTGGTATTGCTCACCAAAAACCAGCAGGCAAGTAGGCAAACTAAAAATGATGGTATGTATTTTCAAGGCTCTAAAAATTCTCCATGAATAGAACATGCCACATAGACATATCTACAGTAGTTTAAAATAAATTTCACACAAAGCCCAGGAAGCTTTAAGCCACTTTAATATTAGAATTTCTGAATTAAATGTTGGTCACAAAACTATGCAAGATCTCATTTATTGTAATTTATACATTTTATAATGAACTTATCAGAGAATTAAACACTCAAAGGAGTTTACCAGAGTGCAAATGAAAGACATACACAAAGTTTCTGCAGACACCACAAAAAATATGGCTTAAAACAAAAAAAGCAGGAACAAGATTTCAGTGCAAAAAAGCAGGAAGAAAAATACTTTAATCTACCCTGTTCAGAAAGAGTATGCATACATTTCTATCTTTTTTGTTATCTTTGCTATCTTTGATGTGTTTTCTATCCTTTTTTGTTAAATTCAATGAGAAGAAGAAAAAAACCTCAAAAACCCTTGAACAAACTACTCAACACAGTAACATTGTGTCCATCCAAGAGGAGTCTATGAATCAAGAAGAACATGTCACTGATTATCTTCTATTTAACAGGAATATCCAATTTATACACTGCAAAAGGCAACTTGTAAAGGAAATGTTATAGATAAGACCACCAGGGAATTTGGCATTTGTGTTTTGACTTGGAGTAATTAAGTCACCTTTTAGGCTTTTTATTGCAGGCAGTGAACAAATCTGCCTAAAATTTGAATATCTAAACATAGTCACCTGTAAACAAGACTTAACTGAAGAACTGGTAATAGTGCAGACTAACTGCCAAAATTAAGAAAGTAACATTTAAAACAACTTGGTGACTTCTGAATTGTTTTATACAAACCAACTGCTAAGTACCTGCTTTGCTTGAAAGCATTCCAGGCAGAGAGAGTGTAACTCTCCTAAATATTTCCTCCTCGAATTAGCAGTTCTCCAACACAAGACTTCCACTCAAAAAAAAAAAAATCTACCTCTGAGATTCTTACATTCATACTAATGTTGAGTTAGATTTTGTGATGCAAAAATTAAGCAAAGCCAAGAAATTAGAAGACATTGAATAAGAAGGCTTGTGGAAGTTCAACCAACTTAAGAGCAGTGAGTTTCACTGTTGACCCCAAATTCTCAGCCTGTTTTCTAAGATCATGTCCTAAAGAAGCAATTAAAGAAATACATTAAAATTCATGTGAAGTGACATCCACCTCACACTCAGTAAGATCAAAAATTAAACATCTCCTAGCAGTAAGCTAGACTACACTGCCCATCTTGCATAATGTTTTCAGGTCATCAACAAATCCAGTCTGTCCTGAAGCTAGGACAGCATGACAGTGGTTTAAGATCCAAGATTTCCAAGCTGAATCCAGCTCAAATGACAATTCATTGAGCCTTCAGGACTACACTACAATTTTCACCACCTCAGCTCTGCTTATGTTCCATTCATTGTTGTAACCAAAGCCCGTGACATTTCATAGCCATTACCTTGGCTATCCAAAAATCCAATATATTTTCTGGCACTGGACTGTCAAATCTGGGCATCTTGCTACCCTTTGCTGTGAGCCTTGAGTCATCCACATGTGCAACAGAAGGAATTAAAGAGGATACAAATGAGCAACAAATTCTTATAGATTATACAGAAAAGTCAAGGATTAAAGTAAAGTAAATAAATAAGGAAAGAAAAGACAAGAAAACAGAGAAACAGCAATAATGGTACCAGGTAAGAAGCACGGACAATAAATGTGGCAGCAAAGGACTTGGGCATTCCACTGGTATGTAAGAGTTGCATTTCTCTGCACTTCTTTGAGTAAAACTTGCCATTAAAATCAGTAACTCTCATTATGAACACAACAACAGTTAGAACTAGCAACATATATTGAATTCACAGAATGGCACAAGTCATGAAAGAAACCTGTTTTGATATTTCTTTACCAGAAAAATCTTACAGTGGTCTATATGAAAAAAATTAACAGTATTCTTATGGAAGAGTATCTACCACTTGTTTCTTTAATTCCTTTTTCAATCAGCAACAAGATGCATATTGCAATATATTATATTTATTCTCTCCTGGACCCCTGAAGATACAGCTACAAAAGCAAACTATGAAATTTATGAACTGACCTTAAATGTTGGCATTTAGATTTCTTGGGTGCAATCACAGAGTGCACACAGGACTGTCGTCTGGACATTTTGTGAGTTTCCTGGGTGAAAACCTGCTGGGGTTTCCTTCCCAGGGGAAAGCTCATTTTCTCAGCACAGAATTCTATAAACATATCTCTGAGCTGTGTTTACAAGGACATGAGGTGTTTTTCTGCCCTGTCTCGTGATATGGGATATGTGGGTTTTCTATCTTTCAGCCAATGATGTGAAGAACAGTCATCTCTGAATTGTGAGCATTCTAACATTCTTGTACTGAGCATGAAGAAGTAAACATCTGAGCTCTGTATGGGCACAGAACAGCCCAAGCCTTCTGAACAATGGAATCACCTTAATAAATCAAATTAATCCTTCTGATATTGGAGTCAGAAGTTCTGTTTCACTTCTCAGGCCACAACACCACAGGACAACAAGAGGCAGCAGTGTCTCCATCAGTCCCAGTCAGCCTGGCTGCATGCAAGGCAGACCCTGCTTGACCAACCTCATCTCCTTCCATGGCAAGGTGTCCCACTCAGCAAGGCTGTGGATGTCATTTACCTGCACTTTAGGAAAGCCTTTAACACTTGTCTCCCACATCATTTTCTTGGAGGAACTGTCTGTGCACGGCTCAGATGGGCCAGGAGTTCACAGGCTACAAAAACTCCCTGGATGGCCAAGCCAAGAGTGGTGGTGATGGAGCTGCACTCAGCTGTGCCTGTCACAGCTGCCCAGGGCTCAGTTTTGGGGCAGGTCATATTTAATACCTTTGTCCACCATCTGGACAAGGGGATTGAGGGTACTCTCAGTCATTCTGCAGATGACACCATGTTGCAAGAACATATTGTAAGTTTCTCTGCATGCAGGCCTGCAGAAAAATCTTCCCATGGGAAAGCATCTTTTACTGTCTTTTTACTCTGTGTAAGTTTTCTGTAAACTAAATATCTGGTGCGTGATTCAAGGACATTTTTAGATTCCTCTGCCTGTCTCCTAGCAATGGGAGATAGGGGTTCTCTTTCAAACTAGGAGGTGAAGGACTGTTATCTCTGATATTGTAAGCATTCTAGGATTCTTGTACAGGGCAGTAAAGAAGAAGCATCTGAGCTCTGTACCTGGGCACATTATAGCCCAAATACTTCTGAACTATGGAGTCATTTTAATAAATAATATTTAGCCTTCTGATATTATTGTCAAGAGTCCTTTGTTAAGGAACAGACCACAACAATAACACCATGGGAGTTTTGTTCTGCTGGAGGGTAGGAAGGCTCTGCAAGAGGGAACTGGACAGGCTGGGCCAATGGTATGAGTTCAACAAGGTGAAGTGCCAGGTCCTGTCCTCGGGTCACAACCCCAGACAGCATCACAGGCTGGGGGAAAAGCAGCTGGAAAGTGGCCCAGTGGAAAATGACACAGTGGTGTTGACTGCCAGCAGCTGAACACAAGGCAGTGTGTGCCCAGGTGGCCAAGAAGGCCAGTGGCATCCTGGCTGGATCAGGAACAGTGTGGCCAGCAGGACCAGGAATGGCATTCTTCCCCTGTACTTGGCACTGGTGACACCTCAAAACCTAAATCCAGTTCTGAGCCTCTCACTTCAAAAAGGATTGAGGTGCTGGGGCAAGTCCAGAGAAGGTTTGAAGAGGAGCAGCTGAGGGAGCTGGGGATGTTTAGCTGGGGAAAAAGGAGGTTCAGAGGGGACTTCATCTCGCTATTTATTTGGGATTAAAAAGAAATCCTACCATTATATTTAGTTCACACATTGCTGTCCAATCAATTTAAGGTTTCCTTTAAATAGGTAGAGGCATTTTCCATTTACTGGCAGGCACAATTTCCAAGAGGCTACAACTATCCAGCATTATATATCCACAACTCCCAAGCATCTCTGTTCCAATTCCACCCAGAAGTTTAAAACCAGTGACACAAGACAGCCAACATAATCTTCCATTTCACCTTCATGTTTGGATATAATTTCATTCAGACACACAAACTATGTTCTCCCCTACATCTGCCAATCATCATCCCTTGAAATTTTACACTAACTTTTTGTGGACATTTTCAGTTACATTTCTTGTAAAGTTTACCAGAAATCTGATAAACAACTGAACTTGTATCAGTGTTCAGTTTTTATGTAGGATCTTAAGGGTGAAACCATAAAGGTACCAAAGACAGGTCTTACAGCCATTGTTAATATTCTAACTCAATACCTCACCTGAATACTATTCAACAGTAAACATCAAGGAAGGCTGTAAGCATTTTATATAGAAAAAAGAGGGGAAAAAATTCATAAACAAAACCACAGCTTCTTTTAACTTACCTTTGAAAGAAGAAGATTTCAAGTTTTAAACGTGTTACCCATAAAGCAGCCTAAATCCTGTCTCTAAAGAAAATACTCTGTGACCTTCAGTACTGAAGGAACTCAAAAAAAGATTAATACCTAATTCTTCAACATATTTAAATTGCAGACATCAGAGATAATGAACCAAGGCAAAGGGGATTGGTGGATTTGGGATTACAGTAGAGATCAAGTCAGGTTAAAGCTGTTACAGCATTCTGGCATTGCTTCTTTCAAGTATGCCGAGTGTTATAATTCCCTTTGCCACAATAAAAAAAGAAAGGAAAGTCTCATTAAAACAAACAAAAAAACCCCAATAAAAACAATTTTAAAATCCCGACAAAACAAAACTTATTTTACATACATTTACTCCATTTGCTCATAACAAAGTAAGTGATGGTTCCTTAGAAGACTCTCCCCTCTTGCATTTATGTCAGGTTCTACCACATCCCCTTTCTGGACATAGGAGGCAAGAAAGACTGTCCAAGTCTTAGGAAAAGCCCACAGTTTACCCCTTAGTCACCACCTAATCCAGTCATGTCTCTGCTCAAGCTTCATCAGTCATTTTAAGGGAAGCCACTTGTCCCCTGGCTGGCACTTGGCCAGTAACTTCTGCTACGCTTTATTTAAATCCTTCGCTGTCCGTGGGTCTCCTCCAGTGTGGGATATTAATGGCTTAAGGCCATCTCAGCCACAGAACTATTCTAGGATATCACAGGGAAGCCCTAAACCAATGAAGCACAAAGCAAACCCAAAATTAGAGATGGCTCCTGTTGCCAAAGACTTTACCAGACAGAAAAATTAAAGGAATTAAGAGTGTAATTTATAAGAGGATTCAGCCTTTAATACATCATTTGGCTTTATTAAGGGAAACATAACAATAAAAAGTGCATCTATTCAAATAGGATAAAACCTCTTTTTTAAAATTTTAATGTTTGAATTTCAAACGTTCAGGACTGAAAAGCAATCTATAAAGTCTGTACACTTACAGCAAGAATTATACTATATATATTCAGATACATCAATCCCATAGCATTTCCTATCTGAACTCCATTACACTTGCTCAGCTTCCAGCAAAAATCTTGACTTGCATGATCTTGAAGGTATGATTAAGTAGTTGGTTTAATCATAGATCTGTACATGCAGACAAAAACACTAATTACTCACCTGCAGCGTCTCCCAGAAAAAAAAAAAGTCACCCAAGACAGAATGAGACATACAGACCCAGCAGAAACAACAAAGAGCAGCTTGTTAAATTGCTTAATAAGAAAGAATGACCAAAGATAAAAGCAGTTTTACTGCAAAGTCCTTTTCCTGAATTTGGAGGACAAAAGCCATGAGCTCAGAGTGTACACTGATACACTGATAATATCATTTACCAGGTAAGTATGTAATCCCCCAAACCATCTCACACAAGTTTGATGTAGACATAATAAAACCTAAAGGATAACTAGATTACTATAAACTTAACTCAATTGTCCCATCTGTACTATGTGATACTATTCACATTTTCTGTTCCATTTTATGATCTCCCTAACAGAGCTTGCAGTATGTCAGATAGAAAGATAATAAACAATCCTAGAAACAAACACAATGAGTTTTTAAAGAGAGGTAAGGCAGAGAATAGACTGTGCCACATTTAGAAAACTAATAAAATATTCTTGTTATTTGAAGGAGAAAAGCAAAACCTCATATGCATGAGGAACCATAGAAAACAATAAGAGCTCTCATTGTAAAAACTTGCAAAAACATTGCAATCTGTACATAAAACTTGAGAGAAAACCAGTGACAGGAACAAAAGTGTTTGACTTCATGAGCTAAGGTACATTTCACAATTTCATTTTTGGCAATTCTCAGCTGCTACTGTTTAGCAGCAACAACCCAATCTGCTTATCCAATCACTTCAAAGCTCACATTTCTAAAGCTTGCATCACTCTCAAGAATTCTCAGAAGCCTGTAATTTTAAATGCAGAAATGTAAAATGAACTCTCGAAAAGCCAAGGAAAGGAGTTTCCCAGAAGGATTCTGAAGCAACACAACCTTTAGTAGGGGAACACTAAAATTCTACCACCACTAAATGAAGTTCTGATGCAATTAAGAGTTCACAGTGGGAAGGCTTGGGGATTAACAGGTTGCTCCTCCACTGCTTCTGAAGGAGTCACATAAAAATTTACTAGATAATAATTTATTTGTTCCACTTAGGTTAATATACTGGTTTCACCTACAAAACTGCTTTCTAGGGAAGTTTTACAAAGGGAAGTGTATTCAATTCCCTTAGCTGAAGAGGAGACCATGGCAGCTGCCCTTTTCAGCTTTAAAGACAATTGCAGTAAAGGTTCTCCATCAATCCACCCCACGACTGTGCTGTTACATGGACTAACCCCACCCCAGTAAAAATGAAACCAAGACCAAACTGTCCAGAACATTTGTGATCCAGATACAAAAAAAGGTAGAAAATACAAATGCCTGCAAAAGAACAGACACATCAACGACAAGTTACCAAAAAAACCCCACAAACCTGAAACAAACCACAAATCTTTATGCATAACAAATGGAGAGTTGAAGAGCTTCAAAGAAGGCAGCTTTGGAAGTATAAAGTGCAAAAGCTTATCTAAAGAGTATGGCAGAAAACATAAAATGTGACAAGACTTTATCAAGTGACTGAAGTGTCCTGGGATTTCCAGAGTTAAGAGCCAACATCTTACCAAAGAAATTACATTAACTTACATTTAATAAGATATTAAAGAGAAACAAAAAAACAAAGCATATCCCACTGATCTTGTTTTTTGGGGCAGTGATGGATAAAAACTGGATATCAGACACTTATGATTTTCAATTTAATCAGCTCATTAGTAGGAAGGACTTTTTTCCCCTTCGTTGGTGAATATGAACACAAAATCCAAGCAATTGCAAACAGTAAATTGTGTCACGTTCATGTGAAAGAACAACATCAGATTTGGAAAAGTAAACTAATGCAGAGAGCAAAGGAACAAAACTTCATTCAAAACATTAGGCCAAAATATGCAAGCATCATCAAGAACCTGGAGGAACTACAGAGTCCCACAGTTTTCACCAGAAATTAAGATTATACTCAAGCTGTTATTTAGCACATCATACTCTGTCAAATGAAGAAAGACAAAACTACCCAGAAGAGTCAAAACACTCATTTTTTGCAGGTAAAATACCTAGTAGGTAATTAAAGCTCTTTCAGCTTCTCTCCTACTCCACAATTTGAAGATAAAACAAATTTTTCCCAGAAAACAGACAAGGCTCTGAACTTCAACACAAAGCAATAATGACTTCATCACTGGCTGACCTACATATAAATATGTACAGAACAATTACTTTACAAGAAGATATTAACTTGACCTAAAGCCATATTGAAATATAACTTTGCTATCTATATTCTCATGGGACTGCTTTTAATTAGGCCAATTTAATTCTCAGCATTTTGAGTGACTGTGAAAGAAAAAAATAGAGCAAACAGCTCTATAGACTAATCCCTGTAAAAACTCTGCCAAGTTACCTGGTATTTCAATATCCCTCCAAAATTAACAGTCAAAGAATTATATTCTCTCTAATACTTCCAAGTCAAGCCACTGGATTGTTGAGGAGTGTGAAATATAGACTTTCTTTTTTCTGCATTGTTTTTCAACCACATTTAGTACATTGTGGAAATCACAGTCAGGGTATATGACTTGCTTGCAAATTTAAACTTCTTTTTGAGTTACCTTCAAAAACCCAAAGGCTATCAGTATCTGTAGAATCAAAATTACCTCTTAAAAATATGAGTTATGATACCCCAAATACAAGCAATGAGTAAATAAAAGGATGGCTCAGTCTTCTTAAGTTTCTGAACTTCTGGATTGGCTTGTACCAAGAAGGCATTTAACTCCAAAAGCCTGAACTCTACATGCAGGAAAACCCTCAATTAGATCAGTTTACTACTACTACACTTCAGCAAGGCTGTGAGAAAGGAGTAAGAATACTTCTCTTTGCAGAGGGTTTTTCCAAAAAGCAGAAAAGGAGCTACAGCAGTCACAGAACCCCAAGCAAAGAAAATAAAACTCCTCCCTAATTTCTGCAAGAAATGGCTACAGCTCCTTGTGCCTGATTAGGCTGAGACAAATAGGAAAGGTCAGAATTTAGCTAGAAATTAAATGCAGCATGTTATCCTCTGACAGCAAGTGATGAACATACACATTGCTATATTTGTTAATATATAATTATATAACTAGTTATATGAATTCATTAATATTACATAATTAATGTATTTCTTCCTTAAGTAGCTAGCAAAGGTCCCTTGCCACAAACTGTTAACAAACTTGAGCAAGGAAAGAATGGAAGATCACTGTCAGTTAGAAAGTAAGTTTAGGTGGCTTGTTTTTTCTAGGGGAGTTCAGACAGTATATTCACTGCAAGTGGTATTTATAGAGGGCAAAGGAAATAGCAAAGATATATTAACAGATTATACTGCACCATATAACAGTATTATGCTACTTAACAAATAGGATTCTACTGCAGTTCAACATAATTCCCTATTCACAGGAGCAGGTTAGAAACAGTCAAGAACAACAAGACTTGCACATCTTCCTCTACCAACTGATTTTTCCTAAGTTTTTAGATTTCAACAGTGTATTCAGTCATGTGTTAACTGCAAAGGCTAAGGCTTTAGGAACAGTTGCACAGGTATTATAAATTAATCTGAAAAGGCCTGGAGCAAAAAAAAAAAAAAAAAAAAAAAAAAANAAAAAAAAAAAAAGATGATGCAGCTCTACTGCATACAGCAGGTTAGTACTAGTTTTAACAAACATCCTTGAGCAGGGAAGTGTAAGTTCAATTCAGAAAGTATCAGCAATTCACAAAGGCTCTAGTACAGAGTCAGGAAAGTCAGCACTGCACAGAAACAGGCTGCAGAAGTAGATGCTGTCACCAGCCTTTCTTCCCATGGAAAAAACTTATAAATAGTTCAATACCACTTAGGAAATCAAAAAGGGAAATCTAAGTTTGAAAGGAGATAAATGTCTTACTGCCCAACAAGAAGAGAGAAAGGGGAAACAGCACAATTAAAAAAAAAAAAAAGATCACAAAGTAGGCAAAATGTCATTCAGGATCCATCACAAGAGGCTGAAGAACATTGTGAAGAGTTGTGAAAATGACACATATCTCAAAACAGAGAAGACAGTTTAAAAATGGGATTTGATTTCACAAACTGACACAATCAAGGAGGCAAAGATGCAGAACTGGGCAAGACGTGCAAATCAAAGAAAGAAGCAGGCTATGCTGAAGGGGAATTGTTGCATAGAAACAGAATCTGAAATACAGAGATTGTTCATATTCTCAACCAGTTAACACTAATCTTAGTTTTTTTTTTTTGTTTTTTACTACAGGAAAATAACTTAATCAGAACTTGCAGCTGTCAGCTAATAAATGGAGACGTTTTAACAAGTTCTGGTTTAGTTTATGCTATTCAAGGATTCACAAAGAATAAAAATGAATCATATGGTTTGAAAACAGGCCCTACCAACACTATGATCCAAAACAGAGGGATCAAATCTATCGTAATTATCAAGAAATTTACAAAACATTAAACAGGTCTTCTTGGCATTACCAGCTTCCGTTCTAAAGTGAACACTTAATTTCCAGCACTCAAGAATTTTCCACAAATTAGAAATTGGTATCCTGAAGATGCATTACAAATTTCCAAAGTCTTCCAATTATCACAGATTTCCCAATAAAATGAAAGCAAAATGAAACATAATAAAACACAAAAAAATGCCCAAACAAACAAAAAAACCAAAATCAACAAACCAACAACACAAATGTTTTCAATTAAGGTTTTCCCTGCTATGGAATATTTGCAACTTCAAACAGTTTTCTTTTTACAGCATGTATCATAGAGAAAGTATTGACTATTTTTTGTGTAACACTGAGGTGATGTCCATTCAGGTGTTGGTTATATTAAGTAATTCTCAAATGCTATTTAGAAGAATATTTTAGGTTAAGTTCTTCAGAACAGGAACTGGCTTATTTCTTACATACAGGAATGCAAATATTGAGTATCAAATAGAGATATTTGTCACTTTTTCTACAAGCTAATAATAGGGTACTCAAAGGATTAAATTAGAAATCCAAACTAAATTCAGTAGCTTACAAACATTAATGTCAAATGTTAGAAGAATTATCCGAAATCTCATTACCAGAATAGTTCTAAGATCTCTAAATAAAAGAATCACAGCACTTGCTAAAGATGGCTTAATCTTGACAGAAATCAAAGCTTATTAATTGCTGTAATTGACAATACAACCAGAAACAGCTGTCCTGAAGAGCCATACTTTTTCTTAAGTAGTAAACATAACATACATAAAGTTGCAAATGGATGTAAAAGCAAGCATAAGAGTACATATGTCATACTAGAGTATGATAAGAACACTGCTTTTTCAGGTAGGAAAAAAGAAGGAAGTTTTATTTACACTTTGTGTTATATAGGGTTTTGGGAATGGCTGTGGATTGGAGGATGAGGTTATCACCTCTCCAACCACACTGGTCAATGAAAAGGTTCATCAAACCTTCCCTGCCTAGGGGAAGGGAATGAAAAAAAAAAAAAAAGACAGTTAGTAAAAGATGTGTTGGGTTTTTTGGTTGTCNGGGACAGAGGTTAAAAGCAGTGTCCAGCTGGGGACCAGGGCTCCCTAATACAGGCAGAGAAATATTCTCTGTGCCCTGGATTCCAACAAACATGTGCTGTGTTTACATAAAACCAATGTGAGAAACTACCACAGAAATGAAAACAACAAAAAAGTTACAACTCAAAATAACATACATACAATGCAGCATTAGAAAAATTACTGGTATTTATAGGGTCTACAGCTTCCAAAATAAATCCAGAAGATGCACCCCTGCAGAGCCCCGGGACTTCCAGTAATAATTCCCAGTTGCTCCCAGTCAAGAACCCAGCCCAGGGCACTGCACAAAGACTGACACAACTGTGCATGTAATCACACCCAGAGCCACAGAACCTTTCTGCTATTCACCATCTCACCTCTTCATGTGCCACACTTTCAGAAATTTGCAGTTTGCAAGCATTAAAGGCAGTATATAATGCATATACATTTGCACACCAGTCTGGAATATGAACTGCAAATCAAAGAACACTTGTGATTTTAAACAAAGCTCTTTGTGAAACACTGGGTACCAAGGATTGACTTGACACAACATTTATGGCACTGCACAGATGCTACACAATACCTCTGGGAAAGCAGATAAAACTACTAGTAAAGCCCATCCTTTCTCTAAAACCAATTTTTCTGGAATTTTCAGTTGTTCTGCCTCCTGCTATAGAGCAGTACACTGTTACCACATGATTACATAAAAATGCCTACATCTAAACCCATCATCTTCTCATTCTGCTCCATTTTAGACCCTTTTACTCACATGACTTGTTTTCTCACCACAAAAGGGCATTTGGCCACCTTTTAACTCACCATCCCATTTTTTCAAGGCCTCTCAAAAGAGAATTTTTCACAACTGACCTTTAGCAAAAATCAGCTGCACCAACACTAGAGCTGCACTGTAAAATTCAAGAGTATGCAAGATTCAAACTTACTAACCTTTCATACTTTACAAATTATATTTATCTGCTTTTTCAATGTGTTGTCTGAAAACAAAAAAAAACCCCTAACACCAGTGGTACCTACTGCAAATGCTTTATTCTTATTAATAAAATAAACAGAATTTTGAATAAAATATTTCAGGAAAAACTAACACTGCTTTTATAAGAATCACTGAAAAATTTAAGAATAAGTAGCTAACAGGTATTTTACTTGATACCTCTGAGAAGAAAAGTTATTAGAGTGCCAAGATAGTCTACTTGAGTCAAATATAAAAATCAAGTCTATTTATTCATCTGACATTTTTATTATTGCTGCTTAGAAGTTCTCCTATTTATCACAGATTTTTTTCTAGACTTGTTAGCAGATCCACATGCAATCAAGCTTTAATCTAAAAAAAAAAAATCTGTGAAGTGTCACTCTAGTATTATCAACAAAACTGACCCAGGACTGCTCAGATACCACAGTGCTAAGCCTGTTAGCAGTGGCTCAATACTAAATTAAACTTCCCAAGGGGACATCTTATATACACAAGACTGAAAAGCTGTTCAGTCATCATGCCTACAAAGCACATGAGTTCTCCTTCACGAGCTCAGGCCTGAAGCACAGCCATGGAGTTTATTAAAAAAGAAACCCAACAACAAATAAAACCAAGCAACTCCTTTTCAAGTCCTCTCTGCTAGCCATAGTGTCATTCAGCAGAGGGAATTCAAGTGACTTTTTCCAAATTCAGTGATGCTTTTTATTCAGAACCTACACAGTCAGCAGTGAAACAACAGCAGGTTTTGTCTTTTACCACTTATTACAAAAAAACCCCCAAAACATATGATAAATGTACACAGAGGAGATACTCACAGGGTAACAACAGAGAAGAGGCAGAAAAAGAGTCCTGTAGTTTCCAGCTGATGAAAATAAGGGTAAAAAAATCTCCATATTTGTCACAAATATATCAGAGAAAGTTCCATAGCAGTTAAAGATGATCCTAGGATTGTAATCTTGTGAGAATCACAGCTGAAGCCACTTTTCCAGTAGCTTGGTTTCTTCCCAGAAACATATCAACCCTGGGCTTCATATCTGTTGTCCATTCCTTCCTCTCCTGCCCCTCCCAAACTCTGACTGAATTGCTTCCATAAATGTCTCACTACATGTTTTTAAATTCCTACCTTACCCAACTTAGGCAGTGTTATAAACTATTGTAACTTTAAGCTGACTCAAACTTCAGTTCTTTGCCTTAAGTTTGCTTCAAAACATTCATCAGCACAGAATTTGCAAATATTCACTGACACAACCTGCTTATAGCTCAGAAGCCAAGATTTTTATTTGCAGCTCCTAAGAAATGCTGCCTTTAATCCAACACATTTAACATGTTTCCAAGACTTCTTTAATGCAGTTCAGGATTATTTATATCACTAGATTTCTTCCTTAATTGTGGAATGGAGTATCAATAGCAGGGCCAAATGACTGTCAAGTTGCAAGTGAGTCAGATATAGTCTCCAGCCTGTTCTGTACCATCAACAGTGTTGCCCAAACAGTTAAAGTGCTTGTAGCAAAATATAAACCACAGTCTATATGGAAAAAGCCTAATAAAGTATAGCTACCAAATTATAATTTTCGAGCTACACAAAATGTCAAAATTAAAAAGAAATGACACTCCAGAAATTACTTCACCTGAAAGATGGAGGTTTTATCCTTAGACACACCTGAAATTTAAAAAAAACCCCAACTCTCCACAGACTTTTGCCACTCCAATTATACATATAAGACTGGAAAGACAAGACATAGTTTAAGCTTAGCCTTGGTTAAACTCATCTCAATATTACTAAATAGAGTATTTCATGCAGTGACCAAAAAAATCTAGCTACATCATACACCAAGTAGAATATTCTGCTTCTAGTCCTTGACTTTCCCAGAATACTTGAACTGGTATACCAAAAAATGTATCTATTACAGATTAAAAGATGTTGGTGCATGTCCAAGACTTTCCCGCTTCATTCAGCACATTAAGGCAATCTCTGTAGCTGATCTCCCTGACACTGCCGGTGTCAAGATTACTTTAGGCCACTGGCAACTAAGAAACAGAGTAGCTTTTGCAGGATATTAAAGGCCCATCTCCAGCTCTAATCTCTAAAAGCAGATACTTTAAGTGGCTAAAATGCTGTTGCAAAGATGTTGGAAGAAGGCAGCCAGCGACCCTGACCATGGCCTAAGCCAAATGGACAATGCACAGCACATTTTCTAGTGGCTGCATTTTAACTCCAAGTCCCAAGACCCCTACATTTCTAACAGTTAATTTGATTTAGATGTATTTCTTTTCAAAGCTACAAACACACATTTCCAAGATCACATACTAATGCTAACTTCTAAACAACAAGGACCTTGGATAAGTTTACTACCCTGCCATGACCTCAACCTGTTCCATTTGCAGAACAAGGGCAATATTTACCAGCTTCACAAGAGCACAGCAAGTTAAATTCTTACAGGCTTTGGGAAAGAAAGAAAATATTTAAGTGATTTATGCAATCATGCCAACTGTTTCAGGAGTTCCAACTTTTCTATATTTTAATTAACACAGGCTTGCAAGTCAAACAAAATGCTTATTTCCTAATGGTATCCTGCTCAGAGGTTCCAGCTGCATAACCTTTAAGCACAAGCACTTTTTACTCCTCTTCTCATGCCAACATATGCCTGTCATCATTCCTTCCCTCCACCACTTCAATTTTTACTCCCCCATCCTGGCAGTGCTCACTCCTCCAGCAGCAGAAGAGTTGGATCATGACAAGGACATCCCACAGTAGCACCATCTCTGTTTCTGCTGATTCTGGCAAAGAAACAGCATGTAGGAAGTATGGAAACAGCCAGTCCCCTCTACCCCCATGGTCCTTCTCTAAGGAACATAAAGGAATAAACAAGCTCAGGAAAACAGAAAAACATACAGTCTAGAAGAAAACAAGGATGGGAAACTGGGAAATGTGTCGCTATATGAACTGGCTGCCAATGAACAAAGAACAGTACAGTGTAATTTTTCTCCTAATTACAACTTGACAAATGATATTACACAGAGAAGGGAGAACAGGCTCAGCAAGGAAGAGGAGGGGCAAGGAAATCAAGAGTAAATTGCTTTCAAGAAGTTATATATTAGCTCAAATTACAAAAAATGTTGTTCCATGAAAACAATTTTTGGTCATCATTTCATATAGTTAAACCAAAGTCTTTAGAGTCATGGAATCTGTTAGGTTGGAAAAGACCTCTGAGACCACTGAGTCCAACCTACAGAATTTTACACTCAACTACCACTCAGATTTAAAATGTTTTAGGAGAGGATACAATTTTCTTTAGTGAAACACAGCTAAATACAGGCAGTAAAAATGGAGAGGGAAAGCAAAACAACTCTTCAAACTAGAAGAATAAAAATCAAAGCAATATTGAAAAATCTTATGCAAGACTAATTTATGAATTACAGTAGAAGAACGCTATTAGGCACACCTACAATTAAAAAAAACCTCTTTCTTCTGTAACACTGCCAGGTAAGCACCAATTCAGCACCAGATTAAGGGGTTGGAGCACCTCTCTTACAAGGAAAGGCTGAGGGAGCCAGGACCTAATCAATCACAGAATGTCCAGGTTGGAAGACACCTTCAAGATCATCGAGTCCAACCCAGCCCCAACACCTCAACTAAACCCTGGCACCCAGTGCCACATCCAGGCTTTGTTAAACACACCCAGGGATGGTGACTCCAGCACCTCCCTGGGCAGAACATTCCAGAACTTTATCACTCTTTCTGTGAAAAACTTCTTCCTCATGTCCAGCCTGTATTTCCCTTGGAGCAGCTCGAGGCTGTGTGCTCTGGTTCTGTCAGCTCCTGGAGACAGAGCCCAGCCCCAGCTGAGCACAGGCACCTTTCAGGGGTCGCAGAGAGTGCTGAGGTCACCCCTGAGTCTCCTTTTCTCCAGGCTGAACACCCCCAGCTCCCTCAGTTGTTCTTCAATGTATCAGGATCTGAAGGGAGGGTTCCAAAAGCATGGACCAGGCTCTGCATGGACAAGAGGCAACGGGCAGAAACTGATGCACAGAAGTCCCACCTCAGCATGAGGAAGAACTTCTGTGCAGTGACTGCACAAGGAACAGATTGCACAGAGAGGGTGTGGAGTTCTCCCTCACTGGAGATATTCCAGAACCATCTGGGCACAATCCTGTGCAATGCACTCCAGGATGACCCTGCTTGAGCAGGGAGGTTGACCCAAGTGACCCATTGTGGCACCTTCCAACCTGACCCATTCTGTGAGGAGCTAGAAGCAGACAAACAGAAATGGTTTGGCATAAAAATGTGCATTTCTGCTTCATCTTGTTTCCTCGGAAATACCAGAATTACTGAATTCTCTTTTCCTGACACTGATAGACCAGAATTACTGAATTCTCTTTTTCTGACACTGATAGACAGAAGACAGTCCCATCTACTTTAAGATATTAATAAACCCCACAATTTAGGTGTTATTAATCCACTCCCTTAAAATTTTCCTTTCACCTGCTAAGCCAAATGCCTTAGGTGATGAATATACTGAAGCTCCTGATGTATGCCCACCACAAACTATTTTCTCTTCAACTACTCAATTTTCATTCCTCCCCATTGTTACATTAATAGTTTAACCATATAAAAACAGAATTCTACTTCTACCACAAGAATGGTGAAAAAATATAATTACTTCTATAACAGGCTCTACCTTCCTGTTTAGGAATAACTAGCTTTTTGTTCAGCTAATAACCAAAGCATGTGACACCCTCCCTGCTAAATAGTAAAGAATTGTTTAAGATGGTCTTCTGGGGTTCTTTTTTTTTTTGGTTTATTGCAAAAAAAAAAAAAAAAAACTGTTTAGGAGGTTCTTTACTCCAGTAATTTAGAACCAGTGTTAGATCAGTTCTGGCTGGATGAAATGCACCAGAAGCACTACTATTCAAGTGAAGTGAAGTGAAAACAACTGAATAAGAAACTAGTTAAGATGGATGCATGATGTAACATGTTTTGGGTGATTCCTGTAGAATTCTGAGGCTTCTGTACTACATCTATAAAGCTCAAGAACTGTATATGAACCAGAACGCAGACCACCCCAAGAAGACAGAATTTATCTATCTGAAACTAAGATCATTTAACACCTTTACCTGCGCTGTTTACCTTTTCCTAGAAAACACTACTCATAGGAAAAACTTGCTAAGTCAACTCTGACAAAAATAGCTTATCAACATTACTTCCAGCATTATGTAATGGACTCGTCATCGTATGCTCTGACAGATTATTTTAGGCTATACCTAAACACCCAGAAGAACATTCTTTGACTCACTAGATGCTTGTGTTTTATCTTAAGCTACCTACTACAAACACGACAATGCATTCACCTCTTTTTGCACCATTACTGTCAGCTCTCTCATCCTGTAGGAATGTAACAGAAATGTTCTAGACTGTGAAAAAAGAATTTCTCTAGTAGCATAAGGATTGAAACAAAATGTACTCCATTAAGCCTGAACTCTTTCAATGAAAATATCCCCTGATTAATGACAACAAATAGAACAGCAACTTAAATGAAATGCTGGGGGTGGGTTTTTTTGCTAATGTATAGTTTTATATTGGTTTTTAGACTAAAAGGCAGCTAAGATCAGGTGTTACCAGAACCACTGCAGTGATACAGCTACAGTGGTGTACCACTTACTTGAGAAAACAAGCATCTTTCCTGGTAGAGATAACATTCAGCACACCTCTTTTCCCCCATAAATGCATTTCCACATTGCAATGCATCATACGTAAATACCATTCAGGAAGCAATGAACATGATTATACCACCAAAAGATTATGGGAAAGCTTTAGTTACAACAGAATGGAGGAAAAAATAATAAAATGTAATAACACATGATAGTTACGTTCGTTAAAGGTCACTGACACGCACATGGGCATCAGAGTTCAACAATATTTCTTTCCTTTTATGTATGTTAGTTTAGCTCATCTGGCAGGTCTTTGAGAACAAAATTTTCACAGAAGATCCAACTACTGGCAGGATGAGCACAACTGCTGTGTGGAAAATGATCAATGATGATCTATACATCTATTCATGATGATCTATACATTCAAAGTAATTAGCAGTATTGCAGCCATGGCATAAGTGATAATTTTTTTAAGCCTCAAATTAATTAATACCTTATTCTCAAAAGATGAACTTTTTTTTCCCCTCACAGCCTTGATGTGCTCCCAACCGAAACCAAAGCTTTATATATTCCAAAGCACTTCTCCAAAAGCACATCTACTAAAGTGTACGCACAAAACCAGCCTGAGCACAGCACATTAGTTTCTGCCACAACTTTATTTTTTAAAGGAAAGTCTGCAATGCTTGTTTAAAAGCAAAAGGAAACCCATTTTTGACTCCCAGGCCCTGTGAGGTGTTAACATGCCATGTGATAACCAGCTGGCCTCGCTCTGAAAGGGTTAAAAACACACAAACAAACAAACAAAAAAAATTAAACTACTTGTATTTCCCCAGATGTAAAACCAAAACATTGCCAGGTCTTCCTGCAGCCAGGGTACGGGATGATTTATGCTAAAATAAACGTTTATTAAAAAACAGGGCGTTGATTTCTTGGCAGCGGCGAAAAGCAGGAGACACCCCTAGCGTCGACGTAAAATACTACAGGACTCCATACTGCATCTCCAGCTTAATTCCACGGCAGAAAAAGGGAAATTTAAACCCGTCGCGATGGAAAAAACAGAGTGTCTCTCACACACAGGACACAGGGCAGTTCCGCAGCCCCAAAGCCCGAGCACCCATCGGGTGTGCAGCGCCGGCTCTCCGCCCCAGCCCCGCCGGGCTACGTGCCTTCCAGCGTTCCGCCCCGCACACCGAGAGCGGCACAGCGCTGCTGCTGCACCGGGGGCGGGGGGAGAACCCCGCCGAGCTGCCACACAACCCCCGCACGCCAGCGCTGCCCGAATTGCCGGAGTTCCCTTTGCGAACCGCTCCGGGTGCCTCCGCCGAAGGGACGAGGCGCAGCCCGAACCCCCGGAGCGCGGGGAGGGCCGGGCGGGGGTGAAGTGAGAGGCTGCCGGGGAAGGGAAGGGCCGAGCCCGACGGGCGCTGCCAAGGCGGTGCAGGGAGGAGGCGGAGAGCCGGCGGGGCCCCGTGGGCGGCGGAGGAGAGCGGGGGATGCGCCCGCCGCCGGGGAGAGCCGGGAAGGAAGCCCAAAGAGGCGCTCGCCCGCGGGAGGACGTGGACGGCCCGGGGGCGGGAGGANGGCGGCGGGGCGGTTGTGAGGGTGTGAGCGAGTTTGGAGATCCGCCAAGCCGGCGTTGCTACTCTAACCTCGAAACCTTTAAATTCCTAAACCGCTAAGTCACGTCACTCAGCGCCGAATCCTAAGCACCGGGGTTGGTGACTCCACCACGCCCGTTGGCAGTCCATTCCAATGTGTGGCCACCAAAGCAATGAAATAATGTTTTTTATTCTTGTATTATCTACCCCCAATCTCCCCTGTCGCAGCTTGAGGCTGTTTTCTCCCTGCAGGCAGGGTAGAAGAGGCCGGACTCCTGTTATTTGGAGAGAAGATGAAGTCCCCCTTGAGCATCCTCCAGCTAAACCAGGTCCCTCAGCCACTCCTCATAAACGTGTGGGGAAAAGGCGATTTTTGGGGCTGCCAGGAGGTCCCTTTTAGCAGGCCTTTTGTGTTGAATGTTAGCTACAAAACGCAACTGGTTTTTTGGGTTTTTCTGCTACTGAACCAGGACTGATCAGGGTAATGACATACACTTCCCCCCCCGCCCTTTTTATTATCTGACAGACGAACGTGTGATCATTTTCAGTGCTGGGCCTGGCTAAATGTGACTGTGGGGCTGCAGTAAATGGCTTGAAAAGTCTTGAAAAGGACTCCAAGGATGTGGATTTCCTGACCCGTGCAGCAGATGGAAGTATAAAAATATCTTAATAAATCCAAGGTTTGTTGCTACTGCAGCTATTGGTGCTAACAATTGTTATCTTTGCTCCTTCAGGCCTCTGCCCAGGGAAAGGTTCCCTCAGGAAAACTGCCAGAGCTGCTGGTTGTCCTTGTTCTCCCAAACACCCTCTGCTTAGACTGGTCTTTCTCAGCTATAACCTGTATATATTACATACATAATTATTAAATATATATGTGTGTGTGTGTGTGTATGTATTTTTATAAGCTGTGCTGCTGGAGCCCTTGCTGCTTGACCTTCCTCGTGTGACTTCTGCATTCTGCAAAAGGGGAAAAAAAAATAAATGCAGGGAGAAATCTCTGTGCAAGGAGGCATTTGGAAGTGTGCCTTTGAGAGGTGGCTGTTCTGGCTGTTATTTTCCTCAGGTTTTTAATGTTGTATTGCAAGAGGCTGTCCAGGCTTGAAGCTGCTCAATAAAGAATCACAGAATATTTAGTGTTGGAAGGGACCTCTGGAGATCATCTAGTCCAACCCCCATATTTAACAGATTTTTAAAGTGTGGTGGTTCAGTACTGTCAGTAGTTAATTATACAAATTAACTGTTGACAAACTAAAGGAATTGTGCAGTGATGAGATAACCCTTAAAAGTGTATGCATGTATCTTTGTTTCATGCCAGCTTTGTACCCTGCGTAGTCTACAAAATAAAATTACTGAGCTGAATGCAAACTCAGATGAAGGAAGTAGTCTCAAGGAAGCCCTTGGAGGCAAGATTTAGGGCAATGCAACTGCTTGCATAAGTAAGGCTGACCCTCAGGGAGTGATCTCTATGTACTGTGAAGTTCTAAGTAGGCCAGATGACACCTTTAAAAACCTCTGCAAAGGGTAAAATAACATAGTTAATAAAGAGGGTGTGATTCCACACTTCCTTTGGTGTTTTTGCCTTTCTGTCCTTTCTCTGCTAAATGGGTTTACTTTGGAGCACCATGACACAGCACACAACACTGTAACAAATTAGGTGGTGATGTGAAAATAAGAATTACATATAGCTGTGTTAATACTGCCAAAGAGAAGCCTTGGTACCAAGTTGATGTTTCTCAGGAGTTTAGACACTTTGCCAGGGAAATGCAATTTAATTCTGCCAAGCTCAAGGTGAATGGTGAGCTAATGCATGGGGGAAGGGAAGACTGGATTATTGCTTTAAAACCAGGTTAATTTTTTAGGGCCACAGCTGAGAGCATGAGCTTTCCAGTCTAAAATGGAAATATCCTCTCCCTTCAGCTCCTTCTGGAATTGGAACTGCCTCATCACTGTTGCCTTATTAGTGGGAGTCTGAGCTGATCTGACCTCTGGAAAGGTTACCTTTACCTTTACTTTAGAGTGCATGGAGAAACCTGGAATCTTGAAATTAAATGCACAAATGCCAAGAGGAATGGGAATCTCCCACAGGGAAGTCTGCTCAGGGACTTACACAGATGAAGGGTGAGTGTGGAGTTCAAGAATAGATCAAAAGTTGTTCTGTTCTAGGAGACTGAGGCAAAGCAGAACAATAAATGTGCATTTCTAAGGAACTGTTACTGACTGATTAAAGCTCTGTTCCCAAACTGATAGGCAGCAAGGGGGAAGTTTGAGCAGGAATATCCAAGAGTGGGTCAGGGAGATTGCACAGAAAAAACTGGCAAAAGTAACCAAGTGAAGGTGCTGGTGATGAGTGAAACTGACTGGTGCACCAGAAGAAAACAAAACAAGCACTAAAAAAAAAATAAGTGTAAGATTTGAGTTAATAACAAATCAGCAAAACAGGCTGGTAAGAACCTGGCCACAGTGGGAGGTTGTACATCAGAAAATGGTCTGGTCCAGAGAAGGAATTTTCTGGTTTTATTGACAAATATAGATGGTTAGGATGTCTCTGCCTTTGAGGGGAAAAAACCCTAGTTGGTAGGATGTCTAGGAATAAAATATTCCTAGATTTCACTAAAAGCTAGCATTAAAACTGACTGGCCTCCAGCCAAAAAATAATAACTTGAGATCTCCAAGAGAAAAAGGAATTCTGATGTAAAACAGTCTTGCTCCTTGCATCTCTGTCATTGCAGCTGTATATAGCAGATGTAAATCTGGAGTAAAATCAGCTAAATTACACTGAAAGAGGCTAGAATTTCTATTGAATAATGTAATGAGATTAAAATAAACAGAAATGAGGAACATAGTATCTTATTTGTTACCTTTTTGAATTCCAAGTAGACAGAGCCAAGAACTTAGGAAAATACAATTTTCATCTTGTAATGCAGTTATGTCACTGCTAATAGTTTTGAACCTCTAGGGCAAAGAAGAACTTGTGCACTTTTAATTCCCTTCTTTTGTTTGAATGTGTCCAAGTTGCTTTTCTTTTATATCTAACTTCTAAAAGAAGTTAAAAAGGAAAGATGGTGTTTGTTAGTGTGTAGGTAAGAGTCTGGAGAAAACCCAGACTTGCATTTAACAATTTGCATTATGTAACCTGTATTTCTGACTAATATTTTTGAAAATATTGACCTGTGGTTTTTTTTTTTTTAGAGTAAGTTCAGACGTTGCTTTGTCATTTTCTGCTGTTAGTAAAGCTCATCTGCAGCATAATTACAACCATTCAAACTAGGATCATAACATCATGGAACCATTTGGATTGGAAGGGACCTTTAAGGGCCACTTAGCCCAAGGGGCCACCTATGGGACATAGGTAAGGGACATCTTCAACTCTACCAGGTTGTTCAGGGCCTGGTCCAATCTGACCTTGAATATTCCCAGGGACAGGCCTTCCACCACCCCTCTGGGCCACCTACTCCAGGATTTTACCACCCTCACTGTAAAAAACATCTGTCTCCATGTAAATGG
>VXAX01007443.1:54221-67192 GCA_013399835.1 Leptocoma aspasia | reverse complement strand
CCCCTCTGGGCCACCTACTCCAGGATTTTACCACCTTCACTGTAAAAAACATCTGTCTCCATGTAAATGGAAACTGATTAAGCTACAGATAAGTAAATATGTAAGCTCTGTACCTGTTTGGAATCTTCAACACTATTAACCATTGTGATGTGGCTTATATAAAACATAATATAATATAACATAATTAAAATATGATATAATTAAAATATAATATAATAAAAATATAGTAATATAATATAAAAACATTCCTGACTCACAAACCTTGCTGGATGCAATTTGTAAGAAGCATTCCCCTCTCTGTTAACCCAGGGTTAGGGCTGCCACCTAATTAAATAATCTTCTGTCCTGACCCTTAACAGGCTGTAAGCAGCTTTCCCAGCAAGGCAGGTAAACTCTTGGGACAGTGCAATAAAGCTTGAAAATACACTATTTTTAAGCATGTTTGTGTGTTCGTATGTAGCAGTGTTTTCTAAAAATCAATAAACACTTGTTCTTCAGTAATTCTGTAAAAGGAAGAAAGGAAAGCAACCTTTTATGAAGTGGCTTTGAGAGAAAGTGCTTTCAGTTACGGTGGGCAAGGGAGGATGTACTTTATCAGCAAAAGAGGAAGCCTTTTCAGATAGAAATGAAAACTCTCCTTTCTCAGCGTGTTTGAATTGCCCTGTTAGTGCAGGTCCTGAACTCTTAACCATGAACTCTTAAAACCAGTGCACCATACTGATTCATTGTTTCAATTCTAATAAAAGAATAATAAGCAAATCTAAAGATACAAATCTGACTGGAAATGACAAATGGTTGGAAGGATAATGTGCCTCTCATTGTATCTCTCTTCCTCCTACATCTGTCTTTTCAGTTGAAAGAAATCGAAGGGAGCCTGTCCTTATTTTTTCACATATTTGTGAGAGCATGTGTAAAGTGCCAAACACTTGGGAGGAAGGGGAGATGCAGTAAGGCACAGCTGAAAAAACTGATTTAATGAAAGACCAGAAGAATGCTGTGGGGCACAGAAGCCTTGTGAAGCTGTAGGTAACAGGGTGAGTTTTAGTTACACATTGGTTTATTTTGTGGCACTGTGGGATGCTGGACTTCAAATTGCTAGAAAAGGTGCAGGTGTACAGTTGTCTCTTGCATATGTGCATTTACTGCAACAGTGTTAATGCTTCTGATCTGTGGATCTTGCTGCCCAAGGTGCTGTGAATTAAATGACTTGATTGTAGGATTATTTCTTTACAGCTTTTGTTTGTCATTAATAGCCCCCAAGGACTTGAAGCCACAAACTGAAAAACATGACAAGAAACTTTTTGGTTTTTTCCTAACTGCATTATGAAGAGTGGCCTTCTGATTTCCTAAACTTACTGGCAGTTCTGTAGGATGAACTGGGGATAAAAATGCTTTCCTTGTCTTTGTCCCTGTGCCTATAATAATCACATTACCAGATAACTCTCTACAGAACAATATGGAAACAATTTGCGAGAAAGATTGAGACTAAAAGGTTGCATTTTTTCTAGAGACTCTGCTGTTAGCATAATACTTTCATGCAGTGCTCTTGTTTGCCTACCAGTTTTTAAGAATTCCTGATGGCATCCAGCTGTAGCTGGGGTTGGTATAATTGGCTGCTTTTTTTTCTGAAGACATTTGTTCTGGGGAGCTGTTGTGGGCTGACTGCTCAAAAAACCTTGCAACAAACGGAAGCAAGTGCTGGAGTAGTGTTTGATTTTTCTTTTTAACTTATGTGCTTGTTTACAACCTTTGCAAAGTCTTACTTATTTTGCTTAATTCTGCTAGGAGATATATGTGTATCAGTCTGACTTATGAAGTTGTTATCTCCCTGCAGTAACTGATGAAGGCTGTAGAGACTGCCCTGCACAGGTTGTTAATGAGCTGTTAATGTATGTAACTCCAATATTGTAGAAACAATCTCTTGAATTACTGTTTTATCACTGGTCATGTATTGGCTGACTGGCTCAGGTTTGGGCCAGTGCAGATTCTGAAGGTGATGATTCAGGCAGTGAACTAGACCAATGATTTAATGGCAAAACAACAACCTGAACTGAAACGATGCCAAAAGGTCTTTATTTGTTCATTGTCTTTCTTGTAGCAGAGAGAAAAGTAGGGAACCGTTTTGTTGCTGATCCTCTAACAGTTTGAGTTGGGGACAAATTGTAAATACCAATTAGTAACCTGACCCTTTCAGAACTAATCAGCATACATGTTTTCCTGTGGAGTACCTTTTAGCATATCAGTATGTGTCCTGGGGAGTTAATTAGTGCAAGGTTCTGTGTCTGTTAACCTCTTTTTGTTGTCATGGAGGACAATAACAAATGCTGTCTGTGGTGTGATATGTTAAATTGCATCTAACTTAATTGTGCATTTATTCTACAGCTTTTACTGCTGTGATCTCTGTGCTCATGTAATCTGTTTTCATTTGCAGTGCAGTCAGCAGTATGAAAAATTAAGTAATGTGTTAGAGCTTTCAAGGAAAACATGATGCAGCATGATCACATATATTAATGTAAATGTTCAGAGCCATTTAGCTGGGGCAATGAGACCACACTAAGGGAGTCACTTGTGTGTGGAATTCTCTGCTTGGGGCTGCTGTTCCACACAGAGACTCTGCGGAGTGCAGGCTGAGGACTGTGTGCTTTGTCATTGAGGGAGTATAACCCCATATGCCAGTAAGATATGTTTGCCACAGGATGGGATTTTTTTTCTTTCCCAGGGAATTCAGAAGGTGATACTCTTTTCTCAAGGTGCAAAGCATCTGGCCTATCAACTGTGCCTGTCTGTGTTTGGATCAACACTGGAGACTGCCTTTTTCTTATCATGGTAGTATTCAGGTATGTTGCACAGGACTAGAAGATCACCTCAGCCCTTTAGTGGTGTGTGGAAGTTTCAGAAAGTGGAATTACACTCAAGCTGCTGGATGGGGATTCTGTGTTTTGTTCACATGAAGCAGGCTCAGGTCCTGAATCCCAAGGGCTTAGACTTCCTAGGTTTTATGCTTGCTCTTTGCACTTGTAACACAGTATGGTTATCATAAATAGGTTCAGCTTCCTGACATCCTCTTCCTCCTTAGAGGTAGGTGATAGACTGCAGGTAACAGACTGCAACATTTTTGCAGTGTGTCTGTGTGTCACTAAAGCTACTGGGAGCTCTTGCTTTGCACTGAAGTTAAAGAATCTATTACAGGAATTAAAAATTGGCTGGACTTGCTGTTAATCTCTGTTAATCTGAAGATTTTGAGTGATTTAAGTCTTTGGGCCTTCATCTCACAGAAGACTGTCTAATTAAAAGGGGCACTTGCCAGGGATGGTGTGCAGCTTGTTACCCTGGTACAGTGTTAAGTCATGGTGCTTCTGCCTCCTACTTATTTGGCAAAGTACCATCAAGTTTCTGGTGTGGAATTGATTTATAACTTCAGTAGATTTAATATCAGCTTCTGATCCACCATGTGGTTTCTGAACTCTCCCACAAGAAAAAAATAGAAATTTTCCTTTTCTGAAAGGACCTTGCACTGTTTCCAGAGGAGATTTCAAAAGTCAGAATAAAGGCATTTTGTCCTATTTTCCTATCAAAATTCCCCCTGATTCTGTCTCCCTGCAGACAAAATGTATGCATAATGACAGTGAGATTCCTAAGTAAATACCGTGAAATTTTGGGTGTATTAGTCATACAGTGCTGTTTTTCTTTCCTCTGTCAATAGGGAAGAATACTGCTCTCTGAAAATTGTGCATTTTATTTTGCAGCCTGCTTTGCTGGCTGAAAACAATTTCAGATTTTGTACTGTAAAGTACCATGCTGGAATTTTGCTGAAGCCCAAACAATTTTCCACTGGATGATAATATCCTTAAATGTACTGTCCCTAGTTTATGCAGCATGTATTGTACAACAAGAGATACTCCAGCCTGTCCTCAATATGAAATCTAGTTTAAAAAAACCTACTTCTGTAAGCCTTGTCTGTGGTAGGAACAGTAAGACCAGTAATGATTCTAATGCTTTTCAGCTGGTGGGGAATGCAACAGAACATTTTGTGACTTTGGATCATGTGTTTATGCATAAATAACCAAAAAGAGGCTTAAGAGAACAGTGTCAGGAAAAAAAAATGGTGCAGATTATGTGTTATGTGGATACTACTAATGAGATGAGGCTGTGTTGAAAAAAATTGTATTATCTTTTAAAGCACTTCAGCTTTGTCTTTTCCCATTCAATTGAAGTTGTCATATGACCCCTTCTGCAGATTTAGGAACAGCTGGTAAATTTACAGAGGAGAGTTAATGCCCAGGAAAGTAAGGTATGCACTTGAACCTCACGGTGCCATGAGATCTTTGTACTGCATGTAAATCTCAGTATTAAAAAAAAAAAAATATGGAAACTTGTTCAATGTTGTAATAAGCATGTTACTAATGCTATGACTCCCTGGGTTAGAACTGAAAAAGATTTCCTGGTGTATCCAGTTCTGCTGGACCCACTGGGACCCAGTGTTCCCAGGGTAAGCACAGCCTGTGGATGAGGCACTGCTGCCCTTGTGACAAACCTTCCCAGTGGAATTGCAGTGTCTTTTTCCTGTAATAGCTCACACCAATTTTGGACTAGAAGAAACAACCCTGTAGTGGCTTTTTGGTCAACATAATTTGCAGTTTTCTCGCTGACTTGTGCTCACAGGAGTATTTTGCTGCCTCCCCAGAGCTAAAAGAGTAGGATGTGTCTGGGAAATGTTTATGTTACGTCCCTCTTGCAAACAGAAACCATTCTGAGCAACACCATCGTGGCACCATGAGGCAACGTGCTACTTCCTAAATCTGACATCTGTAGCAAAGAATAAACACAGGTTATCAATACTCTCTTGTGCTGCTGGGTATGACCTCTCCAGCTCCAGCAGTACTTAAACCAAGAGCTCAGGAGCAAGCTAGCTGAAAGCTTTCATTCTCTGTGTCTGCATCTGGGATGGAAGGGACTAATTAGTGCCTGAATACCAGGGAATACATACCCAGTCTTTTGCTGATCAAATCCAGCAGTTAGCTGGATTTAGCCTTAGGTCAGGGAAGAGAGAAGGGATGCTGTTAGGGTGAAGGAGTAATCTGTAATCTTCTTGGTGGTGAAACCCAATCTGCCTCTCCTGACCAGGTCAGTCTGTATGGATACCACACCAGATATGCCCACATCTGGTACATGTGAGAGAATTTCTCTGGTGTGTATGAGGGATTCCACTTTTTCTTACACATGTAAATGAAAATCTACATTTACTGTTGAACAACCTGCAGCCCTTCTTGTGTGGGCTGTTAGCTTTAAGCTCTGCTATTCTGAGTGCAATAAATAGAGCATATTTTAGATTAATTCTACAGAGAAATAATTTTCAGTATAACCTGGTTTTTGACACTCAAAAGCCTTTGGATATACCCTAAAGCTGTTGCAAACCCTGGGAGGTAAGAGCCTTTGAAATAGCTGTGTGGAGTAAGCAGTGTTTTAAAAACAAAACAAAAATCTTCCCCAGATATGAGCTGTGTTGCTCCCAGAGCCTCCCAGTTCCTGCAAATATGAGTGACCCTGTAAATGGACTTTTTAAAGAGGAAATGCTGCTACATGATCAAGGTCCCTGAAGGTGCTAAAAAAGAGCAGTGAACATATAAAGCCAGTAAAGCTTGTGATATTAAGATAAAAAACACCCCTCATTGAAACAGTCAGGACTCCCCTTTTAAGAGCAGGTCTTATTTTTACAGTGTTCATTTATGTATCTAGTCTGTATAATCATTAAGGAAGAACTAGCCTCACAGTGTAAATACTTTAGTTTATTGGTATTTTAGTAACAGACTAACACATTTTACTGCTCAAATGGTTAATTTTTTAGTGTTGATGGTTGTTTATCTTGTTCTGAACATGTGGGTGTTCACTCTGAATGCACACATGTGTAGATGTATGTTGTACAACATGATGAAAAAAGTACTCAGTTCTTGGCAGTAGCCAGTTTAAGTATTTGCTCAAGATCTACATCCATGAGTAACCAGCTTTGAGGCTTCCCCTGTGTATCTCATGAAAAAAAAAATGGAAACTTGTTCAATGTTGTAATAAGCACATTACTAATGCTATGACTCCATGGGTTAGAACTGAAAAAGATTTCCTGGTGTATCCAGTTCTGAATACACCAGGGATGGTTATACTTAAAGAGAGTTTGGATTGAGCTGCAGATAACTTCCAGTTAAGATATAAAATCAGTTTCCCAGGAATTTCACTGGCAGTGAGTGTAGTTTCACTGAGCACTGAGGCTGAGCTGGAAGCTCAGGAGGAGACCAGTGAAAAGCTGTTGCTGTGGGCATCCCCTCTTGCCCACTCCCTTAGGGCTGATGTGTAGGCTCTGCAGCATCCTTAATTGTCCCCAGGTGGTGTGTGGGCTTACTCAGGAATTACACCTTGGTCAAATGTGTCCTCAGCTGTGGTAAAGTGCTCTGGCCTGCTGCTGTTGTGATGAAGACCAGAGAACAGGTCCAGACATTGTTATCTGCACAAGGTTTAGCTTGCAACCTGTTATTTCTCTTCTGGTTTATGGGATCACTAAGCACTTGAGTGTTCAGTGTCTTGTGGAGTTTGGGATGCCAAATCTTGATCGTGACCACAGAGATTTTTGGCTACAACTATGAACAAATCCATTACTTAAGCATCAGTGAGGTTGGTAATCCTGATGTCTAAGACAAGTGTTGTAGTGCACATGCTTTTCTGGATGTCATTTTGGGGACACCTCCACTAATACTCAGTTTACACCAGTGAGCTGAAATAGAGGATTTTTAACAACAGATTTGTCATTCATTTTCTGTGTGACCTTACACAACTGGTGTCTCAGGTGGATGTCTAGACTTTAGGCCCTCTTTAGAAATGTCCTTTTTGAAATGCAACAGGTGGAGGATTCAGAAATTCTCATACAAACGCATAGTGTATTTATATGTGCATTGCTATTTACATAGTATAATCCATCTTTAACTTACTGAAAAGTACATGATGTTAAAATATGGTAAATTCAACCTTGCTTGATATGTCCAGCCTAAATACTTTTTTGTAGAGGAAAAATGGAAAGAGCAAAAGGATTCTTAATGACTTCTAAAAGTTTCAGAATGCAGTGTCATCAGTGTTAGATAAACTTTTGTATCTGCAAAATCTCTTCTGCATAGAAGAGATTAAACAGACCAGCTCACTAATGAAATTTCAGGTATTAAAAGCAAGACAAATCTTAAAAGCTGCTCCTTTTTTATGCTTTTTTTTGTGCTACAGCCTAAATTGACAGTGGTTCCAGTAAAGGTATTCAGCTAAACTCTTTACTGTCTTTACTGTTTCATGTTTAAATGAAAACAGGATCCTTAAGAATGTATGCCATAAAAGTTGGAAACAATTCAAAATATTAAAGATATTGATTAAAAAAACCCCTGAAATTGCTTTGCTGCATATTAGTCAATTTATCTGGCTCTCAGCACAACCAGTAGCTCTAATGTCTGTGTTTGGGGATGTCTGGTTCCTTGCTATGGATTATCTTGTAAATGTAAGTGAATGTTTTGTGAATTAATATTAACACATGTTTTTAATGATAAAAGGACATTTAGTTTGACTTAATTATCTAGTTACTGCCTTTTGCAATAGCACACTGCAGCTAAACACTCAGCTGAAACAAAGCTTCATCTTATATAAATATGTAACTGTTTATCACTTAAAACTCCCTTGATAGAAGATGCTAAAGCTATAAACCTTGGTGTTTGAGTAGGTATTTTAAAATTTGGATGGTTTCTGAAGAGATAATCAGATTCTAAGCTGAGTTTCTTCCCTCAAATACCTGCATTGTCTTCAGTAATAAATTTGCATGCAAACTGGAGGAAGGCATTTGGCCTATTCTTAGAGCAAGTCAAAATTACATTCTGCTTCCTCATGATCAGCTGTACATCTTCCCTTTATAGCTTGTGTGTCAACAAGTGCAGGGCAAGAAGCTCTTTGCCTTGGAGGGACTTACAAGCTATATGTAAAGGATAACTAAATGTTATTCCATGAGTTTATTAGGGTTAGGAGCTCACTTTTCCTTACCAGTAGGTTGTAGAGTGTGGGTAGATAGCAGGTGTGTGCATTGGCTCCTGCCATGCTGCAGGAAAAAGGAATATACCATTGATTTTGCCCTTCTTACTGGAAGTTTCCCATGTATGAACCTGCATGTTTCTGCTTCCTAACTCAGTTCTTAAAATATTATCCCTCTTAGCTTAAATACTTCATGTAGCTGAAGTTTTTCTGAAGTTAATTTATCGAGCAATTTATCAAGTTGCTCTAAAGTTATCACTGGACTGGGGGGAGAGCACACATGTAGTTGTATTGGCAGACTGGAAAATGAATAAAAATTTAAAAGAGCTGTATTAGGTGACTGGGACTAGAAGCCTCTTTAGTTGCCCACTGTCACCAAAACAGCATCTCTAACCACCAGTCAGTCACTGCTGCCCATGGGGTGGATAAACTTGATTTCATGATCACACTTGAGACCAGGGCTGGATCTGGGTCAGGCTGAGAGAGGAGTGCATGTGGATAGGCAAGAGCTGGCAACAGATGGGATCATAGTGGGAAGGAACAGACAGCTCATCAGCTGGCAATGTTTCTACTGCATTTTGTCAATTATTTGTTTTTCTTCAGGGAAGAACTCAGTGTTTGGTTAAGTTTTGTTTTTAGCTTTTGTAGTTATTGATCCTAGGAAATCATCTTGTCTACTCTGAACTTAGTATTCCTTTCATTTAAGGCCATTTTATATCCTAAGTAATATGATTAGTGCTCACATTTTAGGACTGTATTTTATTAATTAAAAAAAAAAAAAACCAAGTTACACGTAAATATTGTGGCAAAGGGTTCTCCAAAACCCTGAGCAGAATATTCATCTTTGTGGCAGATGGTTCTGCAGTAATTGCTGATTCATATTCTTTTGAAAAAGGAAGTAAGCTACTCATGAGTTTATGGACTAAGCATTTTGACTAAATTAACTTGTTTATATCAGCATATTGCTTTTGCAGTGAGTTTAGAGTTAGAAAATATTGCTTATATTTTACAAGTAGGATTGACTTAATTTGGTGATTGCACAGAAGAAAAGGACTCATGCATTAGATTTTCATTCAGTAAGTATTTTTTAGGTTTTGTTAAACAAGAAGATAGTTTTATTAGTCATTCCTGTTTTTCTTAAGCAAAACCCTAAAATGTTTAAAACCAAGCATTAGCTTATTTTATAGGGTATTTACAGTGTAGTTTTCAGAAGAGATGAGTTTCTCATTGACTAATTTTTCTTTATTTTTTCTTAACTCTTGCTGTAGATTTAAATTATCATTAACTTGTGGATGAATAGTAGTGATTCTTAAGCTTTAAAATTTTAATTTGTTTTTACATCTATTTAATTAAATAAAAAAATATGAGTAGCTGCCCGTGAGAAGGACTGCTTTCTTGAAGGGATAATTTAACTAGTTATATATAAACATTTATTCCATGCTCATCACCATAGTAACTGAGGCCTCCTGTCAGTGTGCTTTGCTGAGCAGGGTTGCAAATGCTGTAGTTGTGTATGAAAATACAGTTTCACATTTTGTTGAGGCACAGCTAATCCCTGCTACACCTTTCTGACCTCGTGCCATTATTTGTGTTCCCAGGGCTGCAAGCATGGCAGAAAGCTGGGAGTTAATGTGTGTGAAAATGAGCCTCCCTGAAAATCAGTGTGCACCAAATCATCCTTCTCATCTGCTGTGATTGTGTGGCCACTGGGGAGGGTCAGGAGCCTGTGATTGTGATAACTGTGGGCAGACAGCTACAAATGAAGCTGATTACAAAGCTGCTCTGGAAGCCACTTATTTAGGGCCTGACTATGCTGTAGCTGAAATGGTTGAAAATTTCTTGGGCTGGGAGTTAAGCCAGTTTAAGAAACTATTTAACCAATTATAATTAAGAAATTATCTAACCAATATTAATTTTGAAGTGCTTTTTGTGACTTTGGAAGTGTATCCCTGAGGCAAGTATCTGCTTGGTGCTGTTTTGAGAATGGAAGATGCTATCAGGATTGACTTTTGGTGTCTCTTCCCATTTGCTGACCTCTGACAACCGGCCGCAGAATTTCATCAGAATGTTCAGAGATTCTGTTGCAATTAACCTAATTGCATCTCTTTATTTTCATATCCTTTTTATATGTATCTAGATAATTGCTGCCAGAGAAACCTCATCTTTTTACTTCAGCTTTCATTTTGACAGCAGCAAGGGTAGTACTAGCTATTTCTGTAGCCTGTTTGTAAGTAAATCTCAGATGTATTCATGTTTCTGATGCTCCCTCTATCTTACAAAACATGGCAGTAGTATGTTTTATAACTACAAAGCTTTAGAAACTCAGACTTTAAAACTCAGAAAGGCTTTAAAACGTTTATCCTAAAAACTTGATGAAGGCTTTTAATTTTTATCTGCTACATTAACCAGGCCATCATTTTGAGCCTTTAAAATTACACTGCCATTGTATTTTCCAGTGCACTTTAGATCATCACTTCACCATCCAAGGTCCTGATCCCATGGAGACTTGCACACTTGTTTAACAATGCATGTTTCAAACAATACTACTGATTTATTACTCTTCATTTACTATTACCTGATTTGGAGACAATCAAATACTGGGGCATCAGCATTAATTCTGCAGTATTTGCAAACAGAGGAATGATTTGCAGGTGTAGCACAGCACAGCAGTTAATCACACTTGCAAACTGCAGTGTGAAGTGTGATATTGTATAGCCATTTATAGCCTGAGTTTTTAAGAGCTGTAACTCTGCTTTTGGCTTGGCTAACTTCCATGGCTGTTGTAGATTACATTTGCAATCAAGCTGTTGCCAGACTTCCACTCAGTGTTAAGGTCATGTTTACTACTGCGCAGCTGCATAGTGAAGAGTTGCAGTAAAAGCAAAATAAACTTTAGACTATTTGAGGAGCAGCTCTCTATGGGATTGGAGAGCAAGGGGATGTTGGGCAAAAGCTCAAACTGACTGTAGACCAAAGCAGAATACTTTTGGCAGCATTTAAATTTTACTGTTTCATTATAGCTGATGTGTTCTTGACTGCAGCTCTAATAAAAACAACTTGTGCATGTTCTGAGTGCTGTTTAAAAAGAACATAGATGTAAAAAAACTGGAGTCTGCAGCTCTCCATATGTGGTGTTGGAATGGTGCAAGGTTTTCATCTATTAGCCAGAGTGAGGAGCCTCCTAAAAACCCCTAAAAAACCATTAAATTTCTGGCACTGCTCATGAAAAGAATGCTGTTGGAACACTTGAGGACCTGTTGCTTTTCCAGGGAATGGCTACAGAGGTTAAATGTTGTCCTCCCAGACGAGGGTTAAAGCATACTACAAATGAGCTGCAATGGAGCTTTCATTATGACTTAACTGTTCTGGATAAGACACTCACACCTATATCCCCCTTTTTTTTGTTTTAAAATCTCATAGATAGATGTATTTTTGCTGGTGTGAATGCCAGTAACTCTTTGAGCTTAAACAAACCCAAAAAAACATGGCTGGGGAAGGACTATTACTGCTCCTGACTTTTTGACAAGGCTTTTTTAGCTAGCTTTAAGTAATGAGGTGTGTGCAGTGATGGTCAGCTGCGTTTGACAAGGAAAATTCTGTAAAATACTAAGTTTTCTGTGTGAAAACAGACCACAGAGCAGAGAAAGATTTTTGTATTATCCTTACATGAGGAAAGAGATAGGTTTATATCTTTTGTTAAACACCAAAAATCCATAGAGACCCAACACCTTATTGTCCCACTTGTATAAAAGCTTCAGCTGGAATTCTCAACTTTTTACAGGCCAGTCAGTCAAATACAGAATATTAGTGTGCAGGAAACCAAATTTCTTTATTTCTGGTACTATAAACATCTTTTTTTCCTTTTCTGAAAAGTTGATTTTGAAACTGGTATTTGGGGGTATGATCATACTAGCTTTGGGAGGTATTGCAAATACACATGCAGAAGTTCACAGAACACTATTAGAATTGGAGGTGTGTTTGAGTTTTGGCCTGACTCAGTATGGGTTGTGTCTCTCAAATCTCAGTGAACCTGGGTGGGGTCTGAAACCTTTTTCTCACACCTGGAGTCAGTTCTTTTTTCTACTGTCAATTTGTGCTGATCTATTTTTCTTTTATCATTATTTCTCTGTATAGACATGATGAAAACTAATTTGAAATAATTCTTACTCTTATTGTGATTTACCCTGGCTGAACAGCAGGTGCCCACCAAAGCTCTATTACAGCCCTCCTCAGCTGGACAGGGGAGAGAAAATTATCACCAAAGGCTCATGGGTTGAGATAAGGGCAGAAAGAGATCACTCACCAGTTACTGCCACAGGGAAAAAATGCTCAGCTTGGGGAAACCAATTTAATTTATTAGCAATTAAATCAGAGTAAGATGATGAGAAAAAAATCTTAAAACACATTCCCACACACACTCCCTTTTTCCAGGCTTAACTTTACTCCAAACTCCCAAGATGAAGGCACTTTTGCAGTTTCCTGCTCTTATTTGTTGTACTCAAAGTATTGAAAGTAAGAACACTTTTGTGTCCATTGCTATTTCACAGATACAAATTACTCAGAAATGGCAGTGCATCACATAGACTGTTGTAAATCTCTTTTACCAAACAGGCCAAATACCTTAAAGAAAGCCATTTTGGGTTGTAAAACTTCTAAAATTATTTCATGACTTGGCTAAAGCTGAATGTATGTTGCAATAATATCCAGGGATCATACAAGGATTTCATATTCCATGGAAGTGAGCTTCCAAAAGAAGGTGTTGATTTTGCTTCTGAGCTGGAGTTGCTGTAGTTTAAGTAGATATGTAGTTTAGGAAGGATTGTACCCTACAGTTTATTTTCACTAATTTGGAATAAGAAAGGGTTGAGGCAAATAAAACCTTAGAGAGACAAATGATTATTTTAACCCTTCATCTTGTTAGAAAGTAA
>VXAX01007443.1:31564-48224 GCA_013399835.1 Leptocoma aspasia | reverse complement strand
GTGAGTAAAACTGGATTGTTTAAATAATATAATGTGGCCACTGTGGACTCTATAGTGTTATAGGGATCTAAAACAGCTGATATTTTTACAGATTTTGCTTTCTGCAGCTCTTTGTTGAAAAAACATAGTATTTTGGACATTGCTGTGAATTTGAGTTAGTAGAGCTTACTTTTAAAAGTATTCTTTTTCCTTTTTTTTTAAAGTTTGATAATCTGTATCTCTTGAAGATCTGTATTAAAATTATTTTGAATCTTGCTGTGCTTGGTGATCCTTGGTAGAAGGCTCTTCTGAGCTCAAAGCCCTTTGTGACTTGGAAAATAAAGCTGCATAGAAAGCATAAAGATGAAATTGTGATGGAGGGGCTGGAACTAGAACTTGATATCAAATTCCTGCTAGAAACAGTATTTTTACCTTTGAGCTGAATATGATTCATGCTTGTGATCTGAAGGTGGAAGGCTCTAGCTCATTAGCACATTAACAAAACCCTGAGGCATTTATTTCCCTAAATGCTAATGTTATTCCCCTGAGAATGAAGCACTTTTGGGGAGGGGGAGATGGATCTTTACTATTACAGTGGCGTTTTAATTTTACCAATTCCAATTCATTGCCAGCTAGAGAGGACTGAAACAGCACTGAGCACTCTGACCTACTGCAAACAAAAAAAATGCTGTGTTGAGATTGGGTATAGGGATCCTGTCCATTGGCCAAATGGTAAATTGTCATGTTCAGAGATAGCTGGGTTCTAGCTTGTGGCACACAAGCAGCACAATTTTGGTTACAAAAGCATGAAATTAGCAATGGTATATAACGGTGAAGTGAGATTTGGTGCTGTCTTTAGAAATGTTATGGTGTAACCTGCTTATCTTGATAGAGTTTGGAGTCATCTTTGAAGTAGGGAAATGGATTTGTGGAGAATTCTCAAAGAAATGGATTTGTGGAGAATTCTCAAAGCCTGACAGAAGGCGCACACAGTATGGATCTGTATGCAAACTGTGAGATAAGAAATGCTGACTTAGAAATGCCAGGGAATAGGACAGATATTGTTGAGAGAGAAATGGAGCTAGAAAAAGGTTGGAAAGGATGGCCTTGCAAATAAGACTAAATACTTTGGAGAAATAGAACTATGAAAGATGCATTGCAGTAGGACCCACGAGGGGTAATTTTAGATGATTGGTTTTAAGGCATTTACAGCATGGTGTGGCAAAAAGCTGATAAAAGTTATCAGAAGAAACAGTTATAGTGTTTTGTAATTAGGAAATAGTCAGCTTCTGATTGTGATGGCGTGAATTATAACATCTGTACTGTCTCACCCTTCATATGAGACTGAAAATGGAATAAAAGGTTTTTAAAATGCCTCGCAGTTGCCCCATCTCTGGGTCAGAAAAGGGCATAATCTGCCAGGGAATGGTTGCTTTGTTAAGGCAGTATGATCCTCATTCATGAGAGCTCTGAAGGTGTTGTAGTTTGGGTGAACAGTCCTAATGACTGTGCATGTCAACAAATGCAAGCTCCCAAACTTGTGGGTGAGCAGAAATTCTCATGCAACAAAGGCTCAAGTCAGGGTCATGAGAGATGTTGGCACAAGTGCCTTGTCAGAGAGGGTCAGAGCTGGGTGAGCTCCCTTGGACCTCTCTGATCTCCTTCTGGACCACAGAGCCCTGGCTGGCTGCTGCTCCTCAGGTGCCACTTTGGATTAAAAGAGAATCAGCAGCAGCCAAAGGAGTCCCTTTGGCACTGATTACCCAGAAGCACTGGTAATTGCTGCGTGTGTGGGAGGAGAAGTGCTCTGTGCAGCTCACACGGGGATGGGGAGGCTGTTCCACGGGCTTACAGCTCACTAAGGGCTCCTAGGATTGCAAGTTCCTTCCTGGTACATGTGAGTCACCATTTAAAGATTAAGATTGTGATTAAGATGTGTGGATGTGGCACTTGGGGACGTGGCTCAGCATGCAGAGTTAGCAACTGGACTCGATCTTAAAGGGCTTTCCCAACCTAATTCTATGGTTTATTCTCTATATTTCCTGTTAGTAGCTCCATCTACTGCTTGGCTGGAGTATTTCTGGTTGCTGTTTTTTTCCCTATGGCGATTTTTGTCTGATGTCTTAAGAAATTGAAGCTTGTGTCGAGCACACTTTGTCTTGTTCTTCACCTTCCTCTGCACCCCTCCACCCCCGGTATTAAAAGTTTTTTTATAAAAATCAAAAGCGGGGCTGAGGGCCCCTACTGAGTTGCTTTAGTTTTATGGAATTACAAATCTGAGCACAGTACACTGGATGAAATTAGTGTCCCTAATGACAGAGGGGCTGCATCATGAGTTGAACTGTAATGTTATAACACCAGGGAGTCCACGGGAGATGGACAGGAAATTAGTCTCTAAAAGTCCCATGGTTTACCATGACACACTAAGAGAATGCAAGTAAAATAAAAATTTTACTGTTTTTAATATTCACATGGCAGTGATTTCTGCAAAGTGACTATGACCTGGAAGAAATGGATTTAAATCTCTGAATCCTCAGCAGTTAATTTTCTTTTATTGGAGCTGTGGGAATTGAAATAATGATAAAAATACAGAGGAGAGAACTTACCAGAGCTGGACATTTACTCTTGACTGGAATGACTAATAATTTGTACGTGCTCACTTTAAATGAAGTCTTATTTGAAAACTTGTAGACTGTGGTTGAAACAATTTCAGAGACATGTTCTGGTGTTTTTGAAGCGATTTAAAGCACTGGTTTGTATCACCTACTGCAGATTGCACTAAAGCCTCGTCCTCCTTCCAGGAATTCTGCATTAAAGGGGCTAAAAACCAGGTGACTCAAAGCTGGTCTGAGATTTGACAGTCAGCCTACTTTTTTTCACTGCATCCTAAAGACCATTGTCTCATCTAATTTTTCATTTCTATGAGATTTCGATAAAAGCCCAGGAGGTTGGAAGGAAATGGGCTAAAACCTATTCCACCCTTTTTTCTCCTGAATTGAAATTCTTTGTTATGTCATATAAAACTTGCTTGAATGTTGCTCAGCAACATGAGCAACATGTTTGGCTTGGCTGAGCTGTGCCAACTTCTACTTGGAGTACTTCTCTGATGTCTTGAGGAGTGCTGCTCCACAGGGTACTGATGTACTCAGTTGCTGTGCCCTCTGTGTTGGAGGAATCAGGGATTCTTTGCTCGTTCCATACCATGGAATACAGTGCTGCTTCTCCCACCCTCTTGGATTATTACTTTAAAAGTTACTGAATGACTGAGGGCCTTATATTTTGTAAATAGCCACTTAGTCCAGAGCCTTCAAGGAAAAGGAGTAAGAGATTGAACAGCAAATGATGTGGGAAGGGAAGAGAGAAGAGAAGAGAAGAGAGAAGAGAGAAGAGAAAAGAGAAAAAAGAGAAAAGAGAAAAGAGAAGAGAGAAGAGAGAAGAGAGAAGAGGCTTTTCTGTCTCTCCATTAGGGATGAAAGATGAGAGAGGGGATGTAGATAGGCAATGACAGGATGTGAAACCTGAGAAGTTTGAGATGAGTATGAAATCTGTGGAAAGTTACTGAGCTTAGTCAGCCAGAAGCTTAAAGCTACTTACCAAAAAAAACCCACGGGGAGCTCAGTAGGAGATTTTTGAGGTTAGGAACAGTCTTTCTAGCAGAACTGAGAAGAAGCATTAAAGGTGACTGAGATGGAGACTCTCAAAAGAGATTTTTTGGCAGTTCTCTGCTATTGTTATACTTTCATATGGACACTCCTAGTGAGTGTTTCCCGCAGTGCCTGTGGGTCAACAGCACACTCTGAGATTCTCCTGTCTCCTTCTTGTATCATGACTCCAAGCCCATGCCCTTCCAATGTTTTCCCTTTAGATAGCTGGACAGAAGCTGGTTTTTCAGATTAAGGTATGGTTCCTCCTGGATTTGTAGAATGGAGCATAAGGAAAAAATTGTGTACTTAGCTGTCCTAGCCATGGTTGTCCAAAAATAAAGGCAGACTGCAAGGTGGCAAATAATCTCCCTTTCTGGTGCTGTTTGGATCATCTCTCAGTTCTGGAGCTAAGTATATGGCAGCATTCTTCTTTTGCTTGCTTATTTGTGTTTGAGGGCTGCTGCTGGCATTGCAGGGCTAAAGCAGAAAGAAGTCAAAATTGATAGCTGCTTTTATTAAAAGAAAAAAACCCCAACCCTTCAAGAAAATTTTCAGCTCTGTAAATTCATTGTACAACTGATGATGTACCTGTTTCCAGGTGCAAAATGTTAGTTCTTGCTCCCTGGAAAAAAGAAATATATTTTCCAAGATAGGGTAAATTATCTGTAGAGGAAATCTTTTCACTGTATAACAAACAACCTCCCTGGAAGTGTTTCCTTGACTTCTTTAAGTTACACTTAATCTGTATTAAAATGGTTAGGTCTAAATCCTTACAGCTCTGTTTTAAGCAAGGGCAGCTTATTCACATTTTAGCATATTGGGGCAAATTTGTCTCTCATGTTTACTCCATATGTTTTGGTGGAACTTTGTACCAGGAGTGCATTTGGGACTTCTGTTTTCTTAACCATCTACCTCCTATCTCCCTTAAGGGTAGCAAAGTTCAGTGTAAACATTGTGAATTTAAAAATGAGGTGACCAGCACATTTATATCTGGCTATTACCTTGTCCTGATACACAAAATGTGGCCAGGCTTGAACAAAGTACAAGCATGATACCTTTTTTTTTGTTTGTTTTAATGCTTTTTAAATCTTTGGAGGGTAGTAATATAGTTTCCATACAGAACAGGGATGAATGCAGTTGTATTTTTATACCCTGGTGTTTCCTACATTATGCTACAGGTAAGCTGAGCAAGTATTTAGCCAGAGATGTCTCAGAAGCCAGAAGTGAAAATTATACGGTTAATTAAAAAAACTCCAACAACCAACAAATAAAAAAAGCACCAACTCAGACTATATATTCTATGCACAGAATTGGCCACAGCTTGTGCTCTCCAGTAAGCCTGGAATGTGAAAGTGCTTTGGGTGGATCTGTTGGCATAGCAACTTAGTGAGCAGGAGGATTCCACCCATCACAGTCAGAAAAGAGTGTATGTTGTGATATTGCACTACTGCCACTTGTTTGCAGACCCTCTGGGGTTCACATGAAACTCATAAGGATTCAAACTTCTGAGAACATTTGGTCCCTGTAGCACATACACTGTGGTTTTGTGTGGATATTCCTGAGGGTGTTGTCACAGTCACTCCTGTAACTGCAGGCTCCCAGCCTTGTCCTTGCTGTGCTGAGAATGAGCAGAAGGTGCAGCTCACCACCAGCACAGTGGTGTAGTCCTTGCCTTCATCATCATCCACTGGTGGTTTATAATTTCTTCTCCCAGGATTGTTCAAAGGCTGCAGATCCTAGATGGGATACCAGGCTGTTCCTGGGATAAAGGGAACAGGAATGCCTGTTCTCTGGGGGAGGGAAACAAAGGTGTTACAGAGAGCAAAGCACTTGTACATGGATAGCAGCATCAAGACTCAGGTTTGTCTGAGTGAGGACAAACAGAATATCAGAGCCTTCCACTCGGTCAATGCAGATGTGCTGCTATGAATTTTTTTTTTTATTTAATATTTTTTAGCATAAAAATTGATGGAGAGGCTGTCTGTCATTGTTTTTAAGCCGTGTCTCCAGTGGAGATCTGTTTGCATGTGTGCTCATAGTGCAATTCACTGTGGGTCAAAAAACAATAAACTCCAATTATTTCAGTGGGAGAACTCACAAAACCTTACAGCAGAGACAGAGAAATGATGCAGACAGAACTGGTTTATCTCTTCCTAGCTTGATGCCACCTTGTCTTCCCAATGCTGAAAGCCAAGGCTCATAGGGATTTGAAGCCTTAAATCCTGGTATCAGGGAGAGAGGGGAAAGGAAGCAGTCCAAGGAATGCTGGTGAAAGCTGCCAAGCATGCAGCAGGGAAGGCCTATGGGCAGGAGTTTGTGTCTGTCCTGGCCAAAGGTCTGGATTAGCTACACTAAAGGGGACTTTGCAAGTCATCCTTGTGAGCTTTGCAGAGTTAAAGGAAAACATGAATGTTGAAAAACTCATTATACTGCTGCTTCTGCTTCAGGGTTGAGGTAGCTATTAAGGCAATGCTCACTGCCTTGAATTTTGAAAGTCATAGCATTTGTTTCAGATCTCAGAAAGGGGTTAGCATTAACAACGTGCCACATCCTTATTTAATCAAAGCTTTGCATGAGGCTTTAGAGGAATGGAACACACAGCACACACATCAAAATTTTACATAGCAAGTGAGGGCAGTGCTCTTAACCAAGTGAAAAAGAACCTCTCCTGGCATGCAAAAGCCTTGTATTACAAAACTCACACCTTTATTGTACAGAAGTTCTGTTCACATCTTTTATACAAAGAATTTTATAAATGAGGTCTTCTGATTCTTTGCTAGTCTGGAATCAGTAAGGGTCACTGCATTTGCAAACCAGTGGACAGAGCTTCAGCTGAAGCCAGGAAAACCTCTTTACCATATGAAAGTAGAGCATGGAGGCTTGAGGTGTATTATTTCTGTTTCATATACAGTCAGATGGTAGGAGATAGCAAAGTCTGTAGTAGCTGCACTAAACACAAAAATCTAATGTGCAAAATCTAATGATCTAATACAAGTCCTATGCAGGATCACAACTGTAATAATCACGACTAATAACTTGCTTTTGAATCCTGTTACCCAGCAGTATCAAAGAGCTATCTTCTACCTCTAAATATAGATGAAAAAGTGACACAAAGATTTGGAATGTTTGTTTCATTTTTCTTATGAAAATGACAGCTGGACACTTCATGACAAAAATCTTGAAGTCTCTTATTTATAAAACCTCCAGCTATGAGTGCTTTGTGGTTTCAGCTGGATTGACACATTGTCAGCATTTTCTGACATATATATTTAATCCTAGTGTATTGTGTCCTGAATTGTGGAGTTCTGTATAAAAATGGAAAGATTAATTAGAAAAAGCTGTGTAAAGAACAAACTTGTCTGGAGATTTAAATGCTGCTGATTGAATAATGCATCAAACTGTCACAGCAACAGTTTTGTAGTGACTCAAATTCTATGAATATTCAACAGAGTTGTCCTGGATGAAAGAAATTCAAAACATTACTTTCCAGGGAACTGCTGAACTCTTGGATCTCCTTTACTAGGAGCAAATGTTTTCTTTGTTAGCAAAGCACTTGATGAGCAAGAGGAAGTTTGATGGGACTATTTTGCTTTGCATGTGTGGAATATCAGAGCTGGTGGCACGGATACCCAACCAACATCACGTGAATAATCTATTTAAGAATAATGCAAATCACATTTCTGTGTGCTGAAACCTCACCCAGGGGAGAAGGGTTTAAGAGCTGATAAATGCCATTTACACCTTCCCCAGAGAAGTGATTAACCAATTCTCATCCTTTCTATCCCTGCTGCTGTCTATGAAAGGGCTGCTGCAATCCTGGGCAGCAATGTTCACTCCTAGGACATGGGACCTGTACAACACAGTTCCTCTTGCTGTTTTCTCCTTCCTTTTAAAAGCAACTCACTCCATCTGCAGCCTTTTTCTTGAGCATCCTCTGAATTGCTGAATTGCTACAGGACCTGCTAGGCTGTAAGTGAAGAGATGCCCTATTTGGCATTAATGTGGGCATGAGAATTTCCCTTCAGAAGGGTATACTTCCAGCTGGCTGAGAATAACAACCCTCCTGTGCCAGGATCAGCTGGATTTATTCATTGCAGCATTTTTTAAAAGCTTCAGAGCTAGGACACCGTGGGTCTTACATTATTTTTACCAGGATAGAAGTTTGTGAACTTATGTGTCACATGTATTTCTTGCCAGTGTACATATGTGTTCATATGTACAAACAAAATAAACCCAAGTATGCAAATTATTGGAGAATAAAATCCCTTTTCTAGCAATGTAGAAACAGAACTGATTCACAGCTGGAAGTCTAGAATCATTAAAACATGTTATCTGGAAACTTCTGCTAAAATGCTGGCAATAGTACTTCTGCCTGAAATGCAGATTTCAATTTGGTCAGTTTTTGCATTTTGAAGAATTCTTGCTAGGGAAAGTCTAGGAAAAACTTCTAGGAGAAGATTATTTCTAGATTTTCATTTCAGTAAAATTTGCCCTTATAATGTTGCCTTAGAGTGGAGATGCAGCTGGCTAGCTCACAGCTCCAGTGGTGTGTTACATCAGTGCCACTGTCAGTTCTTCTGGCTGTAGAAATCTGCCTTTTGATTCATAATTCAGTGAAAGAAAATATTAATTTGCTAATTCAATTCTGTCCTAAATCTTTACTTTTCACAGTATATTGCTGGAACTAACTGCATATTAATAAGCTCTACTGAGTGTTATCACATTAACCATCTGCATTTTAGCACACTGGATCTGTGTCTCCTAGGAGCAGTAGCTTTGGGTGAAGAACAGAAGGTACTTTGGACTGCATTCTCAGAAAGCACTGGCTACATACCCTCTGCTGTCTGATTCTCTAAAACCACTGCTCTTTTTTATACAGTGTTTCCAGGTCATTTAGATGGCCATAGTAGAGAAGAAATTGTTTAGGTCCTTTATTACAAAGATCAAAAGTCATGTTTACCATTTACATACACAATTTACAAATTATTCACAAAGGGAATAACAGATATGCAGGAACTGACAGCTTACTTCAACCCAAGCTGGGGACAGGACAAGTGTAGATGTTTCCTTTTTCCCCTGTCTTTACTGAAATAAAAGATACATCTGTTTTGTGTTGTCTGTTTGTGTTAAACACTGATCTAGTGTTTATGAAGCACCTTTAGTTGTAACTATACAAATGCTTACATGCTTATCTTTATTTGAAAGACTGCAGTGCACATATAAACATGCACCAGGATCTGCACCCTTCACACTACTGAGTCAGAAATCTTGTCAATTGATACAGTGGTCAGGCTTGAAAATGTTGATTTGTAAGGTTTTACTGATTTCAGCAATGCGCCATTAAAATAAAAATGGAGTTTAATATCAGAACTCTTACTCTAGGAACTAAATAAAGTATGGCTGCTGTATCTCTCAAGGATACTGTATGATCTTAAATAGATCTTAGCCATGCTGTTAGATGTCTTGGATAACACAACTGATTTATTGCTCTTCCTTTGTCATGTTTTATATCATTTCCCAATGCTATTTCAAAGACCAGGAAACTTAACAAAAAAGAATCCTCTTTGAGAGATTTGGTAAATTAGCAAACTTCACAGAATATCTTACAGCACGTAACAAAAGGGAGAATGAGTTCCCAAATCCCTTGGTATGAAAGCACAATACCAACAGTGCATTAGCTGCCATTTAGCTAAACCTACAAATAACCATATTTTCAATTTTTGGTGTCCACTGGGAGGACAGTACAACAAAATGCTTGAAGGAGCACACCGATTTTGGAGCAAACACAAATGTAAATACAGAAATCACCAATGTGATGTTAATTCAAATTCTAAGCAATGAAGCAAAACACTTCACAAAAGTTGTTACATCTAGTCAGAATAATCCAAATACTTACAACAGTATTATGATATGACTTCCTACCCAGCTATCAGATATCCTTCACCATGAACCTTTCAATATTCTCAGGGTGACAGATAAAGAATGTTGCAGATGCCATGGTAAACTTAAAATACAGTAAGAGGCAAATACTTTAGTGGCACCACCTGTATATACAATGTAGTTGTTGGAACCTTATGGACAAAGCAGTGTTACAGTATGCCTTTGTTAAGGCTTCTTGCTGGTTTAAAAAGGTAGATTTTTCTTTAGGGAGATTGTCCAGCAGTATTGGTTTCCCATCTCTTCAGTGGAAGGTCTCTTTGTTGATCCACATGAGGCTGCGGGTTTCGTTTGGTTTGCACTCGTACTCAATGCTGCCAAAGCTGTTCCCCCACTGGCAGTGATCCCGTTTGTGGTAGTTGTAGAATTTGACTTGCCAGACTGTCTCAAAAACACCAATGTCATTAAACTGTGAGGAAGAGGGAAATACCAGTGTTAGTCAGCTGATTACTTTGTTGGTTTCTCTCTCAGCCTGAGAAATAACGCTTGTGAAACTGCAGGATGTGAAACACCTGGTATAAGGATAATTGTTCCTCAGATCAAGAAATCCAAGACCTGTAAAACCTGCTCTAGCAATCAGGAATCTTTTATGTGTAGCCATACATGAAACACAAAGGATCAGATTCTGCAGGAACTGTCCTCTTGCACTCACATCTAGGGACAGTGAGGAAGTAAAAATATTCAAGTTGCCACATGGATAAATGTCGTTTTGATATGAGTTTTTTGGGTGCAAGCCTGCTGAGGTTTTTCTTCCCAGGGGAAAGCTCGCTTTCTCAGCACAGAATTCTATAAACATATCTCTGAGCTGTGTTTTTCAAGGACACAGGTGGTGTTTTTCTGCCCTGCCTCCCAGTGTGGGAGATGTGGGTTTTCTCTCTCTCAACTAACGATGTGGAGAACTGTTACCACTGAATTGTAAGCATTCTTGTACTGAATATAAAGAAGTAAACATCTGAGCTCCATACCTAGACACATAATAACCCAAACCTTCTGAATGTCACTCTCACTTTTCAGCCTTCTGATGTTTTCATTCTTGTGATGGAGTTTCTCACGCTGTTTTTTGTAAACATGCACATGCTTTTCTAACTGTCTTTTTGTTTTTCATTCCTTCTCCTGGGAGGAGAAAGGTTTGATGGACTTTGTCATTGACCAGTGTCGTTGGAGAGGTGGTAACTTCACCTTCCAATCGATGGTCGTTTCCAGAACCCTATATAATGGAAAAACCAAAATAAAGTTTCTCTCTTCTTTGCCTTCTCTCGGGTGTGGCTGCGTTTGTCTCTGCATTTCGTGTTGCTCGATAGAGTGACATCTGAACAATAGAATCATCTTAATAAATCATATTAAGCCTTCTAACAGAGTCAGAAAGTCCTGTTTCACCTTCAAACCACAATAGATAAATTGTTACTAACAACAAGAATCAAAGGCATAATCTTTAAGATGACACAGCTTGTATATCCTGTAGATCATGTACCAGTGCTCTGCAGTGATACAGACCATCACTTTATACCATACCTACAGGCTGAAGCTGGGATTGGGAAGATCCTTCTTTTTCTCAGTCTGAAACCTTTAATGTATCTGCATTTTGGAGCCTTGTGTTTGCAGAGTATTGACTGAGATGTGCTGCTCCTGCACACCACTTACAACTTCCCTGGGATTCTATTCCACATTTTAAATGAGACTTAAGCAAGAGAAGTTCTGTGTGCTTATCTGTAACTGCTAGTTGGACTGTGACAGTGCAGCTGAGTAATAGGAGCTAGTAAAGAGATAATCAGCCTGTTTAGCAGATAAGTGTCTAATACAGCAAAGTAGTGAGACATTGACTTTAAATTGTCTGTGCATGCAGCTTTGAAGTGAATGAGACTGTGCCTATAATAAGTTCTGTAAAATAAAGTTTTTTTTCTTTAAGCCACTGCTGGACACCTGTACAACATCAGAAAAACCTCAGTCAGGCTTTCAAGCATAAATTATGATTTCAGTTTTAATGGTAATGGAAAATTTGAGTTCCTATGCCTTGAGACATTGCAGAGAATCTCAAGTGTGGGTGTGAAGCCTGTATGTATTGCCATTGGTCCTAAGCCAGTATGGCTTGTTGATTGTGTTAGGAGATACTAAATAGTGAATTTAGTGCTACTGAATGGCACCATTCTTCAGTATTTTTTCCCTTTCAGTATTTCCATCACTCACTTTAATGACACCTTCTTCACTTGACTGTTTTCCATTCCTATCATGTGCCTGGGAGCTGATCTTTGATCGTCTGCCTGCTATAATCACACTTGCAAAGTCAGTAGGAAAGCCCTTTTACAGAGAAATTGTTCCTAATTTACAAGCAGAGTCTTCTGTATCCAGATTTTTCAGAAGGACACATTTGTTGTTGTTTTTTTAAAATTCAAGATGTGGTTTGTAAGGTGCTGCTGTGTAACAGCTTTTACTTTAAACCTTCCCTCTGCCCCCTGTGGTAAGTTAAATTTAGCCTTGACAATAGCAGAAGTTGCTGTGTGCTGTAAGTGGAGAGGTTTTATTTGGCTCCACTTACAAGTGTTACCTTGAAGGAATAACTGAAACATTTCTGCCACTTCCTTTGACTAAGAAAGAATCAGATGTACAGGCTATTTTATCTCTCCCAGCAACTAAAACCTTAATTAAGGACTTTTTAAAATCAATCATCTTTGATAGTAGTCCTGATACACTCATAATGCAAGGTAGTAAAGGTTAAGCACATTGGCTATTACTGTGCCCATTGGATATTACTGTGCACAGTCCACAAAACTTGTCAGAGAGGAGAATCAGCCACCCTCAGTGCAGAAACTAAAGAAGAAAAGGCATTTCTAATAACATTTGTAGAAGGTGATATGACAGAAGAGCATCCTTTCATTTCATTAATGTATGAAGGATCTGAATTTCAAAAAGATAGATGAAGAAAGCAAATTTAATTTTCCTTCAATGACCCAGTTTGCTGAGCTACCCTGAGTAGTTTGACTGCTGTGGGTTTCCAGGAGAAGGAAAAAATTAATTGCAGAGCTTTTCTACTACCATGTGCTTCCCCCAGCAGAAGCATGCAGAAGATACTTAGCACATGCAGAAGCTCTGTGGCATAATGAACATTCTGCATCCTCAGAGCTGCCCTGAATTCCCCTGGCTCCTGCAGCTGAATCCTGGCTACTCCACTGAGTTTGTATATGGGCATCCCCAGGGAGGAAGAATAGCCCCACTCTTTGCAGCTCAGGCTTCAGGTTAACTGTATTTCCCTGCCTGCTCTTCTCCATCATCTGGTGCTACAGGAGTAAATAGTTATTTAATCACTCCCTCTGCATTTGCATGCTGAGATGATTTGATAGCTATTACTGTGAATACAGTTCTAGCTTCTTTATTCAACCTTAGACTAGTCTGATCAAGAATAAAATGAGGCCCAAAGACAGGCTTCTAACTTAGTTTACACCATTTGCCAGACAGTTTAGCAGTTCCTGGATAGTGTGCATGATTGACCCATCAGGTAACAGAAACAAACAATCAGAGTCTGGAATTCAGAAACAGCATTGCTGTTTAACATGTATAAACTCTGGCTGGCATGGGTCAGATGTCTACCAGCCACTTAAAGCAGCAACACAAAGAATTATTTGTTTAAAGTTTCAAAGCAGATAGGAAAGAAGTTCTTATGGATCTTTATGGACCTTAAGTCATTCAGACACTAAATTGGCAGTATCAGACTAGTCTTTGACTGCAGGACTGATCTCACAATCTATTTCTAATGTGAATTCAGTTTTTATGCCTTAAATTGTGTCCTCACCACCGTAGGATGCGTTGGGATTCTGTCTGTTCTAGAAAAGGAAGTGGAGGCAGAAGTTCCTCATAGCTGAAGGAAATAGGAAAATTTAAAGCTGTTTGCAATAAGCTCTGTTTTGAAGATTCAGGAAGTAGGCATTCAAAGCAGTTTTCAGACTGTTGTATCTGAGCCTTGTTCCCTAAATCTGTTACAGCTCTGCTTAGCTAAGCAGCTAAATGATGAGTTAAACATGTAAATCCCTGTTGAGTTGCCTATATATAATACTTAAAAGTATCAATTGTGGGTATCTAAGTCTGTACTGATGAACCTATCTATTAAGATCACTTCCTAAAAGGAATTAAGGACCTGCTTAATGCTTGAAAATCCTATTAGCTTCATAGTTAATATCCCAGGATCTGATCTGTAAAAGCAACTCTTTGGGCAAATATTGTGGCTCCTCATTCTGATGCTGCAACAGACCATGTCAGAGCTTGTAACTGAAAATCAGACTTTCCTTACATCTCATTCATGATTGGACTTGGTTTCCTCCAAAGGAAAAGTTAAACTTCTAGATTTTCAGAGTTCACATCAGTGCTGCACTTAAGGGTAGAGGTGACCAGCAAAATAGGGATGCCTTAGTCAAAGCAGTTTTTTGGGAACACTGTCCTTTCTCCTCGTGGTACAAGGTGAAATATAACTACAAAGATCCACAGTGGCACCCAGCAGCTGTGTTCAGCTTGGTGTGGAATAATACTGTGTTTGGTTTTCCTGGGTGTTAAAAGGAGGTGGCTGTATATAAAAGTGATTAACCTAATACTCCATATTAATCTTAATAACCTAAGGTTATGAAATATTAATGTGATGTGGGTCTCCAAAATTAAGTTAGACACACTGTAATTATTAGAAACACCAAATGGAGATGTTACAGTTCTTATTCAGAAGGGGATTACTATCCTAAACTATGACTCCAGAAAAAAAACACTGAAGAGCAACATGAAATCATGTGTGCAGTAAGCAAATGTCATAAAATGCTGAAATCTGGTGGGCTTGTATAAGCTGGAGCAGACTCTTAAGAGAGCTTCAGATGAAGATGGCTTATTGCCTTGATTCCTTTTTTTGGTACAGAAGACATGGAATAAACAGCAGGAATTCCTCACAGCTATAATCAGGAGAAGAAAAAAAACCCAAACTGCCAAAAACTGAGCATACCACCCAAAGTGTGGTGTGGAAATCTGCCTGCTGCTCTTCATGTCTTCTGTCAACTCTGCTGCCTTGTGGGCTGGAGCTTTTGTCATCTCACTTTGGGGCCATGGAACTTCTCCTTAAGACTGAGGTGAGGAGCCACTTAAATATGAACTTAGGTTTGTGGATGCAGATAATGGAAACATATGGGAAAAGGGAGAAGACAGCCTCGAGTGTTGTTCTCATGCCTGCTTTTAGTCCCTGGCAGGTCCTCAGGCATGCTGAAGGTGACAGATAAAAGGGGAAAGCAGTCACCCCTTGTGCTTGGGGCATGCTCTGTGCCAAAGAAATGGTGCTGCCAGGCAAAGCAGGGGTCCCTGTATGCCAAGGGATTGGATTTCTAGCCAAGAACCTCGGTGGGAGCTGCCTGATATATACAGTATGTCCTATAGAAGGGGTTGGAGGTTCAGCTCACAATTCTTTCTGCTGCAGCACCCCAAAGGGTTTTGCAGGTCTCTAGAACACCTTCTACTTCTTCCTGTTCCCTTGCTGTTTCCCTGGAAGATAAGGCAGCAGGACTTGCATTTTCCAGCTATGTTCTGGCCAGCGACCTTACTGACACAAAGCCAAGAGGAAGGCAGCAGCTGCGGGCAGACTTTGCCCTGGAATATTTCCCCACATTCTCTCTGGGAGTCAACCCCCTGCTGGCCTCCCTTGCCCTCTCACGGCAGGCTTGGAGAAGCACGTACCTGCATGTTGACTTGGATGGGCTGCCTCTCCCCACTTTTGGTATGGGGCACCCCTTCTGTGTCGTAGATCCCGGTGTAAGAGGCCACTTGTGCATCCCGCGATTTTTCCTCCAGGGGGACATTGACACCGCCGATGCCCATGGTCCTACAAAAAGACAGGATCCAGCCTTTCACAGCCCTGAATTCCCCCTTCCTTGGCAGTTTGGAGCCAGCACGTGGGTTTGCAGCCTGGTAGCCGCTGTGCTGGGGGAAAGCTTCAGGGATTTGAGCAGACCTGCATGTGCTGCTGACTCATTGGGGCTCCTGAAATATGCCAGGGCTCTGCAGTCACCCAGGGAAGGAGCAGCAAGGAGAGGCAGGCGGGATGTGATTTCCAATGGATAGGGAGATGTTAGTGGAATCTTTTCTGTCCCTCCAGCCAGAGCTGGTTCCCCATCTGGTCCCAGTCCCCGCTTCGCCACGCCGCAGCGGGGCTTGGGCATTGTGTAGGAGGGGCTTCTTCCTCCAGCCAAAACCGCGGGGAAGGAGGGAGAAAAGGAGCTGGGCTTGAAAAAGAAAGGAGAGAGAAGGTGGGGAGGGAGAGGGAAGGCGGCGACTCCCAAACGTGGCCTCCCCCCGCAGCCAGCCAGGCGGAACACTGGGAACAGCTGGCCAGGGACCCAGAAACGGGGCCACCAAAGCAAAAGGGCGGCGAGGAAGAAATCACGGAAACCCCGCGCAGGGCTGTCAGCCTGCCAGGAAAAAACATTAAACGTCTAAAAATAAAGCAGCGGGGAGGGAGAGGAGCCGCCCTGAGGAGGACGGCCGCACTTACGTGGCCTGGACGGTGCCGGGTCGGAGGGACACCTCGATCTTGTACTTGGCCCCGGTCAGCAGCTTGATGGTGCGGTTCTGGCCGAAGCGCTGCCCGTCCACCTTGAAATACACGGCCCCGTCGTTGGGCTGGATTTTGAGGGAGACGCTGATTTTCACGAGGCCGGGGATGTCGCCCATCGCTTGCGGCCGGAGGGGCCCGCGGGCTCTGCGCGCGTCTCGCCCCCTCCGAGGGAAAGGCGGCTGGCCGGGAGCGAGGGAGAGGAAGAGGAGGAGGGAGAAGGAAGAGGAGGGGCTGCCGGATCCCAGCCAGCCCAGCCCTTCCCAAAAGCAGCGGATGAGACACTTGATTATCTATTTTCCCTCCCATTAATCGCGGCGTAGCATCTGGGCGGTTTGATCTTTCCCCCCCTCTTCTTCTCCCCCTCACCCCGCCTCCACTTCATCACCCCGCCCCATATCCCGTTTCGGGGGACATTTGCAGCTGCTCAGATTGCAGACGGTTTCCAGGGAGTTAATCCGGCCCCGATTACTGCAGCCTTAATCCCGCTGTTGGTTCCCGGAGGAAACGAGAGGGGCCCGGCCCGGGCGCCGCC
>VXAX01007443.1:10190-31173 GCA_013399835.1 Leptocoma aspasia | reverse complement strand
AACCTCCCAAGGGTTGATCGAGCCCTCTGGGGTGGGCTGAAACATCTGTGTGAGGACCCAGAGGAGCTCCCGAGAGAGAGGGGAGGGCGGACAGCAAAGACGTGGTTTTCTGGCTCTTTTCTGTCCCCGTGGTTTTCTGGCTCTTTTCTCTCCCCGTGGTTTTCTGGCTCTTTTCTCTCCCCGGGGTTTTCTGGCTCTTTTCTCTCCCCTTGGTTTTCTGGCTCTTTTCTCTCCCCGGGGTTTTCTGGCTCTTTTCTCTCCCCTTGGTTTTCTGGCTCTTTTCTCTCCCCGGGGTTTTCTGGCTCTTCTCTCTCCTCCCAGTGCAGCAAAAGGTTTGGTTGAGTCACTGTGCCTGGGCTGAGGGTCTGTCTTGCTCCCTGAGGTCAACAGTCAACATCAGCAGGCCAAGGTTTCTCTTGGGATTATTTTAATCACTTCATTGCAATCCTCTTATTTAAATGGAAAAAAAAACACCCTACACTGTAATTGCACTATAAGATCAGTATCTCATGTCTTGAAGTCTAATAGTACTCTTTACATGTGGCTGGTGCTGTTTGTTCAAGAACAAAGATCTTTGAAACTTAATTTACCATAATTCAACTCTCAGCCTGTCTCATTCCCATCTAACAAAGATTACTTTTAACCCAGGCAGGTTTGTGCCTCTTTTCCATTCTTTATTTGTTCTTGTTTGCTGTTAAAATTGTATCATCCTTATGTCTGACACAAGCTGTGGGCCACAAATATTTTTTTTGTTTGGACATTATGGCAGAGTTAATGGTTTTGTTATGAGAATTTCATAGGTCCATGTTGCACTGGACCTAATCTGTTCTTTATTTTTCTAAGGCTGGGATGTACACGTGTTGGTGTCATGTAAACTAAGCCAAATTGTAGATACAGCATTGCCCAGCTGAATTTCCTTATGCATGCAAGTTATTCAGTGATTTAATTTTATTATGAACTTTAAGCAAAATAATACATTCTGCTGAAAACCTCTGGGAAAAAAACCCCAAAAATCCTACTGGATATCCCTTACTTAGGATTCCAGCTAAACACAGGCTTCATAATGTGTTCAGCCATTCAGGTTTCCACAAATATAGGGGCAGGATATGATCCCTGCCTCTCAGAACTGTGTATCTCTGCAAAAATACTAAACAAACAAACCAAAAATAAACAAACAACACCCACCCCCAGTGCATTTCTCCTTATGTCTTTTCCTCACTGCAAGAGAAATCTCATTTTGCATTGTGTTCTGCAGAAACTGCTGCACTTTGTGGCTTGTTGGAAGCTTTGCCAGCAGTAAATCCCCCTTGTCTGAGTTTAAATGTAATTCAGTATGAAATCACAGAGGCCTAACCTGTGGGGAATCTGATACTGTCACTTAAAGTGGTGTGTGAAGAGCCATGGCCACTGCCAGGGATCAGTTTTACTTGCTCCATGGGCCAGACATATCATGTTGTAGTAAATTGTGTGTAGCTGAAGACATTGATTGCAATTAGCTTCCCAAGCACATGAGAGGTCAGATCTATAACGAGGGCTTTTTTCCCCTTATTATTTCTGCCTGGATGATTATCTTTCTATGGACACAGCTCAGACTGGGACTTTATCCCTGCCCAGTACTGGGCAAACATGAGGGAAAACGAAAAAGTCATCACATTATGGAATGTGTATGCATAGTGACTGTCTTACCATATGCAAGTGTAATATGGTGAGAGTAGAACATTTATGAAGAAGAAATTCTTAATATTATAATAATTCTTAATGATCTTTTATGTCGGATTATGCCCTTTTCTGACCCAGAGATGGGGCAACTGCGAGGCATTTTAAAAACCTTTTATTCCATTTTCAGTCTCATGTGAAGGGTGAGACAGTATAGATGTTATAATTCACACCATCACAACCAGAAGCTGACTATTTCCTAATTACAAAACACTATAACTGTTTCTTCTGATAACTTTTATCAGCTTTTTGCCAGACCATGCTGTACATGCCTTAAAGACAATCATCTAAAATTACCCCTCGTGGGTGCTCTTACAATGCATCTTTCATAGTTCTATTTCTCCAAAGTATTTAGTCTTATTTGCAAGGCCATCCTTTGAAACTTTTTTCTACCTCTATCTCTCTCTCAACAATATCTGTCCTATTCCCTGGCATTTCTAAGTCAGCATTTCTTATCTCACAGTTTGCATACAGATCCATACTGTGTGAGCCTTCTGTGAGGCTCTGAGAACTCTCCACAAATCCATTTCCCACACTTCTGATTGATCTAGTAATTTCACTTGTGTTAATAACTTACTTATCTGATCCCACCAGATGCCCTTTATCAGTACAGATAAAGGGAAGGGGTTGCCTTTGCTAAGTCTTTCTGGGAGATTAATTTTGTTGCTGCCCATCTTAATGGCCCTGACCAGCCTCACCTGGGGCTGCCCATGGGCCAGCTTTAGCCCAGTCCCGGTTTTCATGCCCCTCCTGAATTACACTTAGGACAGCTGTTCCCCAGCTGTGCACAGACACATCTGGATGCCCCTGACCTCACCCTGCACGTTGAACACCTGCCTTGAGCTCAGCCCAAGGATGGAGGTGCTTGATGCTGTGGGTTTCCCTGGCTAGAGAAACCAGGCCTTTCCAGTCCCCATGGGGATTTTCTATGGGTCCCAGATCTCAGGCTGCTACGTTACTTGATGTTAATCGCTTGATATTCTGTAGAGAGCAAAACACCTGAAGGAAGAAGGAGTTGGTGTGGATTTTCCAGGAGCACAGAGTAAACATGCTGACATTTACAAGATTCAAGGCTAAATAAATCACCATAGATTTAGGACAAAGTCCTATTTCTCCTAAACCACAGCAGCTATTTGCTTCTGGAAACAAAAAGATACAGTTGTGTCAATTCCTCCATTCTCTACACCTACGTTTGAGGGGTGGGGCTACAATATTTAATGTCTTTATAAACAGCAAAACTCTTTTTCTGGTTTTTTGTTTGTTTGCTTTGGAGGGGTTTTGTTTGGTTTTGTGTGTGCGTGTCTGTGGTTTGGTTTGGGTTTTTTTTCAGTCCTTCAAGTCTCCTTTTCATTCCCCTGGCAGTTGAGTCAGCAAGGTACATTAAATCTAATTCCCTTCCCTTGGGGCAGGAAGATTGGAGCACTCACCTATGCCCTGGCAAATGCCTCAGTGCTTTTGAAGGCAGTGGTGAGTTGTAGCCAACAGTTCTGTATCTCTTTTTCTTCCTAAAAACTATGAAAGTCTCACACACGCTACGAGATGTGTGAGCTACATACAAGCTACATCCTCCAAGATCTCTTTCTTGTGCACAGACCTTCCCTGCTGCATCAACATGACCTGCAGGTATCACTGATGGGGAACTACTGCAGGGAGGAGGTGAGGGTGGATGTGTTCAATGAAAGCTAAGAGAAAACACACAGATAAACCATGACCTATGCTTTATGCTGGTCTAAATGATCTAGAAAACATTCTGGAGAAATGTGTTTGGTCTCTTGATTGCATCTACTCAGCATGATCTCTCTAGGCATAATAATAAAGTTCAATTCAAGCTTTCAAGTATTAACATTTATGAAGACCTTCTCACTAATGCATTAATCCTGCTGCAAAGCTCAACAGTCATTAAATATGTAAAATGTACCTTGAGGCAGAACAAGATGGTTCATTTGAGATGGCCAAACCACAGCATTTAGATTCTAAGGTGACATGTAATACCAGTATTAGCCATTTTATGCTTGCCCCTCTTTGATTAATTTCTTAACACAGTGCTAAATTTGGAAATGTTGTGGTTTGGGGCTTCTTTTCAAGAAAGGCATGCAAAGCCACAATCTCTCATGCACTAAAAATAGCCATATGTTTGATTCTGTATGGAGGGAGTTGTGCTAAGGCTTGCACCTGCCACCTCAGATTTAAAACTTTGATTCTTTTGAGCCCTCTGCCTCTGTGCAAAAGTGACAAATGTTTTTTACTGAAATATCAGCTGGACAGTCTTTATCTTGTTTGGAAATGGTTTTGTGTGTGCGTGTCTCCCACAGAGACAATAATTTTGAACATATAACATTTGTTGTAATTTCCCCTGCAAATCAGCTTGATTTCCTGTAGTGACATATATTTATGGAGAGGTCATGTGTTTTGTTACAGATGACGTGGGATTATGGCATTTACAGTGCAGCAAATACCTTAAAACCATCTCTGCAAGGGCTTAAGGAGCAATAAAGTGGGTGTAACTGAGAATTTTGCCTTCCTTGCAGCTGCTGTATGGTTCCAATTTTTGGTATAAACACTTCTTAGTCCCACTTAGTAAATGTGGTTGATCCCTTTTTATTTTTCAGTGCTTGCAGGCACTCGTATTCTGAAGTAGCGGAAACGAAGCAGAATTTTCTGAAGAAATACAGCAGTAAGTTCTCCTGTACAAGAACAGTAAACTGAGCTAAGATATTCAGCTCTGCTGCAGATTGTGATATTGTGACAAATTCTGCTCATCTGACATCATGTACCTTTACCTACTTGAGACAGAAATGGAGAGGACACACGTCCTGGGTTGCAAGATGTGGCTGGGGGTGTGTATATTCTATTGCCATCTGTTAGAGGTGGGGCAGTTATCTTCTGTTCATTGGGCAGTTTTTGTTTCTCTCTTCCACAACCAATCCTCCCTCCAGGAGATACCTTCTGTTAATGGGCCATTAATTATTAATTATCTTCTGTTCATGGGCCATTGAGTGTCACTGCATGGCTGATAAAATTCCATCATCCCATTGGGAGATGCTCCGCCCAGGAGGAGGAGCTAAACATTCCTACCTGGATAGAATCTGAGGCTTGGAACACCACAGGAGCCTTTTCCCACTGCATTCCCAGAGGAGCAGCTTTCTTCTCCTCTGCATTCCCAGAGGAAGAGCAGGCCCAGCTCCACCAGCCCTGGAGCTTCAGAGGAAAACTCCACCCTTGTCCAGGATCCCTGCTCCAGCAGAGCCACATCTGTCACTGCAGGAGGAGCAGCCACCATGGAATGGCACTGCCACCAACACCCTGACCCACAGGCTGCCAGCTCCTGCTCTCACTCTGACAGTGCTGTTTTGTATTACTGCATTTTTTATTTTTATTTATTTTTATTTTTATATTTTTATATTTATTTTATTATTTTATTTTTATTTTTTACCTAATAAGAACTGTTATTCCTACTCCCATATCTTTGCCTGAGAGTCCCTTAATTTCAAAATTATAATAATTCAGAGGGAGGGGGTTTACATTTTCCATTTCAAGAGAGGCCCCTGCCTTCCTTAGCAGACACCTGGCTTTTCAAACCAAGACAACATAGTAAGTTATAGCAGATTTCCACATTGCAGTTTATCTTCTCTTTCTAACAAAGCTCTTCCTCCCCTTTGTGGAGAGGTAAAAGAAATGCAGCTCTTCCTCTCTCTTAGGCCTGTTGCTGCTCTGTAGGAATGGCTGGAAAAAGAAGACCCACATCCGCAATCCACACTCCCTTGCTCCTGCCACAGCTGCTGTGTGTTCAAGGACCATTTTGCCTCCCAGGAATAATTCAGCTCTATCAGCATGTTTCTGTCTGGGGGAACATGAAGTGCCGATTTCCCTGCAGTGGTGTGTGGTAAATGAAACCAAACCTCAGCATTAAAGAAAAGGATCGTACCAGACTTGAAAAGTGGAACAGCAAAAGGACCAGCTGAGCTTTGGAGATTAAATAGAAGCAATATAGAGAAGTGCTATAAAAGTGGTTGCCTTCAGCTAACATTAGATGGAAGTTATTTTGTGTTTTGACACTGAGTAGCATAAGTAGTAATGATAAATTCTGGAGCCTTTGGCTAGGTGCCACTGTGTTTAGATTTACATTTCATACCTCCAAAGGCTTTTCATGCAGGTAAGTGAGAAAAAGGAGCTTTTGTCAAACTGTGGAGTCAGCATCCTTTACTGTTTTCATTAAACCACTTCTTAGTATAGGGATATATAGATATTCTATTGAAGAGTACCTGTCCCTGGTCATCTCATATCATCAATTTATCATGCAGGTCATCCTGATTCAGCACAAACACTGAGTCAGCAGGAGCAGGTGAACAGGAAAACCTGTACAAAGGATGCCTGCAGGGAGGCAAACACTGAAAAACAAAAAAAATCTTTTGTCTTGGCTCCCCATAAGGCCTTTCAGCTGGGGATGGGGCTTCCTTTCCTCAGACCCGAGGTGGGGGAAGCAAAGTAGAGACAGAAGGAAGAGGTGACTGTGATCCTGTTTTTGGTCTTTAATCATAGCTCCAAGCTCTGAAGCATTGTGTTCTCAAGGCAGATAACAAAGGGATAATTTGGCTTCCAAATTACACTTCAAGAGTTACTGTTGTCTGTGACCTGTATTTTTGGTTTATCTAATTGGAGAAAAGAAAAAAAAAAATCTTTTCCTGAAGATGGAACCACTGAAATGACAGGGAAGAGAAGGAAACAATTCACCTTCTCAAAGCAAAAAGAATTAGTGACCAAAAAAGACATTATACAGGAGGATTCTACAAGCTCCTCAGTCCATCAAACATCCTTTTAAGACTTATGGGGGATGAAGGGAGCCTTCACAGAAATATAACTCAGAAATCCAATTAGATCATCTCTGCTCTGGGAAACCAGAGCATCTTCAGTTCATTCCAAGCCCTGGACCTGGTAGGCAAATTTTCTACTGTAAATGTTAGACAAGTTTTTTGATCACTTTTTAGTGGTAAATTTTTACTTTTAGTTCCAACGACCATGAAGTTTTATTAGCTCTGTTTGAGTTTCTGTCTGTAATAATTTTAAAATCTGTTTGTTGGATTCAAATATGCTTCACAGCCAGAGAATACATGGAGTCTTTGATTTGCAAACTGATGGATGATTGGCTTCATCAGCAACTAGCACCTTTAATAGCAACAAGATGTATGATAAGTATGATTTACATGAGCAGAGGCACAATGTACTGGGACTGCAGGTTTTAGAAACCCCAAACAACTTAGATTAAATAATCACAAAAAGGTATGCTTTGGACAGAATGCACTACAAAGTGTTTAACTCAGAACAGGCGGTACAGACAGGTGCTCTGCCTGCAGAGAGACTGGATTTGAGCAGCAACTCGTTGAGAAAGACCTGGAAAAAGGAAAATCTCCAGACAGTGAGGAGAAACACCCAGCAGCTGGGATAGTGAAGCACTGATGCAGATAACCAAGGAAGGAGTGGAGTCTCATCTGTGGGAATACCACTAAAAAGGCAACAGTGAGGAGTGTCTAGAAAAGGTCTCTGAGGGCTCTGCCAACCCTCTGGTCCTCTATCACAGACCTTGTCAGACTTCTGAGTAAGACTTCCTTCAGAGTAAAGGCTGAGACAGAGAGTCTCATGGAGAAGAGGAATTTCTGTCTGTCAAAGAAATCCCTGTTTAGGGATCTTTACACTTGGCAGAGGTGACAGATGGAATCACCCTGGGCTCAATCAACACTTACCTGAATGAGCTTGGCTGCAAAAGTGACCTGGAATCTTGTGCTTGGAAGAACACAAGAGGCTGCTTCAAGACACCATGAAGCAGCCTCTTACTGCCCCCCATACACCTCCATTTTCTTCTATATGGGGAAGCGGGATTGTGACTCTGGTATTTATAAAAATCTATGGGTTTGCCTTGTCTTTTCCCAAATAAAGCCAAACAAGCTCTGCAGCAAGTAAAAGATGCTTCTAGAAAGCATTTTGTTGTCATGATGCCTTGAAGGCTGACCTAGAACAGAGGCTGGACAGAGCTAAAGAATAAAGTAGGGATTTACTAGGAGGCCTCAATGGATCCACCTTGGGCAGCACAAGAGCCCAGCCAGGGCTGCACCCAAGATGAGCCAAAATGGTCACAAAATGGACACCAGTCACGGGGTCTTTTTAAATCACTTTTATAAGTTCTGCTCCATTTGCATATTGGAATTAATTGTCCAATTACAGCTTCAGCCCATCAAGTCCCATCCTTCTTGTTTTTCTCTCTTCAGCCCACATTGTTTGTGCTCTTGGGCCTGAGGTTTGGTTGGTCCCCTCTAGCTTGGTCCCCAGCTAGAGAAGGAATTGTTTTGTCTCCCTACTCTGTGAAGAGAGCTCACCATCCCCTATTATGAAGCCCAAACTCACACACTAAAGCAGCCCAGAATCTGAAAAATATAAAAGCTAAAACCTGAGGCACCACTCAGTGCTTTAAGTAATGCATGGGTCTAATCCATGTGTCCCTATTTGACAGCTGACATCTTTGGGAGGCCTCAGCATCAAAACCCAAATCCTGATAATAATAAATGATGTCTGATAAATTTCTGATGTCAGCAGAGGGCACATCCTTGTTAAGCAGGTGAGAGTCCTCCCCCTCCTGCCAGACTCCACATGTTGCCCACAGGGAGCCAGATTTGGAAGGCAGGGTGAAGTGAAAGCACTGATGCATTGGAAGCCTGTCTCTGAAATAATTTACCATGCACCAGGCAGCAGCACCGTGCCCTGTTTGCTGTTTGGGTAGAGTTCATGCATTTGCAGAGCAGGCCAAATTTCTTGTGACTGAGCACCAAAATGCTTATTTAATTTCCCAGGATTCTGTCCTCAAGGCTGGCTGTATTTGATAGGACGGAGTGTTTTGTCAGGCTGCTGACTGTGCTGTCAGACTATAAATACACATGTACTTCTGCATTTCCCTATCTCTCACTCTGTAAGAGGAAATGGGCTTGTGATTAGCACTGAGAGGAACTTGTGAAATGACACAGCTGTACTGTAAAAACACCATCCCACAGAGTTTGCTGCCAGAGGAACCCAACAGCCAGCAGGGACAGAGCCCAGAGCAGGATTGCCCAAGCCATGGAGAGAGAACCCATGCGCATAAGGGAGGGCTACTTGGTTAAAAAGGTAAGTGGGGCAGTTTTGGACTGAGTGGAAGAGAAAACTAACTCTGAACAGCTTGGGGAGATGTAGGGAAATACACTGTGACATCTTGGAAAAGAGGTAATGGGAAATAGCCACAGCCTTAAGCAGTTTATTCGTTTTATTTAATCATGTGGAAAATTTGGTGTGACCTACATTTTACAGTAAAATCATGGCTTGAACTAAGTGCAAACTCTTTTCTTAATCTCTTGCTGCTAATATGTGCTGTTAGTAATGTGGAATTACCTTAATTTGGACTGGAACAACCTCACCTTCAGTTCTCCTTTCACACAGAACCATTATAACTCTTCTTCAAGAATGTAAATTGCATTGCATGTTTCCACTGACTGATTTATAATCTGAAAATATTAAAAAAAAAAAACCTCAAAACAAAAACCCCACTGCACAACATCTAAAAAAAAACTTTGGAAAACTGATCCAGACTAAACCCAATGCAGAAAACACACAACACATGCCTCAACTACAACAAAACCCCCAGACCCAAGAGGACAGTATTAATGCACATCTGTTTTCTGATAGAATTCACCTCTGGCAGTGGAAGTGAGGCTGAGGCAGGGGAGAGATGGAAGTAGGAGTGCTGCTCTTCTCAGCAGAGTCAATCTAAATCATCTCTAAAACAACCTGAATGCAAATTGGCTGCATGTCATTTGTGACAAGATATGAGAGGCTGGGAAAGTTTCATTTACACAGGAGTAGAATTTATGACAACAAAATGTCAGTATTTGGCTTAAGCGATTAAAATGTATAATCAATGTGTATTTGTTCTCCTGGACACTTATGGGTTAAGCATCAAGGAAGAACAGGGAGATTAAAGAGGTCATATCACAGTGTGTGGGGCCACAGGCACATCCAGCCTTTGGGGAGGCAGTTGCTGCTCCACAGCAACCTCTGCTTTGGAGCCTTTTGTGGCACAGCCCATAGGATAAATCCTTTTTTCTATTATTTAAATCCACAGTGGCTTCCACTGGCAGAACAACTACAAGGGGAAATAAATGGTGGTCAGAAAAAAATAACAATGTTTGACTGCACAGTAGGATGGGTGAGGTTGTGGTATGTTCCCTTTGAAACACAAACTGTAGTTATTTTAGCACCAGTCAGACATTCCCTGGAAGCTCATATCTTCACCTTGAAGAGTGATTCATTGAACATAACATGTGATTTATTGATGCAGGGCAGCATGTTCAATACCTGGAAGCCAATGTGGGTTGTGCTCTTAGAGGATGGAATTGAATTCTACAAGAGGAAGGCTGATAACAGTCCCAAAGGGATGATCCCACTAAAAGGAAGCTCTATTCACAGCCCATGCCAAGATTTTGGCAAAAGAATGGTAAGTACTTTTTAAAAAAAGGTACTGACAGTATGCTTATACTTCTGGAAGCACTGAAAAGGCAAAAGAGTTTTGTTTGCTGGCTGCAAATTCCTTGCACTCATCCCAGTGGTGATTCTCACTTGCCTTAGGAGGTCACAAGCAGGCTTTGAATTTTATACTATTTGAATTCAGGACACTTCAAGAGGAGAAATTCAGAAAGCATTTCGAGGGTCAGTTGGTTGGTTGGTTTTTATTAAACTTCTGAGTCTCTCAGAGAGCAGAATTAATTTTATTGTTTGAAGCTGAATGGCAACAACTCCTGTAATTAAATATAAATCTAATTGCCACAGAATAAAGCTGTGGGAAACTATTTTGTGAGCAGGAGAAGCATATATTTATTTATTTATTGTCAAGGAACAACAACTGGCTTGCTCAGACAGGAAGGAGATAAATGCTGTGACAGGGGTTTTTGTTAATAAATACAATTTGTATTTTTGTTAATAAATAAAATATAAAACCCTGTACTTTGTTACAGGGTTCCTGAAAAATAATTGTTGGTAAAACAGGATTTCTCATGTGAGCAAAGAATCATATCATTAGTCATTTATTATTTTGTCAACTCAGTTTTACCAAATAGGCATCAGATCCCCAGGACAAAGGGGTCCCATAGAATCTGGAACATTATCCCTCCACAGTTTAAAGAAATTTAGCACAGGGATACCTGACTAAAAATAGAAGTCTCTGTGAGAGTATTAGAAAAATAGAAAGTGTGAGAGACTGCTGAGACAGTGAACTTTACTTTTTCATATGAGTAAAGTGAGGATACTTAAACCTGTCCTTAGGTTTTGTAGTAAGTGGAATCGGGATCCCTTGTGTCAGATTTGGACCTGCTGACTTTGCTTTTTCCTTCTTTTCTTTCTTCTACTTGGTTTCTTTTATTTTCTTTCCTTTCTTCGGGGGTGGGTGGGGTTTTTTGTTTCGTTTTGGTTTTGGTTTTTTTGGTTTTTTTTTCTTTCAGAACCCATATTTATATGAAAAAAAACCCACCTTGATTCTTACTAAGTCTTTTTAGACTTACATCTGTCAAGAGGAAGGGCCTGTTAACTTCCAAGCTGTCTTTGAGACAGTATAGAAAAAAGATGGGACAGAGAATAAAGATTGCTGTTAATCCTGTGCTGATTATCTTATTAACAAGCCTCAGCACAACCCTCCTTACTCTATAAATGAGGTATGAATATCACATGTTCAAGAGTATCACAGATCTACTTTAAAATGGTAGAAATTAAGTTTTTCTCACAAAGCATTCTTCTCCAAACAGTTTTGTGCTGGGTTTTGGTTTTTTTTTCCTTCAACTCTCAGAAAGGCACTGCCATCAACATTGTTTCATAGTAGTTGCTTGAAAATGTCAGTAACATATTTACAATAAAGGAAAAATAATTCACCAGCATATGTGCATTCTACAAATTAGGCATCAATTTGTTGAATTTTGATTGACCTGAATCTGGTCAATCAAAGGTTGACCAGAGGTCTGAAGTATCTGATGTGTGCTAAAGGCAGAGTGAGAGATCCTCACCTGCCCAAAGGGTTCCTTTGGGATGTACCAATCTCCAGAAGGTGAATTTAATCTTTATGGAAGGGTGACAGTCTCTGCAGGTCATTCCTTTGGCTGCACTGGGTTTTCTGTTATGCTTCATTTTACATTAGGTGTTCACATAATGAGCTTTACATTATGTTTCATTTTAGTTCCTGGGGTCTTTTCTGAGGGATAATAAAGACAAAGAGAGACCCAGGGGTTGAGGCATCCAAAATAGCTTTTTCTTAAATGAGATTTGCTGCAGGGTTTGCTGAAGTCAGTGGAAACAATCCAAATTACTTCAGCAGGCATTGGAGCAGATCCTCCATATTGAGGTGGTGAGATTGTTCTGCCAGTCCATAGACCAGGAGCTCTGGAGATGGATTTTCTCTTAAAATTTCAAATAGTCAAAAACTGAACATGCACATTCATGTTCAGCAAAACTATCACCAGGATTGTTCTTACAAGTAGTTACTGCCCAATATGATGAAACCTAAGTTTCTACATGTGTTCCTTGAAAACACAGCATCTTTATTTTTGCATCTTACATTTTACAGCTTTACTGTACTGCTGAATTCAATGTCTCTGCATTCTGTTCTGGCTTCTCACAGGTTGCATGTCAAAGCATACATTTATCCCTCTTATGGGAATTATTCTGGTTCTTAAGTTTATATGGCTAGAAATGAAAGTATATTTTTAGGACAGGAATTCTGTATGGTGAATAGTGGGATAATTCTCATTGGGTCAGTTTTAAGGAGAGTCTAATTTGTCTGGGCCCAGTTTGGAGCAGGGACTATTGGGCCACAAACAAACTTCTATATTTCTCTGGTTAAATTTTTGAATCAGCTTGTGTATCTGCACCTCATTTGAAAGCTCAGAGCATATCACCAACATGCTTTGTTTACTACATCAATTGCAAAATGCAGGTGCTGAGGGGAAAAAAGCAATCTTGGATGTGTTAAGCACAGAAAAAGGCTGTTCAGAAGGGGCTGCAACAGCATATTTTGAGATTGTATTTCAAAATGCATTCACCACTGTTTGCTGTCCTTGATTTGATGTCTGATCATTGTTTAATGTAACATCTGACATTCTTCAGCTTTTTCCATTTCCCCCATGGTTTTCTTGTGGATAGCATTATCCTGTTTGGTTGCTCATAGTTAGATTCATCTCTCCCAATTTAAAATATCTAAAATGTTGGTATTTAGTTTAGTCTAATGGTCTAATTTTCTCAAGAACACAACCAGATATTCATCATCAGAGGGAGGCTTGGTCACATGTAGGAATGGAGACTCAATCTCTTCACCAGTTTCAGAGGAAGCCTGGAAGTCTATCCAGCTTACTGGCCTGACTTTGTAAATGCTAAAAAGAAAGGGTTTTGCCAGTCTGCTCTGTGTGCTGAAAATGAAAACTCTTCTTTAGCATTTCACTGTATGTTGCTTCTCAGCTCTTTGAGAAGACTAATTTTTCCCTTTGGTAATAAATCTAGTCCATGCTTTGGTATTTCGTTCTGTTAATCTGGAGTGTTAGCTTGAGTGTTGAATATTGGGATTTGGATAGGTCTGTCTGTTTGCTTTTCTCATGCACTGTACATTGATTTTCAGTATGTAGGTCTTTCCTGCATAACAGAAAAGGTGAGTATTGCTGGAAATATGAACAGTATCAGACAAGAAAAAGTTACTTTTCTGTCTGAGATGGACTTTGAGGACTCATTGCTTTTTAAGTTTGAAAAGTATCTTCCATGAAATTCAGTTGGACTTTGCACAATTTCAGGGTGTCAGAATTTTTCCTGTTGGCCATAGTTTGGAAAATGCTTGTGAGGAATGTTCACATATCATTTACAAATGTGGGCTTCAGCAGACTCACTCAGTGTGTTGATTTGACTGATGTAAATTTGCTGCTCTTTGACTGTAACCTTTGCTTTTCTTGCCCTCATCAAGTCATGCTGTTAGCCTTTTAGACACCTGCTGAGTCAGAACATGTGATATTTATTACAACACAGCTACAGAACAAATTAGTGTCACTCATGGGAAGCTATATTTTAGAGGATGTGGAAACCTGAGTAACTAGATCCAGATTTTCCATCCAGAAAATCACTGGATGGAAATGAATTCAAGCAGTGTGAACTTTGTTGGATGGTTTTGAGGGTTTGTTTTTTTTGGTTTGGTTTGGATTTTTTTCAGGTTGTTGTTATTTTTTCTGTTTACATCTACCTCTAGCTGATCTATTCTCATTTTTTGGGAAATACAGTCTTTCCATTGTTGCTAGTGTGTTTAGATAGGTGATCCTAAGGTGTTGCCAAGGGTTGGATGTATTATCTCCCTACTAAGCTGTTAAAGGTTTACTAGGCTGCAAATATACTCAAATATTCTCCAGTGTATGACCTTTTTTCCTCTTGTGAGTCAGTAGCTGAATATGGTATGGGGTATTTTTCCTCCTTCAGACTTTTCACGTGTCTCTAAACATTAAAACACATTTATATCCATTGTAAGCCTGCAGGGGCTGGGTGCTTCTGATGCCTTAGGATTTTAACTTTCATATTTTTCAAATCCTGTACTGCTTTAGTGTATAAACCTAAAACTCCATATAGAGTGTTAGTTACTGTTTTCACATTTTGGCCAGACAAAATGATTCCTCTGGGCCTGAAGCTCAAGAACACCTCACTGCCTCAGACCCCAAAAGTATAAACAAAAGTGAGTTGGGGGGGAAGCAAACTGGGGGTAAATTACTTCATTACCTGAAGCTGTAATTGGAAGATTAACCCCTGATATGGAAAAGGACCAAACTTAGAATTATCTGAAAAACTCGTGACCATCATCCATCCTGGGTGTAGCATCTCAGAGGCTTCTGACTGCCCAAGGTGTACCTATTGAAGGCCTTTAATAAATACCCACTTTTATTCTCTTAATCTTGTCTAGCCTCTGTTCCAGGTAGCCACTCCAAGGAATCACTTCAGCCTTCCAGCTGTATTGAGCTTCCCTAGCAAAAGTTAGAATCAGCAGCTATACTGGTGCCACACACCTTGGATGTGCACCAGGATCAGCCACAGTGGAGTAACAAAAGGATTCAGTGATGTGCAGTGCTTTTTCATGATTTTCTTCAGAGTTTCTACAATTTTACTGTGCCTCTAAGGCACTTTCCATAGTCCTTAGGCATAGGTAGGCTGTATGTTGTGGTGGTACTAGCTTAATTGTGCCCAACTGGCTGCACCAAAGTAACTTCAAAAAACAAAAACCTCCTGTAATTTATCATTCCAGTTTGTCTTCAAGCTGACTGTGGCCAAGCAGCAGGAGCACTTCTTTCAAGCTGCCTACCTGGAGGAGAGAGATGCCTGGGTGCGGGATATCAAGAAAGCGATTCATCGCATAGATGGAGGCCAGAGGTTTGCCAGAAAATCCACAAGGAAGTCTATCAGATTGCCTGAAACCATCAATCTGAGGTTTGTTCTCACAGCTCTGCTCCCCCATTCGCTCCCAGCTGCAGCCAGTGTGTCATACATGTGACCTTGGTCAGGAAGGACAATCAGCCTGTCTGTCTGTCTGTCTGTGGATTCTCCCACAGCCCTTTCTGCACGACTAAAAATTTCAGTTTTGTACAACGTGACAGAAATGAGCCAGCAGTCGGAACTGGGAAGCTCTTTTTTAATATGCTATCATTTACCAAAACATGCTTGTTTATCAAAGGTTTTTGCTGATAAAGAGATTTCTGGGCATAATGGAGTGCAAGAGGATATGCCGGCCAAAGTGTGACTCTTCCAGGAGAAGCATTTTATACAATAAATTATTTATTGCAAAAATGTTTTAGACCTTTTGTTTGCTCTCCAAAGAAATGCTGATGTTAGCCTGGTTTTTGGATGGTGAGGTGCCTGCCAAAGAACATGAAACTGGCAAAGGGAGAAGAAGAGATAAAGGGAAGCAATCTGTTAGTACTTTTAAAAATCAAGGATGACTTATTTGCTGCCTCTGAGCTGTAAACACCAAGGTAAAAATGAGCCTGAAGTATTCTTATAAAGACAGTAAAACAGCACAGGGCCAAGATCATCTGAGAGCATGTAGGCTTTGGGACAGGGACAGCTTTTCTGCTCAGCCCAGGACCTTTGGGTGAATAGAGAGCAGAGCAGTGAACCCTCCTGCTGGGACTGTGGGGCCCTGTGAAGGTGCCTCAGCAGTGGGTGTTGCTCTCTTCACGCTATAGTCACCACAAGTGAGCTGCATTCTCAAAATAGGCAGATGTGGTGAGCTCTTTGTGCACTCCACCCTCTGCTCCCACAGCTGTGAGGTGATAAAGTGAGACCTCCAGGCTTTGCAACTTGAATTTTTCAGGAGATGAAACTAAGCCATGTTGCAGCTCTGCAGAGAGCCATGTGCCAACAAAATGTGAAGCCCCCATGAATGACAATGACATTATTGTACAAACTGGCAAAACCTTTTTATTTGCTCACAGTTTCTGTGGTTCTTTTCATGCACAGTGCTTTGTACCTCTCAATGAAAGATCCTGAAAAGGGAATAAAGGAGTTGAAGCTGGAAAAGGATAAAAGAGTGTTCAATCACTGCTTTACAGGTAAGGGGCTCCTGTCCCTCTATTCCATTCCAATAAGGGGAGCACAGAGTTGAAAAACTAAAGAGATGAAACAGCTCTAAGCTCTGTAGAGTGCGGAGAAGTTTGATGTTTTCTTTACTAACCCAGGAGAGGCTCAAAGGATGTATCTTGGAAAAGTGTTCAGTTATGGCCATGGTAAACTAAGGAGAAGGATGAAGTTTTACCAGTGTCAGAAGGATTGAGCTAATCTTTTGAGTAGATTGTAGTGTGAAACACTGAAGTACAAAAGAATTATTCCATTCTGAATTTTTCATCACCGAGTGGTGTCCCATTGTAATTCCTGTTTCTCTCCAGGTCAAATCTGTGTTTGTGCTCAAAACCACATAGATGTAGCACTTGAGGACATTGCTTAGGGGTGGACATGGCAGTGTTAGCTTAAAGGTTGGACTGATGATCTTGGAGGTCTTTTCCAACCTCAGTGATTCTGTGATTCTGTGAAAGTCACCCTGTTTCCAACAGCATTATGTTAGTAGCATAACAGCCTGGAAGGCTTCCTTCTCCAGGCTTGGCTACCCTCCATACATCCCCAGTCCCTGACTTTGAGACTTCCCAGCTCAGCCCTGCATTCCCCCCAGCTCTCTTCCCGATCAGGAATGGTGTTTGAGAGCTGTCCTGGCCCTGCCATCAGCTGGAAAGGCTGTGCCTCACTGGATGCCCAGGAACATCCCTAGATTAGCTCCCCATGTTGTTGCTATTATCCTGTTTGGTTGCTCATAGTTAGATTCATCTCTCCCAATTTAAAATATCTAAAATGTTGGTATTTAGTTTAGTCTAATGGTCTAATTTTCTCAAGAACACAACCAGATATTCATCATCAGAGGGAGGCTTGGTCACATGTAGGATTGGAGACTCAACCTCTTTACCCATTTCAGAGGAAGCCTGGAAGTCTATCCAGCTTACTGGCCTGACTTTGTAAATGCTAAAAAGAAAGGGTTTTGCCAGTCTGCTCTGTGTGCTGAAAATGAAAACTCTTCTTTAGCATTTCACTGTATGTTGCTTCTCAGCTCTTTGAGAAGGCTAATTTTTCCCTTTGGTAATAAATCTAGTCCATGCTTTGGTATTTCGTTCTGTTAATCTGGAGTGTTAGCTTGAGTGTTGAATATTGGGATTTGGATAGATCTTTCTGTTGGCTTTTCTCATGCACTATACATTGATTTTCAGTATGTAGGTCTTTCCCTAAGATCATTTTTCAGGAGATTGATGAACACATGGAGTGGGCTTGTCTCCTGTGTACTTTTAGGCTTGTTTGTGTCTGCCTTTGTTTGTGGCTGATATTTTGTTCCTTTGTGACCAGGCACCTGTGTGATTGACTGGCTGGTGTCCAGCAGCTCCGTCCGAAATCGCAAAGAAGGGCTCCTGCTTGCCTCCTCCCTCCTGAGTGAAGGCTACCTGCAGCCTGCTGGGGACACATCCAAGGCAGCTGCTGAGGGACTGTCAGACACCCCCTTCCTAGATCTCAGTGATGCCTACTATTACTTTGTGAGCATTGCATTCTGGCTTTTTATTGTCTCAGACTTACTGATGTTCTGCTTTTCTCATGCTTCTTGTTGGGCTTCTTGTTACAAGAACACATTATAAGTTTCTCTGTGTGCAAGCCTGCAGAAAAATTTTCCCATGGGAGAGCATCTTTTACTGTCTTTTTACTTTGTACAAGTTTCTATAAACAAAATCTCTGTGTTGTGATTCAAGGACTCAATTCAAGGATTCAATTTTTAGATTCCTCTGCCTGTCTCCTAGTAATGGGAGATAGGGGTTCTCTTTCAACCTATGAGGTGAAGGACTGTTATCTCTCTGATATTGTAAGCATTCTATTATTCTGGTACAGGGAATGAAGAAGTAAAGATCTGAGCTCTGTACCTGGGCACATTATAGCCCGAATACTTCTGAACTATGGAGTCATTTTAATAAATCATATTTAGCCTTCTGAAATTATTGTCAAGAGTCCTTTGTTAATGAACGGACCATGGCAATAAGCTTCTTAAATCCTGGAGGGAAGATTGTACAGAAATGGAGAAATGTATCTTAATTGTCTTTTTCCTGTGATACTCAGAATGAGCCTGCTCACTTTAATAGTTGTAACCAGGGCAGGTTTTTTCTTCTAGCACCCTTTTAAGTGTGAATTGAGTGCTGAGACTAAGATGGGTTCTTTTTAACTTAGATTTTGTTCCTGGTAATTGTACTGGTGACCAGAATTTAACCATCTGTTCCCCTGTTGATTCAGTGGAAGAGATGAGAGTAAATCATTATCACAGGGCTTTGACAGAATGGCAGAAGCCACAAACCCATTTCTGTGCAGAGCCATCAAATCTGACTCAGTGTGAGTGTGCACACACACACTTTGCCTGTGAACAAAGAAGTAAAAGTTTTAATATCCCCCAGTTACCTGTCCTGGGTGTCATACCCAGCCTTCTCCATGTATTAATTCATATCCTGTGGACTGATTTGAAGAACTTAAAATATCACAGTCAAATACTGTTTGAAAGATATTTGGCTTATGGACTTACACTAACAAAAAAGTATGCCTTCTGTAAAGTGAAAACAAGTAAATTGGTATTACAATTCTGTTTATATTTATCACATGGAATCACTTGGCTTCAGCAAAATGACTCTTCCACTACTCATTTGTTTTTCTAAATGTGTTTGTGCTAGGGAGACTTTACCTGTTCAGCAGAGACACTGCTGGTAAAGGCAGCCTTTTGGCCTCCTGGGATGCTTCTTGCAGCAGCCCATGTGTACTTTGCTTGCTTTTGGATTATTTCTAGATTGATTCAATGCCAGTGTGGTGTGAGGAGGCCACAGCAAGTCAATGTCTGACTTGGTATCATAAAAGTGTAGTCCCACCTCCCACTGAAATGTGTCCATGGTGATTTGGAGAGCTCCTCAACTTCACCGGGAGGTTCTTCTAGTAAAAGGTTGGATTATTTAACAATAACCATAGCAACAACAATAGTAATATTTTCTTTGGGGTGGCAAAAAACAGCATGGAAGGAAGCCAAAAGAAGCCAGATTGGTACATGTACATAAGCATGCAGCAACTGTGTAACTTCTGCAACATTTCTCTTGTGGTCTTGCAGCCAGACAGTGGATTTTTCTGTGAGGGATATTCCAGTGATGATGATGTGGTCCTAAAAGAAGAATTCAGAGGCACAATTGTCAAACAAGGATGTTTGCTGAAACAGGTCAGTGCTGCCCATGTTCCATCCTGTCACTAGGATGATGTTACATGGGTGCAAAAAACTACTCTTTTACACTTAAAAACTTTAGGTAAGAGAGAAACTACCCTATGGCATCTCCACACTTGGCAGATTTCTCCTCTGTCCCTCTTGCCTTTGCACAAGGAACATTTGCTGCAGCATGGCAGCAGGACTCAGGACAAATATTGCAAGGTTTATTGCTCTTACCACAAAATAAAACAGTTGATAGCTTTAATTAGGAAAGTCCTAAAACAGAAGATGTGACAAGTCAGTGGTACAATGCAAGACTGAACTCAGGTAAAAAAGCTGCCACTCCTGTGTCCCTCTGGACACACAACTGGATTCAGTTGCCAGTTTTCATGGATTTTTTCAGCATGCTTGAGCAAAGGAGTTGTTTCAGTCACTAATACTTGATGTGTAAGACAGAAGATAACTGGATACCTTCCTTTCCAGCAGAACGTTAAGCAATACAGTGAATGTCATATTTCCAGGCCATTGCAATCAGATATTAGTGAAATGAAGGCAAAACCAGGATTCTTCAATGAATAAAATGGCTCAGGTGGAAGGGACCTGCAACAATCCTCTGGTCCAACCACCTGATCAAGGGTTAAAGCACATTGTTAAGGGTTTTGTTGCCCAAAAGGTTCTTACACATTGACAGACATGGTGCACTGACCACCTCTCTAGGTAGCCTGTTGCAGTGTTTGACCATCCTCTCTCTAAAGAAATGTTTCCTAATATTGAGTCTGAACCTGCACTGTTAAAATAGTCCTGGAGGGCCTAAGAACTTTTTGGTGGTGCTCACATGTATTTGTCTTGTTTAATCAGTTTACTCAAAAGCAGTGGGAGAAATTAGACTCAAGCCTTGCTGCTCTTTTACTCTGTCATGCTCATATCAACCTGGTTAGTAAGAGCTTCTGTGCAAACCGTAGCTAATTGAGAAACTTGTATTTTGAAATGCCAGAGGAAGTGATTCATGACAATTTTCCACCAGTGTCACTCTGCACTTGGTCACCCTCAGTGAGCTGTGGGTCATTGCTTGGGAGGGTCACTGCCTCTGCTGAAAATGCTTTCAGCAGGCTTAAACCTCCCACACCCATCCTTTGCAGTCATGAAAATGAGCCACAAGACACCTACATCCATATTTTTGCCTGAGCTTCTCAGCCATGAGCTCTCCAGGGTGTTCAAGCTAAGTAAGCATGTTTTTTTGTTGTTATCTTTGCAGGGACAGAAAGACTTTTAGCTCATTCTTGCCAATAATTCAAGGTACCTTCCTGCAAGGCACTTTGCAGCCAGTTAAACCCAGTTCTCACAGATCTCACATGAATGTTGTAACTACCAGACTGTGTGATATGTTTAGGGGAATCTCCCATGTTGAAGCTCCTCTGCTTTGCACAAAAAAAAAAAAAA
>VXAX01007443.1:0-10123 GCA_013399835.1 Leptocoma aspasia | reverse complement strand
AAAAAAAAAAAAAGAGAAAGCAGTTTGATAGTTCAGTTATTGTGCAAAAGATTGGAATGTAGAAAAGGCAGGTTCAAGTCCTACTCCAGTGATTATTTTCTGTCCAGAATATTCAGGTTTTTTTTCCCTTCTGTATTTGCCTGTCCTCTCACGTATGGGTATGATTTGCATGCAGGCAAAGCAGCTCAGTGACATTCCTGGTTTTGAATTTTCCTAGGGACATCGGAGGAAGAACTGGAAAGTGAGAAAGTTTGTTTTAAGAGATGATCCTGCATATCTTCACTATTATGATCCTGCTGGAGTAAGAGAGATTTGGTTTATTTCCCTATTTGTTTTGAATCCAGTGCCTTGTAGAAGTACCTGAATGGAGTATTTGCATGAGAATGTGACAGGGAAGATCAGGCAGGACAGTGGGACTGTTTGTTCCTACATGGCCTAGCCATCCTCTGGAAAAGCAGAGTGAAGGATAATTTCTGGGGCTGTCAAGTCAGGGTGGCAAGTGCCACCCAGACCTGGGAACAAGTAACACTGAACTGTATGTTCACCTGTTATTTTTTATTAATTAGAATTAATGTGTACTCACTTGATCAAAACAAATTAGGTCCTAAGTGCAAATGAACACCATACAGTAATTTTGCAGTTTATATTTGAGGTATTTGGCATGCCAGGCTGAGACATGGCATCCTATTTCCTGTGTATTTCTGATGGGCCCGTTCCCATGCTAAATACTCTGCAGATCCTGAATTCTAAATCACAGGAGGTTCCCTATTTATTTGTAAGCCTTTCTCTCACTCAACCCTCCATGTCATACACAGACTGAAGATGCCCTGTTCTCTCAGGTGAGACTTACTAAGTAATCAAATGGTTTTGTCTCCATTCTGGAAATTTAGCTATACAGTAACATGCTACTGGTTTCAGAAGTGCTGCATTTAATTTTGATTTCATGCCTTCCCCAGGGAGAAGAACCACTGGGAGCAATTCACTTGAGAGGCTGTGTGGTGACAGCAGTGGAAGATATGCCAGACAGTAAGGAACCATATTGAATGAGCTCTCTAATAAGTTTTGGGTACAACCCCCCCTTTCAATCTGCCTAAAATCACAAGTGTTTTTTTTTCCAAAGCAATCTATGTACAATGATTTAGTAATTCCAGTAACTGGTCTCTCTCTTGCTGTCTGAATTGGGCATCTTGTGTATTGTCAGTACTTTGGGGAAGGCTGGTCAAAAGGATGACACAAACCCTGAGTTAGGGTAACTGGACCTTCAGGCAAAGTAAGCTGAGTTTTATCTCTTTAGTTAAAGAATTTGGGATGGAAGCTTCATGTTAGAAATGGTTATGCTGACAAATTGTTACTGTCCACCTTCTCTTCCCTCCCAAAGCCAGAAGTTGTGGGAACAGAAATGGTGTTGCTGCAAGGACCAAGAAACATTCATTTCATGCCTTCTGCTCCCCACAGGAGAGGCTGGATATCATATCCAGCAAGCAAGTTTGCTGGCATCTCAGAAAAGAAACAGATGGATGTGACATAAACTCAAACATCTTGTTTTCGTAGCTGGCAAGGCATGGGAGGGTTTGGGGAATAAGATCTGTCTGCAGGGATTGCAGATCCTTCCATGATTTGAGACCAACAAACCAGAGACTCCTGAAGGTGAAACATGCAGAACCCATGAGTGGTTTCTCTGAGAGAGAGACTCATCTCTTGGACCCAATCTTTGTGAAGGCCTGATCAGGCTCAGCTGTAGAAAGAAAGGCGATCCCCTTACAATGTGTAAAGGAGGAAATATTGAAAGTACAAGGCTTTTTTTCTCTCATAACTGACTTTCTTATTTTTTTTCCCTGTAGCCAAGAAGTATGATGTTGACAACATCCTCTTTGAAATCATCACAGCAAATGAAATCCACTATTACTTGCAAGCAGCCTCATCCACAGAGCGTACAGAATGGATCAAAGCAATCCAGTCAGTTTCTAGGCCTGGGAAATGAAGATGATCTTCCAACAAGAAGACAGACATATTAAATTAGTTACTCAAAACAGAATTTAGCATTTCACCAAGAGAAAGCTGTATCATGCCAAAGGGCTTGTGTGTTGGGGTTGAGGACTGAGTGGAAGTTTCATTCTATAGTGGGCACTAACAAACTAACATTTTTCCACTTGTGTTATGGTAATTTTTTACTCAATTAAAACATAGAACTTGCCATATTAATGTGTTGCTTAGAGTAATCAGTCTACCTTGAGAAGGTTGTACCTGTTCCCACAGCTGATAGTGGGAATCTCACCCCTAACAGGGGACAGAGTCATGTCATTGAGAGAGGGGACCTCAATTAATCACCCTCTTCAGCCTTCAGGATTTTCATGTATTTCATTCTTCTCCAGCCAATTTTTACACTTTCTTCTTTACCAGATCTTGTTGCTGCTTGTTCACTTATACAAATAATGCCATAGATAAAAGGAAGTCAATTCATTTGAAAACCTGATCCACTCCTTTATAATCTGTCAGCATTGGGAGAGGGAAGAATGCAGACAACTATGGAAACACCATGTGGAACCAAGTCTAACTCCATGACAGCAGCATGAGGGAAAAGTCTCTTCCCACAGTATTTCAAGCACAAAGGAATCTCACTTCAAACTCCATATCACCCAATTTTAAACCTTGCCAGGTTTCTCCACAAGAATCTGCCCCAGGACCATTGTTTCCCTTTATTTAGGTCTACAAAGCAGATGCTGGGTTGTCAGGTACTGCACTATATTTAAATTAAGAATCTTGCAGGAGAATGGAAAGGATGCATGGGTTGGTTACTTGAACTACTGATTGAAGTGGTTTTGATTAGGTTTTCCTTTTTTAACCTCCAGCAACATACTCAGTCCTTGATTCTGTGCCTTTGCAAGAGAAACCTTGTGCTTGTAACTGAAATAAATAGTTTTATTTGATAGGGTCAGTTCACCTGACTAATCCCTGCATTTTTGTCTGACTGTATATCAAACAAACTTCTAAGTCTTAAACTTGAAGGAGGAGTTGAAAATCAAGTTCATGTCAGATTGTGCATGTAGGCTGTTCCTGGTACAGACTGATGTGTGAAAGATCACACATGGAGTGAAGGAAACTTCAAAATCTTTAAAACTCTGTTCATAGATCTAATAAGCTACCTTATCCTTAAGAATTCTTATTGGGATCTCTTCCATCTAAAAATAAATGCGGACCTAAAGCTTCTCTGCAGTTGTGTTTAATTATACCTGTAGCTGAGCTAATGAGCCTGAAGCCCAAAGAAAACACAGCCTTGCAGGAGCAGCAGGCTGAGCCACTGCATCATCATGTCCACTGCAGCTGGCCAGCAGAAATCAGCTTCTGGCAGGCATTTCCTGTCTCTCCTGCAAGCTAACAGGATCCTTGAAGTCTGCTGTGTCATTCTGAGGAAGGAAGACTCGTGGTAAAAAGACCCACTCTTTGCTCAGCCTGCTTTCTTGATAATTGCTGCTTGTTGCTGCTTATTTTTGCTTTCAGATCTCACCAACCCAAAAATACCCACGGGCACAGGAAAAGAGAAAAAAAAAAACACCCCGCACAACCAAATAACAGTAACTTGTCCAGCTTACCACAGGAGGGACATGACTGCCACAATTTAATAAAACTAAAATGTTTTACCAGTCCATGACCTTATAATTTTAACTTGTGCCCAGTCCAAGGTATGGCTGTCCACCTATAAATGTTTTCTCAGGTGTTTTCTCAGGCAGAGGATGATAGTCAGTGTATTTATGGAAAAGCTCTTATGTTTGTAGCATCCTGTAGTGATGGGGTCTGTAATCTCATAGCTAGTGCTTCAGAAGCCACGTTTCAGGGGTCTGCAGGTGCCTCTGCTTCTTGGCAGCAGGGAGATGATCTTGTCCAAGGGAATTCAGTATTAAAAAGCAACTACATGTCTATCAGATTTGATGAGGCCAGCCCAGTAACTCAGAAGGCATGGAAGAGGCAGAGATCCCGAATACTGGCACAAAGAGGAGAGAGTTCCTTTGTGCAAGGAGCTACTAAACAAAATTAAAAAAAAAAAACCCAAAAAACAGAAGAGCAGACCTACATGTGTCATGCTTCCTCTAACTTTCACCCTCTAGCTATTTAAATCACACTTCTACCACGCCCTCAGAAATTACTGCATTAACATCAGTTTCTTTTTTACTTATAAAAAAGAACTAGTCTAAAGGACAGCAAAATAAACAAACCATCGTGGATAAGGATTGTATTTATAATCTTCAGTTACTGAAAGACTTGTATAATATAATCTCATATAAATATCCTCTTAAGTTCAGGTTTGTCTTGCCACAACTTGCACTGAGCAATTTTCCCTGCCCTGGAACACTGCCTACGTGCTTACTGCAGTCACGGTCAGATTTTTGGGAATGTTGACTAACCATGCACCCATAAAAACACCCACACAGACACAGTGCTTCCACTTTCACTTAAAAATGAAGTTTAAAAGAAAATAGTTTGAGGCAAACCACAAACACAGGTGCTGAAAAAAATAAAAACTCCAGCCCAACAAGCTTTCAGCTACAGGTGTTAGTATTTAGAATCCAACAGACAACACATATGGAGGTAGTTTGGACTTAGTATGTCTCCAGCATTTTTTTCAAAGAGCTGTTTACTTTCCCTGCCCCACAGCTTTCTCCTGAAGGGTAAGGTGGTATAACTTGGTTGGTAAGTGTAGTTATTTTGCTGCTTTTCTTTGCAGTGTGCTGTCTTTGCTTTTGATTTGAAAGAATAGTTAACAGAAAGTGTGAAAGGTCTACTGAAAATGTCTTTTAGTACTAGAACAGTTTACTTAGTAATATTTAATCAAAGTTTTTTCCTAAAGACAAAATTTGTTAAGGTCTCTGAGGTATCTGATGTTTACTGTCAAACCTCTCTTAGAAAAGTTTTTATTTTTGTTTCTTCTCACAATATTACATATAACTCTTCAATGCAGTAGTACCTCTTCTGTCTTTGGCTTAGAGTTCACTTTACTACAAATGTTAATCACCTATTTTTCCCCCCCTAATTTGTTCTCAGAAATTTGAGAAGTTATTTTAAGTTCAAACTACTTGCTTCACAGGGTTCTTGATTAGTGCATTTCACTGTTTGAAGTGTTCCTCTATTTGTTCTGAGTTCAAGCTTGGGCAACACTGAAATCCAGAAAAAATTTCCTTAAATAATCTTTTTGGTGGGGGCCAGAAACATTTAAGTAGGGTGGGAGTTTTTTAGGGGAGGCCAGTGGGGTGGGAATGGGTTGGGTTTCTTGGTTGTTCTTTTTCAGTTTTAAAACTGAAGGAGACTATAGGAGGAACCTGAAAAAGCAAAATGAGTAGATAAGAGTCCTCTGCAGGTTGTTGATATTTCTGTGGGTGCCTTCAGTTTGTGTTTTGAGAAGTGTACATAATTTTTGTTTGTGAACTGGGATCTTCTCATTGATGTATAGAGATTTTTCTATGCTCAAGGTGAACTCTTGACTGAAAACAAAGTTCTTCTTTTGTTGTTACTCATCAGACTTCTTGAAATAGAACTTCTTTATTTGGCTTCAAAACAAGGCTGGGAGGGGGGGATTTGATTAGAACATAGCACTTCCTGCTTTGCATTTACAACCAAAACTGTGGCTTTCCATACTTTGTTTCTGGTTCTTGTAGATTGCTTAATTTTTTTTTCCTTCCAGTGCAGTAAAAGGGAGACTAAGACTGTATGGAAGGTGAATAAAATGCTGCTTTTCATGCTTCACTGGCCTTCCATGTTAAATGTAATGGGCTACAGTAAAACACTTTCCTGCAAGGACTCTGCCTTTCTTTTAAGATTACTTTAAGATGATTTTCCCTCCTTTTCTTCAACTCATTAAAAGATGACTGAGCAGGAGGGAGGAAAATAATCAAAGGGAAATGCTGACAAAACTGCTGGAATTTTGCTTCCAGCACTTGAAAGGGAGAGAGATGACCTTAGTGCTTTTTAAAATTTGCCTTCAGTATGTTTTTTACCAAAATTTTGACTATTAATAAACTAGAGTGATCAAGGGAGAGGAAAGAGACCTGGGGATTGACTAATTTAATTTAAAAATCCCAAACAACTAGACACCCTAATCTTCCTACACCCTCAAACTCTGATATAAAAAGGACATTAAGAACTCTCTTAGAGTATTGCCATTAGCCCCTCTCTCTTTATCAAGTATATTAGAACAGCCTATTGCAGACTAATAGAGTGTCAATTATGTAAATCAGTGTATGATCAGTCTTTCCATGTACCTGCTTCCATATCATAAGGAAAAGTCTGAAAATCCTTTCTTAATCACCAAAGTGTATCAAAAGAAAATCAAGAAACCATCTCTTTTGTCCTCCATTGCTTCTGCTATATGTGTATGTAGATATCCTATTTTTGGAAACTGAAGTTGCTGTGTTTCCCAAGTACCTGATGGTTAAAGTACAGCAACATGTGTGAGATTTTTTTTGAATAACAGAGTTATTTAGATCAAGCTTTTAACACTTATGTAGTTTTTTGCTAAAGGGAAGTATTTCATGATTCTGGCATACAACTGGTAAAATGAGATTGGTTTGGGTTTCTGTTAAATAATATTTTTTACTTAAAGGAACGGTTTATTTCCCAAAAATCACCTTCAAATTTCCCTTTTTTCTCTTCTGCCTTCTCCCATATCCTTCTTCTTATAACTATTTTGACCCAAACCTCCTAAAGACAGCTTGTGTTTCTGCTTTTAGGCATCATAGAGTGGATGAGAAAACATAAATGCTTAGTGTCACTTTAGAATTGCTACAACACACCATGTGCTCTTTAGTCACCTCCTTAAACCAGTAAAAACTTCCTCTCATCTCCTCATACTTGCCAGCTGTACATAAGATATTGAGGAGCTCTGTGGGTATTTGAGCAGGTCCCTAGTGTTGTTATCTCTAAGTACACAGGCTGGTGAGCTGCATGTTAAAACTACTTTACAGACAAGTGTAACTTACTGATACAAATTGTCTACAGACCAGTGATGTTCAAAAATAGAGGTGCATTAGAAAAGCCAGTTTAGTCTGGTCAGCCACCCTAGGTGACTTTAGGCACGTTTTTGTCATTGGCTATGCTGTTGAACTGCTATATAGTGTACCTGGTGAAACCTAGATGTTAGAATATCCCAGATATATTTGTGCAGTGCTCTTGTTCTTTAGCAATGCAATGAGAAAGTAGTGGAAATTCTTGAAAATATTCCTTCAGTGGAACAGACAAACAAAGCTCTTATGGGCTATTGTAATATTTCATTTATTAGTTGCTAGATACTGCTGCTGCAAAGGAAATACTTTGTCTTTCTCAACTTTTCCTTTTTCCCGTGTAAGGATTAAAGGCTTAATGTGCCTGGTTTGTTTGGTTCCTGGTTTCTCTGTTCCCAGCTTGCTCAACCTCTACCTTCAGTTCAAGTCTTCAAGCTGAGTCTTCAATAGGCAGCTGGCAGTATCTTTTGGTTTTGGCATTCTGAGACCACAGAAATGTTTAAAAGCAGTATTTGGTGCTATGACACATTATCTCATGGCCACTGGTGTCCTGTGGCATCTGGAAAAGCCTTTGTGTATAGCTCAAAGTGTCTGGTGTCTCAGCAACAAAACAGCCCATGCAGTCAGCACCCCTGGACTGGCAACAGCAGCTCCTTTGCCTCTTAAGGTTTTTAAGGACAGTGCATTAAAACCAACATGTGCAGTTTTAACAATATTTTTTAATCTGAGTCAAAACCAGCAAATGTTGTACCTAATTTGCATGCTCTAGCAGGCTGGGTTTTATTCCCCTCTGGCTTTGTAAATCCACACTTGCTGGGCATGGGTTGGTGTGAGGTTCTTTTTTTCTGGTTGGACCCCACACAGCTGGGAACCTACCCCTTGGGCCCTTGAAGGAGGTTCCCTCTCATGAGTTCTTTGCCAGGGATGAAAAACAAGCAGGACTCTTTGTTTCTTGGTCTTCAGGGCTGTTTATTTTTCTCTTAAGTTCAGTACGCCGTCTGCACACCAGACTTAGCATACAAGAAACAAGGCACAAAATGGAGCAAAATGGCCAAATGGAGGGCAAACACCCAAAACCAAGGCCTTTTAAAGCTAATCAGCCCAATTACTTTCTAACACGTATCTTGTTTTTACTTTACTACCAATAACTTCTACTAATCTACTCACATAGCACTTATGCCACTGCTTTTTCCAACCAATGACCTTGTGCCACCAACGCCACAGAAAATGGAGTGGAAGAAGAACAAGAAGGAGAGGAGACAACACCCAAAATCCTCCATCTTGTCTCCCATTCACTCTCATACTAAAATCCTAAAACCCTAAATTCTTCACCCTGTGAAAGACTATTACTACTGCTACATATGACTGCTATCTAGTTCACACCTGTGTTCTCCAACTCATCCCAAAGCCTTGGCAATTTTTTCCCTGGGACAGAGGTTAAAAGCAGTGTCCTGCTGAGAATCAGGGCTTCCTAAAACTGGCATAGAAACATTCCCTGTGCCCTGGATTCCAACAGGTTGGCAGTGCTGGACAGGGTGATTTTGAGGAGCTGGGGGAGACTGCAGCAAACTGTGCCAGTACATTGAATTATCCTCTTGGGTTTCATCTTGGTAGGTCCTCCAGGATCTCGGAGTTTGCAGTCCATCACCTCCCTCCTTCTTCCCTTTTAACCCACAGTTGTAGCTTGGGTTTTTTGGTTTACCAGAATAGCAGAAGTGGGTCTAGCTCTTAGGACTGAGGCCTGAACCCCTCCCAGCCCCCAACACTCAATTTTTAGTGTTGTGCTGATCAGAAGCTGCTGCTGACTTAAGGTGTTAAATGCAGCAGGTGATTTCTTCTCTGGTTTTGGAGATGGACTGTTCTGAACAAGCAATGTGGTGAAAAACAACTGCCAAGTGTCAACACGCTCTTGGGAACCCAATATACCTCATCCCAAGTTCATCTGGAGGGAAAATAAAAAAAAAAAAAAATACCACCACCACTACCTAAGTCCTCCCAGCTGTAAGCTTTTACTGTCTTCCTGCCAGCTCTGGTGGGCTGGAACAGCTGATCCCAGTCCTGAGCTCAACTGTTCTGCCTTCAGCTGGGATAACTTTGTCACTTGGTACCTTCCAAAGGTGATCAGGACAAAGACTTGACTATCTGCATGTTTCTGCCTACTGGCAGAAACACTTGGCAAAATTAGCCTTGAAATTTGAGTGGTCTCATTAAAAGTCTGTGGTGATTAAATATCTCGTGCATGCTTTTTCATTTAGTCTGTTAATGGCAATGGCCCAAAGCCACATCCTGCACCATGATGAAATAAAGCCCCACACTGCCAGGTAGCCACCTCAAAAATGGAGCACTGCAACAATGAGTGGTTGCAAGGATTGTTCTAACACCAACAGGTGTTATTAAAAACACCACAGGTGGTTTTGGAGATGCAGAAATAAAATCCTGACCTGGATTTTTATGGGGGGCCTTCCAGCTGAGCTTTAGTGCTGGTCTTTTTGATACCCAGCTGTGCAGCACTCACAGGGCTTTGTGCAGGAGTTTTGTGCTTCTTTTTTCCTCACAGAATCCTGGCTGGTTTAAGGCTTTGTTGCATAGTTGAGTTGTGTGGGCAGAAAACATTTGCAAAGAGCTCTGCACACAAAAACTTCATGTGCTTCCTCCAGAGGGCTCTGTATCCTAGGAAAGCCAGGTGGATAATGGGAAGCCTGGGTGATGGACACCTCAGGCACCTTTCTGCCCTGACACCTTCCAAGCCTCAAGGGCATAAAAATGGCATGAGAATGGAAGTGGGGTTTGCAAAAGTAGAACTTTGCACTCCAGCAAAAATGTATGGGTAAGAAAAGCAAGCATTTACCTTTATACATAGGTTACATCTTTTCTTAATTTTCTTCAGAACTGTGTGGCAGCTTATGATTATCATCCAGACTGGATAATGTTTACTGGGGAAAAAAATGTGAAATGTGAATGTTTACTGTGGAAAAAAAAAAGCACTGGATTGGAAAAAGGGTTTCAGCAGCCACCAAGGTGTGAGGGTAGCTAATGCATGCCCTGGGTGGTGTGGGCTTTGTGTGTGTGCTCTTAGCTGCTGAGCATGCTCTCTGGGGAAGGACACCTCAGAGTTTGACAAGAAAGTCCCACAG
>VXAX01007442.1:0-59068 GCA_013399835.1 Leptocoma aspasia | reverse complement strand
GGTCTTTTAAATCGGTAAACTATTAGTATTAAAAACACTGGAAGTGACAAGAGGCGCTATGCAGCTTAGGAAGAGTGGACTGTACAGCTGTGTGAAAATCCTTGGAGCAGTAAGATGTTTAGCAGAATTTAAGTGTTTCACCGGTTAAAATTCTTAGTTGTTAGTAAGTAGTTGAGGCACAGCACAGGTGTTTGTTATTAAAATATTCTCTATAGCTCTCATCCTGTAAGCGCTTAACTTGGAGCATGCAGCTGAAGCCACTGAGTTTTGACTCACTGTTAAAGTTGAGCGTGTTTGAGTCACAAGCATGATGCGGGGTTTTGCAGGACTGGAGCCCTTGTGTTTAGGTAGCTGTTCTTTAAAAAAAAAATCTCAGGGGTTCAGTGTGCACCATTAAAACGGCATGTCTGTGACTTAAATTGTTGTTTTTCACAAGCTCTTACTCGAGTTAAATGGAATAGCTGGTTTCATTTGCTGATTACACGTATTGCTTTTTAAAATTCTCTTTTTCTTTTTAATTGTCATCTTGGTTAATATTTTTCACCTGTGAAAATACAGATTAGTTCAAGCATAATTTTAATTTATGAATGGTGGATATCTCTGCACATTCACCATGTCGCTTTTTTTTTTATTTATTTTTATATTACTTGTGATTGTAACGAGGTTCCAAAGATTGCCCAGAATGAGTATTCTGGAGAAAATCTTATCAGAAGAAATAAGTTGGTTGGCCTGATTTCATCTTGGAAGGGTTTGGCATGATGGGACTTTTAGTGGTTGTGAAAACGATTAGCTGCTCAGCGGTGCAGCTGCTCAGGGTGATTTCCCTCAGCCACAGAGCAGCGCAGGCGGGAGAGATGAAAAGCTTCCCACGCAATTCCTCTCCTTATCTCGCCTGGTTTCTGGCTGAGGGGCAGCCCATAGGAGTGAGAGGCAGTTTATTCCTCGGTGTCTGTGCAATCCCTGAGGATGCCCGCTGGGCTCTAATTAGCGCTGACAGTTTCGGTGACACGGATACTTCCCCCTGTGAAGCCGGCTACACCAGCAGCTCCTTTCGCTCGGGTCCTGAGGAGCAGCTCTCAGATCCTTCTCTCCTTCTCTCTGGGGTTTTGTCGTGCCTGTCGCTGTCGCGTGTTGGTGTCAGTCACTTGCACTGGCTTTGTGCTGTGTTCCAGCCTGAGCTTTGGCTGCAGACCAAGAGCTTGACAGACCGATTTCCAAACCGCAGCACTTTGTGTGTCCTACCCCCGCTACTCAGTCTTGAGCAAGGCTGCCTGCCGAGGGGAATGTCATTGCTCCGAGGCAGTGACAGAACCCATCGGGTCAATCCGAGTGTGCTGCTGGGATGTTCACCCACTCTGTCATGTAGCTCAAGTTCCAGCCCTTTGCCGGTGTCACAGTTCCCTCTGTCAGGATCAAAAAGATGTTGTTAGAGGAGTTGTAGCTAACCTTGCCCCTGGTTACTGCTGGTCTCACCTTTGCGATCATTTTTTCCCTTACCTAGTCTGATTATGGAAGTCTGAGATTGCCTGGAAAAAAGCCTGTCATTCTGTCACGCCTGAGATTTCACTTCCAAGGCAATGCTTGCTAATGCAGTTTAAAAAAATCTGAAACAAGTTTCAGCTTAATTTCAAGGATTTTTTTACCATCATGTAGTTTGGAGCATTTTGCACTAGCCTAATGTATTCCTGCTGGTACTATGTGGCAGTAAGAGAATAAATCTTTGAGAAATATGTAGGACTGAGTTCTGACTATGAGATTAGGTAGACAGCAATTAATTGTGGACAGTCTAAATGCCATACTTTAGATAGTGGTGATTTTAAGTTCCTTGGTTTAAAGGAGACCAAATTCAAAATACATCTTATTAATACTATTGTTTTCATCAGTTAAAGGTTAATACTGACTTGATACTTTCAAAACTCTTTCAAGTTGCAGAATGCTTTCATACTCCTTTTATAGGAATTAAAATACATTTAACATGATACTTTGAAACAGATTTAGAAATTTCTGTGTCTCTCCTTACTCACAATCCAAACTGCAGTAATCTGAGAAAAGAAAACCAAAAGGAAGGGGTAGGAGAAAGGTGCCTAGCATAACTATGTTTTACTTAGTCTGAAATAGATGCAGAATATTGCAAAAGCTCCAGGAGAAAACATGGTGTTTACAGAAGTGAACTTTCAGGATGAATTAAAGTGTGGAGATGGCTACACTGAATTTTGTTGTGAATAAAAGTGCAAGTTCAGGTTCTTTCTCTGGTTATTTGCTTTAACGTTTGTGGTCACTTATTTTACATTACACATAACCATAAACATTTCAATAGCTGTAGGTTTCTAGTATTAGAGTTTATGATATCAGATATCTATTTATTTTTAAGTGGTATAAAGTTGTATTAATTTCTTCTTTTTTTTTTTTTTTTTTTTTTTCACTTTCCACTATTCTTGCTGCCTGGTAACTGAGAACTGAAAATGAACCAATAATTAATTCTGTCATTACTCTCTTCTTCAACCCAGGCAATGATGTCAAGGACAAGACAAGAGGTTTAAATACTTTAGCATATAAAGTCTACCCTCTTTTCCTTTAGTTTATTTTCCTCTTTTCAGTGTAGTTTATTGTGATTAATTTGTAATGTGCACTTCATTACCTACAGCAGCAAAAAGTGCTTAAAAACATTGTGCCACAAGTGGTCCTAATGCATCTCTGGGCAAAATAACTGATTTTTTTTTTTTTTTTTGACTGATGGAGCATTCTCAAATTAGTAGCAAGAAGATGGGTATATGGTAATAAAGCAACATTGAGCAGTTTCTTCCTAGTTTGTGACAGCCCTCACTCTTTAGTTCATAAATGGGACTGTGTAGATGTCCTTTGCCTGAATTAAATTTTCATCAAGTGGCATATAACTGGCTTTATGTTTGTTTATTTCTCCACTTCAGCTAAAATAGAATTTTGAATATTTTTCTGTTTACTTCCTCTCAATTCTGTCCTGGATAATCAGCACAGCAGTGTGTGCAGGGCTGGTGTTCCAGATGCAACCAGACTTTTAGCATCTCAGTATCCAGGTATCTTCCACATGTCCATGACAAGGAAGGGTTTTCTCTCTCTGAGCTGCATTTTGTTGAAGGTATGAGTAAAGTGAGCTCACTCCACTGGCAAGTACCTACCAATGTAACACTCACTCATCACTGCCTGGAGGATTTCTTAGTAGACCATAGGCTTTGTGCTGATGTATGTTCTGTGTCAGGGGTAGATTTGAGGGGCTTTTGCAGTATGAAGAACTTTTCAGCATTCATGGTAGAGGTTTTTTGGCAAAGCTGCAGTTGAGCTCTAAGATTTTTGGTAGTGATGTGCACAAATCACTACTATAATTTTTATCATTACTGCTGCATTACATGCTGTGGTTGCTTTGTGACTGCACATAATTTGATTATCAATGTCATGGTTTTATTTTAATGTAGATGCAAAAAAAATCCTTTTTTTTATCCTTTGAAATAACAATTTGGTCTATTTTACTGCTACAGTAAAATTAACTGCAATCTATAGAGGAAATACTATGTTACTAGTTCTGTTTATTCATTGTGTCTCTGGTTTTTTGATACTTTGTAGACTTAGTTTTATCATAGTTTTATCTTAGTTTTTGTTTTCTAGAGGCAGTAATTAGTCACTAGAAAGTAGCACCAGAGAAATCTGGACCTGCAGTGCTCGTTGCTTTTTTAATGGAATGGGTTCTCCTGTGCCTGTGGAGGAGTTTCAGGGCCTGGACAAGAGAGGACATAGAGCCTTGGTTGGTATTTCAGCTTCAGGTGAGCTCTTATCCAGCCTGGACTGGAACACTGCCAGGCTGGGGTCATCACCACCCTCACAGTAAAAGATTTCTTCCTAACATCCTAACCTAAATTCCCCCTCTTTCAATTTGTACCCATTATTTCTTTTCTTGTCACTGCAATTCCTGACAAAGGGTGTCCCCTCTGGCTCCCCTGCAGGCTCCTTCAGATACTGAATGATACAAATTCTTCTTCAGATACAAATTCTTTTCAGATACTGGAAGGTGCTGTGAGGTTCTGCCTTGACACTGGACATAAAAATCAATCTTGAGAGCTGAAAACACTTGAAATTGAAGTATGGCCTGGAAATCTTTATGTTTTTCATAATTAGCAAACATTTTATCCAAAAGAAAAGAAACCAAAACACAAACTTTACAACTCCAAACCAAAGAGAAACACCAGGAAAACCTTATGCATTAGTTTGTGCCATGAAATGCTAATGAGAATGCCAGAATTTCAGGGCTTAACATGTTTTTTGGCACATGGTCCTTGAGGAGGACCTCAAGGTGATCCCACTGGTCACTCAGCCCTGGGTTATATTCTTCAGTTGACTTTGCCTGGAAAGACTCATGGTTATGCTCACATGCTTTTTTTGTGGCATTTCAGGATTTTATGCCATTCAATTTATTAGGACACAATTTATTCTTTGCAATAAGAATGCAAAGCATAATACTATTTTAAGTTTTTACCCAGTGAGCAGAAGGTAAAATTTCTTAGACTGTCATTCACATTAATATTTCAACATGGTGTAGCATTTAATTTGAGAAGGAGCCATTATTATTCCATTAGTGCTTGGGGGAAGTGCATTAAAGATCCCACCTCTCTAATCCTGCTGTCTCAAGCTCCCTTGACCTTACTTGATCCATGGGCATTAGCTTTGTAATCTCCTGTCGTTCATTTTTTCTCATCAGGGGATTCACTGAGGGTGATGTTTGATGTGCCTTCTAACAGTTAACAGCATCACTCATGTTTTAAATATATTTATCCTGTTTAAATCAACATAGAGAGTGGAGATACCAATTTTAGTAATATTTTCCCCTTGAAGGATTTCGTGTTTGGAAGTCAAGGATCATCTGTTTTAATTTTATCTGAGGCCTTAGTCCCTTACTAGCTGTATTGATTCTGGGGGGATCATCCCTAAGAATTAAGTAGCTTCTGGGTGATGTTTTGCCTTTTACATTTCTTATTACTTCTTTCATGAATTACAGCTGTCAACAGTTGCACTTCAATCTGAGCTTAAGTTGAAATCATCATCTATTATCCAGCAGATGGGTTTCATTAAACAGCAGCGGGTTTCATGCACTTAAGTGAAAAAAACAAGTGTGTTTTGTGTGCATTCAGGACAGCTATGGGTGTTTACAGACTTGGAATGTTACTGATTTGTGGTAGAAAGGAATGTCTGAGGAAGCTGTGGAGCACCATCTTGATGTTTGATCAGTCTGAATATTTTGAAATTTTCTGCTTTCTATTCCAAGCAGATTAAAAATATCTTTCTGAGACTGCTATGACTTGAACACCAAAGCTGTTTAGATCTTCTGGCTGTTTGTCATCTCAAATATTCAGTTTCTACAAAAGAAATGAACTTATTTTTTTCTCAAAATCTAACTAAATTTCAGCACAAATTTGACAATTTGATAGAACTAATAAATGATAGAACATCCAGGGCAGATTGGATGGGGCCTGGAGCAGCCTGGTCTAGTGGGGGAGGTGTCCCTGCCCATGGCAGGAGGTTGGAATGAGATGAGCTCTAAGCTCTTTTCCAACCCAAATCATTCTATGATTCAATAATGATCCAAGGAGGTACAGCAGGCTCTGTTGGTGAGGCTACTGATTGTGGTGCCATTTTTACCTTTTTTTTTCTTTTTTTTTTTTTCCTCTCCTTGCACATGAAAGACTACAGAGAAACAAGCTGGATTTTCCCCAAGAAATTCTAAGGAAAACTTCAAGAGAACTTCCCATCTTACAGTGGCACAATAGCTGCTCCTGCTTTATTCAAGTCCTCTACTTATGATAGTGCTTTTTGGCAATCAGTAGTAATTCATTAAGACACATGTTTTGTTATTTAAGGATGTCTGTTGTGATTATTGATTTGCAGTCATTATTTCACATCTGGGCATGCTTGGTGTCCCTGACTGCCACCCTCAGAAGATTGATGCCACCCTGGGAAGTCCCTGATAACGTGGTCATCACCTTAATGTTTTTTAATTGATTATTTATGCTAATATCCTTTCTGCCATGATCATTGAGCTCCTCTGATACTTTCTTTACTTTTGTTTTCTGGTTTGCTTTAACTTCTATTTTAAAAGCTGTATGATGGTAAGGAGCAGAGACATGCCAGGCTGTCATTATTCTGTCTGCAAAAAAGATGAGGCATATTAGGAGAGAATGTGGGCTGTCCCCAGCTTGAGCCCATCAAAGTTATCTCTTTAGAAGGTTTATGTTTTATGAATGAGCAAACTACTGTACTTAAAAGTAGCCCATCATATACCTCAGGAATTTTCAGAAATGACAGTACAGAAATGTTTGTGCATAATTGTCCTATTTTTTGAAGGATATACAGAAGGACTGGGTACAATAACCAGTAGCTTTTATCTCATGTTATGGTATGAAAATGGGAAAAGTGATTTCTTCTGATTGCAGCTAGAGGCTTAGGGCATTAAGATTTTTTTATGAAAATGTATCTTCCCAAACTCTATATTCAGTAGATATTTTACATGAACACACATTATAGAGTGAGGTTTTAAAATAGCACAGTGTGATATTTGCAGAGAGTCTTCAAAACTTCAATATCCTCTCAGCCAACTCCAAACATTTAACTTGGAGTAACCCAAACAAAAACCCCTGAGTTTTCAAAAAACATTTGTCTGTTTAAGGTAAGAAGTGGGAGCAACCTAAAAAAACCCACAAGCCATAAAGAAAAATACCAGCTTGAATACTTAATTTGCTGATGGATGTAGGGCAGTATGTAATAGCAATAGTAACCTCAAGGCTTGCAAGACTTTTAACACTCTCATAATCTCCTTTTAAAAATAAATTGTAATGACCTGAAAATGCCAGGAGCAACCCAGCTTCTCACCCATTGCTGTTTAATCATGATAATATAATACCTCTTCCCTCAGAACATTCAAGGAATGTATAATGTTTGTCCACAATTGCAGAGACATGTTCAGTCAACTGCATATTCTCTGTTGTCAGATTTTTAAAATCAGAATGTCTGGCATTGCCAGTTTTATCAATTACAGTGATGCAGAGAAGCCTACATTTTTCATGAATATGAGGATTTTATTTTCAAGTCTCATCTTATAGAATTATCCATTGGATTTTTGAGAGAAAAGACAGTCATATAATCCTAATGCAATCAGAAGTCTGAGAATACCTTGGATTTCACAGATTGACAGCGTCTTTTAAAATTTGATGTGGTGAAAAGAGATGGGTTTAGAGGCAGCTCTAACCTACAGTATTTGAAACTGCAGTCAGATTGTTTCAGCAGGCATGATTTTCAAGGATTGGTTTAACCAGAAGAGCCTTCAGAAGTTGCTGTTAACTGAATGATTAAGAATTAAATCCTTTGCCTTCTTCCTGCCACCTTTGGTGTAACTTTATTGGTAGGTGGGGGGAATACTTTTTTCTGGTTGCTGTATGAAATGGCAGGGTGTATCAGTTTGCAGCATCTCTCTGCAATCCAATGAACCTTTATAACCAGCTGCAATTGCAGGTTGGAGGAACTGGTTTGTGTCACTTTTGTTAAAATCCCTTCCCAGAAAACTAATGGTGAACATCACAAAAGAGATTTTTCAAATAAACCTGGATTCAGTAAAGCTGTAAAAACCTAAAGCAGAAGAGAACCATTATCCCATCAAGATACCTGATTGCTTTTTGTAATTTTCAGTATGTTCTTCAATTTTGACAAATCTTTAACTTGAACTGTCCCAAGTTCATGATTTTGAGAGGGCTTTCCCTTCCTAAGTTCCTCTATATATCTTAAATTGGATGTGGGAAGTGTAACCCAGTCTTCATAGTATGTGAGTATTAAGGCTTTTTCCTGTTTTGTTTGGTGGTTGTTGGTATTGCTGTTTAAATGACTTTCCCTATTTTTTTACTGAGTCATTATAATTTATTTCCATTTTTACTATGATTAAACTTCCCAGCAAGTTACTTAATTTTTTGTTTGTTTTTCTTTTTTTTTTTTTTTCCAAGGGATGAAAATTATGAGTGATGATGTATCATATATTTCCTGTGAGCAGAAATGTGGCCAGGTAGTGTATTACCTTACCTAATGTGGTTGGATTTCAGAGCAAGGCACTATATTAAATCCTTCTGTTTATCAGTTTTCAACCACAGATAGGCATGAAAAATAAGCAATTATAGATAGATACCTATGATGAGGTTTCAGCAGTGGATTATGAAGATAGATTTTGATGATAGGGAATGAATTTCAGTGCTGCAGCTTTTGTCAGTAATATTAAGTTAAAAGGAAGTAATTCCAACTGGAGGGAATATCAGAGAGGAAAAAAAGCAGACTTCAGGATGAGCTGCCCTAAGAAGGATTTTTGATGATACACGAATTGACTCTAATAGGGAATTAAGCAGCTAAAGTAGGAAAAACCTCTGGACTAGAGTTTATAATTTTAGTTTTAGTTTTCTGTATAAATTGAAAAGAGAGCTGTAGAGATTTGATACTGCGAAGGGCAAATAAGTGGTGTTTGCAAATACGTGGGAAAAGCAATCTGCTTACAGAACATGTTTTCATTAGTTTCCATGCTAAAGAAGAATAAGAGGAAAGATACTTTCTGATTAAATAAAAAGATTATTTTACCCTTTTGAATATGAAGTATTATTTTCTCTATGACTTGTAAAAATACTCATTTTTGACATAAGATGTTCCAGTGTTATGTTACTGTCGTGTTCATGATCAGCAAGGGCCATTTTGTGTTTTGTCCTCTTGCTCAGTATCTGTGAGAAAGCAATTCAAATTTTTCTGTTGTCTGAAGCTAGGGAAGAAAATCTGTCAAATGCAAAATCCATGTGTGTGCCAACGATCTAATTAGCAGAACCATTCTTTGAGTAGGATTTCTTTTGAATGGATGACGTTGTGTAAGATATCTATGGTGTGCCTGGCTTGAAAGTCAAACATCTAGCATTTAATATTGAGAGAGTTGTAATTGCTATTGTGTCACACAACAGTTTGAAAATTCTTTTTGGGAAAATGAAGCCTGGGTCAGATTCCTGACTTAGGTCTCAGTAGTGGTTGACTTGCACTGCTGGATGTAGTGGCAGGTATCTCCACTGGTTGTCAGGGTATTTGGAACAGATAATTTCAGTAGAACCTCTCTGTGTGTTTGTAGGACTTAACCCAAATCCACAGAGGATTATCAGTTTTAAGCTGTTTCTGCTAAGATTTGAGTGGAATTGTAACATATTATTTTCTTCTATAATGTAGCAATATTGCTGCACATATACTACTAATAAACTACTATTAATCATAATATATGAATGCAGATTCATGGTCATGCACTGTTGCTATTAATATACTGATGTACATATATAATTAATATATCTGTAAGGTCCATATGGGGGATGTTTTGATGGACAGAGGCACTGAGACACCTGAACTATAGAGAGGTGTATATTTCTAAAACTTCTATCCATCCACTCACTGTCTTAAAGCACAAAAAATTTTCATAAGTAAGGGAGAAAACTAATTTTATGTACCTTACTCAAAATGAGTTGAAAATCTGGTTTAAGGTCTGTTCTGCAGGCACGCAGCTGTGTCAGCTACAAAACACAAGAGACTGCCTTTTGTGTGTGTCGTGGTAATTACAGTAAAGCAAAAACTTGGAAGTATTTGCTGTGCTAATTAGAACAAGGAGTTATGCTTAAAAAAATCACGAATATATACTTTGGAATCCTTCATGCATTGTCCTGGTAGACATCCACGTATTACACAGTCATTATTGTTGCTGTCAGTCTCTTGATCACATTGGTTGTCCTCTGGCAAGTCCTTGTCCAGTCATGCTTCGCTGGACACCCTGATGTTGTTTCCACAAGTTGTCAGGTCACATTTGTAGGTCTTTGCAGAGAAGTCCAGTCCTGTTCAGTGTTTCTGCTGTAGTTTTTCCTTTGATATATGGTATGCAGTCAAGGGAAAACTTACTTGCAGTCATTTTCCTCCAGACTGCCTTTATCTGGGAAATCATGATGATTTATTCAGCATTTCTTCCTATGAATCAGATTGTCTGGGGTTGATGGAAGAAGATAATATACCAATAAGATCTGTAGAGTCATATGCAGTGGAAATGGATGCTGGTCAAGAGAGGCACTTAAATCCTGTCTCTTCCATTCCATTACCTGCACTGCAGTTCCTACTAACCGTCCTAACAAAATTCTTAAGGTTATTCACATGTTTCAGAAGTAACCAACATATTGCTGAAAGCTTTGGTCTTGCCAAGATGTCAGAATGACACTAAGGTCTCTTAAATGCTAAAATACAAGTACCTGGAGGAACGTGCCCAGGTTCTTTGAGTTTTTGAGCAATAAAGTTTGCTAGAGCATGTGAGGATTAAGCTTGATCCTTATGCACTTTTGCACAGTTTTCTTACAACTGTTTCTCAGTTACGAGTATGTTCTAAATATCAGCATATTAATTTTCAGTGAATTTGCATTGCTTAAGTGACGAAAGTGGGATTTGTAACCAGATTTATTACTACTTCTTCAGTAAAAAGGAATTATTCTTAAATTGGGACTTACTTTTTGACAGAGGAATACCTAATGCATGCATGTTAGGAACTCTAGCAGGACTTGAACCAGAATGAGTTCAGGGGTTGATTAGGAGAGCGATTTCCAGACTCCAGAGAGACAAACATCAGTAACCTTTCTACTCCTAGCAGGGTTACCAAGGTAGCATTCAAATCCTCAATAGGTTTTGCTATTATAGGGGCAGATTTTCAAAGGTTCTTAACCCAGCTTCTAATTTAGTGCTGCTACTTTAAGCCCGCAGTATGCCCAGGCAAACTCGGCTAAGAGTGGCTATTTACAAACTTGGGGCAGCTTCCTCCAGAGCTGTTCTTTTGAGGAGAGACAGCCAACTTTGACATCTGCCTTTTACAACTACTCTTTTTGGACACCTTTTAATTAAAATCTTAGGAGTGTTCAAGCAGTCACTGTTTGTGTCTGGCAGCTCTCATTTAGAGCTCACCCTGGTGTGTGCTGCTGTGGTGTATTTTAACCTTGGACCAATGTCCAGCATGTTCCCTCCTCTGCATTTTCTTCAGGTCTCTTGGACTGGCTGACCTGGGACTTTTGGGACACACATTCTGACATGAGAACACATCTATTTAAAACACATCTGGTACTATTTAGTATAGTAGGGAGAAGTAATATACATGCTGCTGCTTTTGACATATTTGGGGTTTTTTAAAGGTTTTTGCAGCTTCTTGTGGCTTTTTTTTTTTTTTTTTTTTTTTTTTTTTTTGTGCTACACAGAGGAGAAAGCAAAGCAGCTGCTTTCAGAGTCTGAATGCTGAAGGGAATTGTACCTGGGTGACTACAAAGGAAGTGCAACAGCAGAGTGGGCAACTGTGCTCTCACCTCAAGTCAGCTGTGTTTTGTGGTGAGGCAGTTTGAGTTTGTCTGTGGAAATGTTGGTTTCACAGGCACTGTTTTAAAGAACATCTGTCTACAGAAGCTGAATTGAGCATCCTTACACTGGGCCTCCCAACACTTCTGTCTGCAGCAATACATAACACACAGGTGGTCTCACAGTCAGGAAGGCTTTGTAAGACTTGGATGTACTTGGTAACTGGGAATTTTGCCGTGAAAAAGTCACAACACGTTGCATGTATCCATGTTCTACAGTGGTGCAAGGCATGTTTAATGGGCAAACCCAATACAGGTTATTTTTCAGGAAACGGGTCACTTCTGTAATTTACTGTTTGATAAATTAGATATTTGGTTTTGCTGTAGGCACTGTTTCTTCATATGTGCTACTGTAAGCTGATATTCTGTTCCCTGGAACATTAGATTCTGGGTACAGGGTACAATTACAAAGAAATTAATTTGGATTTAACAAGTTACTGTCAATACACTTTTTGTTGCTCTTTAGAGAAAGAAAAAAAGGCCATGTACTTACTCACAGGTTTAAAATACAGATGAATTAATACAATTTTACAAGATGAACTCAAGAGAGCCTCAGTGATTATCCTGGGTGACTGCTGATTTTTTCTGGGTAAAAATAGATGGTACTCAAAGGTCATGATGGATTAAGTCTCAGGAATCTAAACTAAGAAACTTATATTTGACTTTGCCAGTCACAACACCAAGGAGTTTTCTTTACAACAGCCCATGAACTGGTTGTTCACAGATTGCAGATTCTGATGTGCTGTGCTAAACTTGCCATGTGCCAGCAGACAGGAACTTCTGAGTGTGGAAAGCTGAAGCTGCAGGAGGTGGTGCTTCTGTGGGAGTGAAGGGATAACATCTGTAAATGCACACCTCACACAAAGGAACAGCTTTTAGGTGGAATATGGATGTTTTTGTAGAGGGATGCAGTAGAGAGGGAGGGATGAGTACAGCAGTTCAGCCTAAGTGAGCTTCCTGGGAGAACAGGCTTCCTTAGCAACATAGCACTGTCTTCAAGAGTAGATATTTTGGCAGCACTTTCTACTTCAATATATACTTAAATACTAAGGTATTTGTATTAGTAATTAGATTTAAATTAAAACTGGTAGTTTTAGATGTTCCTTTTTGTGTGTTGTTTCAATTCCTGTAGAGCTGTTTTGAAAATAAATGCTTGTCTGTATGTTTTCATGTATGTATAAATAATAAATCAACACAGAAATCAAGTATTAACACCAACTTTAAAAATTCTGACTTCACATCCATTATTAAGCTGTGGATAAGTCATGTTGTGAGTGTAGATGGCTGTTTTGACCTGGGCCACATTCCACATTCCAGGCTGGAGCACAGTGCAGTGCCAGTGCAGTTGTGCTGCCTTTGGAGGCACACGGGGCTCACCTTTCTGGAGCCAGAGGCATTAAATATGGCCTGCAGGAACATCAGCTTGGCTTTTCTCCAGGGCTATTTACAAGGTCAGTGCCAGTCTGCTGGAAGCCAGACTGGCCCACAGTTTTATTCATACTGTGCTCCCTGATATTACTGGTAATTATCAGTTTAAAACACCCCTTCACTCCATCAGTGTCTCAAGTGGCCTTTCTGCCACCTTTTCAGCAATACCTGGCTGATACTTATTACTTGTCAGGAGCTCTGCTATTTCATGGGTTTATTTAATAATGGTAAAAATATAATAAATATTTTTTCCTCAGTTTTTAAGGCTCTTATGCTGTTGGTTTTTGGAAAATTTTAAAGTTCCATTTTGTGGTGGTTTGTTCCTCTGGATTTTGATTGTAATATTTAAACTTAGTATTTAAATAATAGTATTTGAACTTAAATAGGAGTGAAAACTATATTAGGATTTCAGTGAACTTTATAGAAGGGCAAATCACTGGTTAGGGTAGATTATAATTTTTTAGCAACAAGTATTTAATTTTCAAAATTCAGAGTTGCTGTAACTTGCATAAACAAAACATTTGATGCTTTTTTTTTTCCTTCTTCAGAAAAAGAAAAATACTTTTTAGAAAACAGGTATTTAGAGTTTGAAAACTTAAAAATGTGTGATGTTTCCTATGAAGAGATCTCAGAAGAATGTGATATGGGTGGCCCCAGTCTTGCAGTTCAGCAGTGCTTGTGCTGGTTATTTCTTCCCCACGTCGTGCCTGGATGCTGTTCATTCCAGAAGAACTTCAGGCTCCAGGTTTTTCTGGATTACATGCCAGCAGTATTGCAGGAAGTGCACACTCAGCTCCTGATGGGTTTCTGTTACTCTCAGTGCCATGAAGTAGCTGTCTAATGATTTCTTCCTTTTGCTGTGACCTTTAGGGAAGGATTGGTACCTGGTGCACGTGTCACTTACTGTGACAGACGTGAATGACAATGTCCCTGAGTGGGCCATGGAACCCTTCCCCTTCCTGGCTGTGGTTTCCCCTGAGGCTGCGGGAGGGACTGAAGTGTACAAGCTGCTTGCTGTGGATGCAGATGAAGGGATCCATGGAACTGTAGAATATTTTCTCTTGGAAGGTAAATTTTAACCCTCCCATTCCCTGAGTAATATGCCTCACTATTGTGACTTTCTTATTCTCAGCTTTATTTTCCCTTTCTCCTGCAAAAGGTTCATAAACCTTCAGCTCTGTGCATGAGAAAAATCAACTTTTATTGATGTATGGATAGATTTCTTTGCAAAGTTCTTGCCCATATATTTCCCTGGGGGAGTGATGGGGATTGGAGCAGTCAGTAATCCCAAGGCTTTGGCAAGGGGGTGGCAATGGGGACTGTATTTATGAGACAGTCTGTGGAGGAATAGTTTGTTGGGTGGAGAGGAGGGTTAATGTTCCTATCCTTGTGGGACTCATGCTTCTGATTCATTTGTAGCAAACTTTCGAAGGTCTGGGTTGTGCAAAGCTTGTACAAACTCAGTGATAATATTTTGTGTGTCTCCTTTTAAGAAACTTTAGTAATAGTTCAGAAGTGTCTGAGCAGATGAGGAGCAACCATACCTCTCCAGTGGAGTATTTTTTGGCAAGGGATACTTGGGGTCAAGCAACAGCAAAGTTTTGTAGGGTAAAAGAAAGATGGAGAGAGACTATTCAGAAGAGTCTGGAGTGACAGGACAAAGGGGAATGGCTTTAAACTGACTGAGAGTAGGTTTAGGTGGGATATTGGGAAGAAATTCCTCCCTGTGAGCATGGGCAGGCCTTGGCACAGGTGCCCTGAGAAGCTGTGTCTGCCCCTGGATCCCTGGCAGTGCCCAAGGCCAGGTTGGACAGGGCTTGGAGCAAGCTGGTCTCATAGGAGGTGTCCCTGCCCAGGGCAGGGGGTGAAATGGGATGAATTTTAGGGTCCCTTCCAATCCAAACCATTTTATAATTCAGAAATAAAGAAGCATGATAATTGTTCAGAGAGTGAAATGGAATTTTGAAATGCAATGATGAATGTAATGACTGATTTCTAAGTTCTTAACAAACTTTTGAACCTGAGTGTGCATGCTGATCCTAAGCCAAAGCTGACTTGGGAATTGACACTGTATTCTCCTCCTAATTTCAATCAAGTAAAAATGTTCTTGCTGATGACACTTTGTGGATGTGTTCCTTTTAGGTGGTGAAGACAGATTTGAAGTTGAGAAGGACACTGGCTGGATTAAAACAACAGGTTTGCCATTGGTGAGAGACAAGGAGTATTTGCTGACTGTACTAGCAGCAGATAAACTTGGAAGCAGAGGGTCCCCAGCCTCTGTTTCTGTAATTGCTGGATTTCGACCACCACAGTTCAGCAACATCTCATACCTTGTGCATGTCCCTGAGAGCACCCCGCAAGGAGAGCCGTAAGTAACAGCTCACAATAATGTAGTGAGGTCGTGATCCTGGGTCTCACTTCTGCTTCATCTCCCCACAGCCTTGCTATTGTTTGTGAATCATAAATAAATACTGTGAGAAGCAATTTAGGTCTATTAATGGAAGTGATCCAGACACAGTTTGATGTATTGTTTTAGTCACCCTTTTACAGGAAAAGTGATCTTATTTTTTGAAAAGATATGGAAAGGATTAGATGTTGGTTGTTTCTTAATTTTCAAACAAAATGCAGAATAAAAATTAGTACTGTTATATCATGAAGAAAGATATCCTGTGTGAAAGAATACATTAATTTTACGTGTCAAATTTGGAGAAGTGCCTTCTCCACCAAGTGAAAACTGGAAAAACCAAGATTCTTTTTCCTGTCTTCATCACAATGACAAACTGAGCTAAAATGAAGATGCCACAGAACTTGTCATTTTATTTCTCCATCCTTTGTATAACCATGTCTATTGAAATATCACAGAAAATGTTAGTAACATAAGTCCACCTGAATACACAGTCTTTCTTTTCCAAACTGTTTTGTTCTTACAACAAATATTTTCTCTTCCACTTGAATGGAGAATACTTTTGTCCAGTCAATGTGTTCTATCTGTGGCAATTCAACTATTACAATTATTGTATTATCTGTGGTGTTGATGTTCAGCCTACAACATTCAGTTTTACAGTGTCTAAATAACTAAGGACTGTTAAGATTTAAAAAAAAATATTAGTAGATAACAAGGTTTTTCTTTAAAACTGCAATAAAATTAAATTTCATAGGCATAAAAGAAGCTGAATATCTGCAAAATACTATAATATCCAACAGGTACCTGCTGCCTTGGGTTTAATAATGTTTAGAATTAAAAATAAAATTATTAATAACTTTTTTATCACTATTAGAAATAGATTTGCCAAACCTGAGATGACAGTAGATTAGTCAGTTGATCAAATGACTTGATAATATCCAAAAGGAATGAAGAATTTTGTGTGGTTATTACATCTGAAAAGGTTTGAATAGACACAATGAAAGTGTGAAAGTTGTTTCTGTAATGTGTTGGCCAGAAATAGCCATGAAAATCCATTTAGAATCCTAAAGTTCTCATATTTAAATTGGACCAATTACCCAAGCATGCAGGTGTAGTAGTTTTGGTTTGCCAAACCAGAACAGAGTTGCTGTCATGCACTGGATTTCTGGGTTTAGGATTTCCTAATTAGAGCCTGATTTAAGGCTGCTGCTGAGCAGAGGAGCACTACCAAATCTTTCCCTTCCTTTGGTCTGCCTGTCACACCAATGAGCTACAGCTGCAGGGGCAGGCTGAGCCGAGGAGGTACAAAGACAAAAAAGGCAAAAAAAGTTTTCAGTTGGGTTGTTAAATGTGCTCCCAGCATGGCCTTGAGATTTTCAGTGCTGGCAGGAGAGGAGAGGTGGCTTGAACACGCAGCCAAGGCAGGGAGCTGGAGGAAAGCAAAGTAATTCCTGTTGGCACGAAAGCAGTCATGCACTGGCTGAAACTGCCTGTGAGACCTCAGCACAGGAAAATACAGGAGAAAACTGAAGTGAGATAGTGACCTACAGCAGTGTTGTCCTTTGGTTCAGTAATGCACCAGAGGGACATGAGACAGAGCAGCATGGGAATGCAGGGGGGAAAAGGAGTTTGCACAAAATGAGTTTGTGGTTTTTTGGACTGTAATTGCCACAGGATCACATTGGTGTGTTCTCCTGGGAGATGGAATTCTTTTTCCTAAAAAACTTGCATGTTAAAGCAAGAAAACTTGAGGAATTAGTTTTCTGGTTTAAATCCTTTAAAAATAATTCAGTTTTAAATTTTTTCTTTTACTTTTTACTGTGGGTGTTTCTACTTGAAGGGTTTAAACACATTGGACTTCAGTGGAAAAAAGATAGTGCCAGATGAGCTAACAATATATGTCCAGTGTAAGCTGTAACACACATTCCTGTTAGGGCCTGGCTTTTATCCTTTTGCTGTTATCTATTGGAACTTTAGGATGGTATGACTGCATACTCACTACAAACTCACTGTACTGTTATTAAAACAAATCTTTTTCATCTGCTTTATCTTTTAGTTTCCTGCCTGAAAACTGTCAATGCCATAGAAGGAAGTTGAAGTAGGCAATTTCAGTTGCAGCAAAAATTAAATCCTCTGTTCCTGCATTTTTAATCCTTACTGTGTTCTGCTTCCAAGAATCCTGTCTTTATCTGTTTAACCCCAAGGTGATAGAACCACTGTGTAACAAAATGCTTGAATTTGGTGTTTAGATACAGCTGTCACTGACTTCATTGGGGATACCTCTGAGCAGACCTGCAGGGTTGCACCATCATTTCTGACATGCATTGCTTTTGTCATATTTTTCAGAATGTTGTATTATGTCCTTGAGTCCTCTCTTTTTATTTCTTTTAATGCAGCTTTCTTACAGTTGCTGCTGTGTCATATCAAAAGAAATCCCTGAGCTACAGTTTGCTCTCTAATCCTGGGGGTCTGTTCAGCATTGATCAGGCAACAGGAGAGCTCAGTCTAACTCGGGGTGTGGATTACGAAGGTGACCCCCACCAGTACCTCCTTTTGGTCAGGGCAGAGGAGAACGAGGAGCAGTTCAGCACTGCTGCTGAGGTAGGTGTTCCCCTCCAGCAGCCTGGGTGCATTTCCATTTTCCTTCATCCCTTTCAATCTGTATGGATTCACCAGAAGCTCCTGTTTCCCCATGCTGGCCATTCTGCTGGCCATTTAAGAAGTCTTTCTGTCTATGGGGGAATATTGAGAAGTGGTTTAGGTACTCTTAAATTTCACTCTTGCAGATGCTCTAAAGGCTGTTTCTGAGCTTTCAGAATGTGTTTCTGAGCCTTTCAATATGCCATCCCATCATAAATCCCAAGCCTTATCTGGTCACACATGGAAATGGATGTGGCCAAGCCTGACGCGAGGTTTTGTCTTACTCTACTTGCATCAAGTATGAGGTACATTTGAGATGATTCTATTCTAAAACAAAGGCAGGACAAAGAATTACTTGGTTTGTATCAAGAATACAAAGTGAACTTGTAAAACAAGAAAGTAATAAAAATTCACTGATATTAAAAGCTGATGGTTTGTGGTATTTTAGAAAGCTGTTTGACAGCAAAAATATTTCTTAATGTCATTATTACAGTTATTTGAATTCAAAGATTCACTGAGCTAGGAAAAGCATACTATATGAGTTTGTTCCTGCTGCAGGAAATAAGATAGGGAACTGGAGACAGAATTATTAGGATCAAGTGTGAGGACACAGACACAGAGACAGGAAGCAGTATACCAGTGTAAGAAACACTGGCTATAGCACTCCAGAGACTGATAGCTTCTGTTGACCCTTGTGTACTACAAGATGAAGAATGGTAAAATATGACTCAAAAGAGGATTATGAGATGATTTTACAATTATGTTAGCCTAGAGGTAGTTTAACTTGTACCTGCTTTACACTGATACAGCCTCAATAGCTGAGAGGGCAGCTCTAGTTCATGCATGTCTGCTCTGCAAGGCTCATGGAATACAGCTCTGCCTGGTGCTCTGTAATCAGAATGCCTCCACTAACTGCATGAGGTGCAGCAGCATGATCCACCAGAAGGGCTCCTGTACACACTCCTTACTGTTGGGGCTGTAAACCATGCAGCTGTGGACTCATATTTGACGCAGGAATAAGAAAGCATTAGTAAAGATGTTAGAGGCAAAATTGTATCTCTTACTTGGTTTACCAGAACTATAGAATATTCTGAGTTGGAAGGGACCCACAAGGATCAAGTCCAACTCCTGGCCCTGCACAGACACCCCAACAATCCCACCCTGTGCTTCAGAGCATTGTCCAAGCATTCCTTGAGCTCTGTCAGGCTTGGGGCTGTGACCACTTCCCTGGAGATCAGTTCCACTTATATCTGATTTGTGCTGCTGTAATTGAATTCAGAACTTGGTCTTGGAGATTTATACTGCTAAAATGTAATATGCTTGGCAGTAGAGTTTTTAGTGTTACAAATCACAGAAGTGTTGCAAGATAAGATAATGGAAAAAGGGTGCTTGGCAAGCAGATGGTCCATTTTCCTTTAAATTAGTAATAAGGAATAATCAATGGAGATGAAGGGTGAGTGGAAAACATTGCTGCAGGGTCAGGGACTTGGCAATTGCTAGTATCTTGGAATGTAATATTTCAGTGGCACTCAGCAGAAAAAGAGCAATCTAAGAAAAATGTCTTATCCTATAGCTGCTGAAGACTTCAAGGATGTTTTTGGGAAATTCTTCCATGTGATGTTTCCAGAGCAGTGAGGTTGTTCCCTTGATTCCCTTTGCTGTTTAACATTCCCTTCTTCTCCATTAAGGTTTTGGTTGTAATCACAGATGTGAATGATTGTGCCCCTGAATTTCATCAGTCGATTTACAGCAAAGTCGGTGTTCCTGAAACAGTTCCTATGACAACTGCACTTCTCCAAGGTTAGTGCTCCTGAGGCCATTTATTACATTCACTGTATTTTTCTCCCTTGCACTATTTAGAATTCAGTTCAGAAAGCAAAATTACCTGTCCCAGCGTGGGTAGCTGCAGCTCTCTGAAGGCAAATGACACCTTGTAGATTCATGTCAGAGTTATTTACTATTGCCACAGCCCAAACAATTCTGGGGGACAGGAAGGCAAAGGAAACAGATTTTCCTTGTGGAATTTTGAAGTAACAGAACTTTGTTGTGGTTGATATTACAGCAGCAGGCTCATAGTAGCAGTCTTGCTACATTTCTTGAAGGAAGAGACTGATCCTGGATCAGAAGGTATGGGCACCTCAGCTCACCTTCTCTGCCTGTCTCTGAGAGCCCTTTGTTGGCTTGCTGTAGGAATTCTGCTCTCTTGTATTAAAAGCCTCTTGTACAGTTTAACTGTTCTATGTGAGGTTTTGTTTGGATGCTTGACAAGACGACTTTGCTTCTTTCCAGTGAGACCAAGAACTTGAGCTTCAAGTGCTGGTGCTCTGGAAAGTGTAGCAAGAAAACAAATTTGTGTCTTAAGCAGTTGTACAAGGGCCTTGTACTAGTCTTTAACCCTCACATAAGCTTTCTCTAAATCTTCAGGGGGAAAAGGAAATTCAACTGCAGGAAAATACCTTTTCCCTAGTAAGCAGGATTTTATAACTTCTTACTGTTCTACTTAGTGATTTATCCTGTACTAATGGTAGTTTGTCAGTTACTGGTCTGGTAACTGTGCTTTTAGCATAGATTTTTGTAGGTTATGAATAGGATCTGGCAAACACATAATGGGCATCAGTTGAATAATATATGTAAATATTCCATCTTTAATTTCACAGTGGTCTGAGAGATTTTAAGTCAGCAGTGTAGGTCAGGTGGACATGAGAATATACTTCTCTATGTGGGAATATATTCTTGATGGTACAGGACTCTAACAAAATCAAGATCTAGCATCTAAATTCTCCCAGGGACTTAACTTTTGTTTTTTAAAATGACTTATTTTTGAGTAAGGGTTAGTTCACTAAAAGCACCAAGGACAGAAGAGTTTTCTGACTGATTTCAAGCACCACATGCCAAGGCAAGTCCTGCTATACCAGTAGTAAATGTACTTACCATTCCAATTCACTAACTTTGATCTACACTATGTCTTCCCCTTCTCTTCTAACAGTGACAGCCACTGACTGTGACTCAAAGGAGAATGCCCAGCTGCTGTATTACACTCTGAGCCAAGACTTCAGCATTACTTCTCATGGCACTATTTTTCCAGCAACGCGGTTGGACTACGAGCGCCCCAACCACCTCTACGAGTTCATCATTATGGCTGTGGATCAAGGGGAAGAGCCCAGGACTGGGACAGCAACTGTCAGGATCCATGTCTCCAATGTGAATGATGAAGCACCTGAATTTTCTCAGACAATGTAAATACATGTTCTTCAGACTCTGTTATCTTTTACTGTTGATTTTTGTGTTTTGGTTGAATGGCTGATCACAGAATGGCAATTGGCTTTGGTTCAATAAAAGCTGAGAGCTGGACTGACAAATGTGGGCTGACATTTTCACTCTGAGACTCTCAGTAAAAAAAAAAAAGGTAGTATATTGACAATATATTTTATTACATTTTTATTTATTATTATTAATTTTATCTCTTTTATGCACTTTTATTTTTTCCAGTGTGTACTGAAAGATATGGTGCAGTAATTTCAGATTATACAGTTCAGGAGCACCCCTCTACCACCAAGGGAAATCAGGCAGAAAAGACAGGCAACAGAGTTGTTGCCATCAGCCCTCATCCAGGGACATGGGGGAATTTTGCCTTTTAATTAGGCAGTTTAAACTTAGTCAGCAGTCTGCATCCCTGGTTTATAGCTGTCAAAGAAAAGTCCTTAGATGGCACAATCCTAAATGGCAACTGAATTACAAAACCCACAAGATAAATGCCATTAAGTGGAGTTCACTTAATTTCACCTAGTCCTATGCCCTACAAACTGTATGTATGTTTTTTTTTTTCTTCTAAATACATGTAAGCACTTTTCTTCCATAGCTGGACCCAGCAGCATCCGAAGCAATGCCAGAAGTGCTGTTAACTTGCACTGATGTTAGAGGCTTAGTAATGGAACTTCCAGTCTGCTTCCACAACAGCCTTCTGCTCTTAAAAGTAGAAGTTGCCCAGAACAAAACCGAGGCAAATATTTCAGTGATGCTAAGCTTGGGGTTTAGCTGAACAAAACATCAAAGCTTTCTGACAGTCCTAGTTTTATGTGCAGATAACCTCTGGCTTCAAAAATCTTGTGCCTTCCTTTCTTTTCTAAACATTGCTGAAGAGATAAGGCTTGGAAAATGTGATCTTTTGTAATTTGTTATTGGATATCTCTATATTTTCAAATACTAAACCAGGTTACGTTTCTCATTCTTCTGCTGATGCTTGCTTTTCATTTATTTATTTCTTTTACTATTCAGAGATATTGAATATTTATTTGCATCTGTTCCTAATATTTTAATCAGAAGCAAGTGATACTATTTAAGATACTGTAAACATCTCTAGCAAATTTGAAACAGAAAACATAGTTTGAAAAAAAATCCCTGCCAGCTCTTGTACTTAAAATTTACTGAAGAATATGATTAAAATTAATATTATTTTAAATTACCAAATTCACAATGAACTTTTCTGTTCTCTGTGCAATAACAGGGAAACTACTGTTGTGTGTACGTGTAGATAGGCATTGGGATTGAATTCATCTCCTGGAATACAAATTATCTCAAGTTTTTGGTTAACTAGGCTTTGATTTTACTTTATCTTTCCTGTTATGAAAAAAAATCTTGAACCGAGAAGTAAATTTCAGACAGAACTTAGTTGAAATTTTCCATGAAGTACAATCATTGTGAACACATGTAAATTGGGGCCTGTTGAGAGACTGTTTGCAGTTAATGTTGTGCTCTGTGGCAGCCTAATACAAATCTAGGTGATGATATTGTCCTTCTAGCCCTTTGTTCAAACAGATTTACAGCCCAGTATAAACTCATGATTCCTTGCCATGAGCTCTCTTTCACCACAGTTATTCTTTATCTCAGTTATGAAATGCTTAAGGCTACCACTCTGTTTCATCTTGTCAGTTTTTACTTTCTCTTTTTTAAGAGATCTCTTCTGAACTCCTCTCCCCCTGTATTTCATGTAAAAAATTATCAGAATTACTGTTTATTTGCTTTTGAGATGCAGAGTTAAGACAGTGTCTTGAGGTTTGTGACTGAGCTAAACCAGAATAATTTACTTCTCTTACTTCATTGTGTATAAAGCTGGGGGAAGAAAAGCTGTTTCTGTGGAGGTTTCATAGAAAACACACACATCTCGACAACAAAAGTGAAGGAAAAGGTTTTCTGTGCATCCATTTTCTTTTCCTTTAAATTTTTTGCTATCCTCAACATCTGGCCAGCGTGTCCATAAGCACTCTAACCCAGTGGTGCATCTGTATTATGCTGGGTACACCAGCTGCAGTTCATTCTTACAGCTGAGCTTTGGGCTATCTCCTGTGGCCAGGCCTGGTGAGTGCTTAGTCTGACACACGCTCAATGCAGTCAGATAAAATAATAAATATTTGGGACTTTGCTAAAGCACAAGGCTTTTCTACTCCAGAGAGCATTAAGCTTAGGCTGATAATGCCTCTTAAGAGCTTACAATGTCAGTGATGTGTCTGGACTTGAGCAGAGATTTTTGTAAAACTGACATTATGCACATATCCTCCACATCTCGCTCTCATCTTAGTCCTGCTGGGGCAGGGACTGCACTGAAAGTCTTTGGAGGGCTTGTGTCAGAAAGTGCTGTAATGAGAACTGCTTTAACTTAGCAAATATTTGCTTGGAGTCTGTGAATCAGGAAGCTCATTTTTTTTTTAAATTAAAAAAAACCCAAGTGAATTCTGCATTTAGCACAAGTCTTGTTGCACAGCTCATCTTCAAGGCTGTGGTACTGCTGGAAGTTTGGAGGGGAATGTGGGGGTAACAACAGAAAGGTGTGGATGGTTAGGTAGAGCATCAGTGCTATCATTTCACTGCTTAACAAAAATGCAATGTAATTGTATTAGAAAATTACAAATTCCTGCAGTGCCCTTTGAACAGCTATTTAGTAGGTGTTGTAGACCTTAGTTCTCTATATATCCTATATATCTCTATATATCCTGTATATATCTCTATATATCTATATTATATTCTGGTTAAATTCATGAATGTGCTGTTGTCTGGGTTTTTTAACAGCTACAGGAGCTTTGTTTCTGAAGATGCAGGCCCAAACACGCTGATTGCCACAGTTAATGCTGTTGATCCTGATGGAGATGGTGTGACATATGATATTCTGTCTGGTAATCAGAAAGGGAACTTTGTTATTGACCCTAAGAAAGGTAATTATATATTAGCTCTTTGCTGCTGTGGTCATAATGTTGATTCTGTTGTGATGCACCCTGGATTTGGTCTTATTATCAAACTGAATAGAATATGCTGTCTTTGAAGCTTAATTTTTAAAAGTACAGGGAAAGAATGCATATACTCTCTTATAATATTAAAAAATGGTATAATTTCCTAAAATCTGTGTATAATTGACCTCTCTGACCTCTGTTCAGTGTTTGCTTTCAGTCAGTAACTTAATAGAGGGCATTATTAGAGATAACAGGTAGCTTAATAGAGACTGTTATTATTGATAACAGGGTGGCATTCCAAAATGTCAGACAAGTATCTGAATAGAATTTAATATAAGAAACTGGACATCTGGGATTTAAATGAGGCTTTTCCCACCCCATGCTTGTGTCAATGTCCTGATTATGCTGGTGAGAGGGAACATTTCTTGGCTGAATTTATCTGTGTTATGCTGACACAAAATGATGTGTTTGTAGGTGGAATGAAACTACCACTGTTTTATTTCAGTGAAGGTAAAAGTATATAAAATCTGAACTAAATAAGTATATTTCTCATTTAAGGCTAAAATCATTCACATGACCAATGTTGTTTAGCCAAGAATACTGCATGCACGAGAAAAAAGATGTGTGAATACTTTGCAGGTTAAGGCATTTGTTCTGAAATGTCAATTTTTACATCTTATTCAGTTCTTTTCAATAGTCACATATTTTCAAAACATGAGAAGAAAAAAGGTTCCTGCCACATTGGTGTCCTCATTAGGAAAAAAAAGTGCCCAAACATCAACCTCTGAGTAGGTTGGCATATCCCTTTAAATTAATAGGATTTATTTGCTGTTGATTGAAAAAACAGAAGAGGATGTTTTGAGATTGAAACAGGCAAACAAACTGAAATCCCATTGAAGGATTGAAGTAACTTAATTGACTTCAGTTAAATTACTTTGTGTTTTGAACTGCAATCAAAATCTGAACTTAGATTTTCCAAAGCAGAAGCATTGAATACATAGGAAGGAGTAAGCTGCCCTTAGTTATTCCTTCACTTTATTTCATAGAGTTCACTTAACATGAAATTTTAATTTCAATGCAGTCATGGTTTTGCAATATTAATGTTAGATTCTCAAATGTTCCCAAAAATATGGTCTGCAGGTAACTTCCAGGCATTCAGTCATGACCCTGAGTTTACTAGGAGCTCCTTTACTTCTTTTCTGACTTAAAAATAGAGTTGCAGGTTCCAAGAGTTAAATTTCTACAGATGCTTTGGCACCTGAAGAGGAACAAAGGTTTTGAAAGTGTCTAAAAGCTACAATATTAATATACCTGACACTTCTGAAGATCTTTTTTGTAAGAAACAGATTTTTTTGGTCAAAGCATCTTACCACTTGATTGATAGCATCTCTTGGGACGAACTCCACAGTTTTATTACAGAAAATCATGTATAGGTACATTTATACTTTTTTTGCCAATTAATTCTATAGCAATTGAAACATAACTTTAGGAAAATTAGCATTTTTTCCAAAACACTTTTAGGCTTTTGTTGCTGAATAAACCAGTAAAATGTTATACTGGTTATGTTATACTGGTATATATATATGTATAATGTGGCATGTATATATGTATAATGTGGCTTACAGCAGTTTCTTTTTAGGAATCATGTCAGGGAAATAGTCTGTACCCTCTTGTAGTAGAAATGTGGATGTAAAGTGGAGAAGTGTCAAAGATGATAAGTGCTGCAGCTAAAAAAATACATTTTCAAGCAAATTGAGTGACATTGATGCTGTGAAAATACTCTGTTGTGATGACAATTGTGGTTATTCCTGATGAATAACAGATGTGATGGATGGTGGAGCAAAAGAATGTCAGCCCTTTTCTGCAGGATCTGGGGCAGCTGTGGTCCCTCCTGCATTTGTAGCACCTCTCCTTCTGCCAGTGCCCCTGTGTCCCACCCAGCAGGATGTGTCTTCTGGGGAATTCTGAGAGTGGCAGAACAGAGGTTTCTCAGCCTGTGCCCCTGTAGCTCAGTGCTGCTGTGACTGAGCTGTGGGAAGGTAAACTTGAAGGAGCCTCAGCTGAGCTGTCCCTGGCAGCTGCAGATGGATGAAAACCATTATGTGCAGGTCAGCTGAGTTATGGCTGTTGGCTCAGTTTGCTCTGTGAACAGTCCTGCAGACAACCCTGTTGTGATGTCTTAATTTTGTTCTAATGTGGGACTGCAGTAAAAACATTGTAGGTAAATTAAACAGTACAGCCTTATAGTTTATTGGTGAATAGGTAAGCCAGAATGCTTTGTTGTCATGCTTACTAGTGAGAAGAACAATGGGAATGAGTTAATGCAACAAAACCTCACAACCTGTTGTTTTTACAGGGCTACTTAGACTTCGTGCAAGCCCATTTCCTAAGCTGCAGGGGACAGAATATGTTCTGAATGTCACAGCTACTGATGATAATGCCTCTGGAGGGCCCCATCCTCTCACAAGTACTGCCCAGGTTGTTGTGAAAATTGATGATGTCAACAATAACAAACCTGTCTTTCAGAAGGTAAATATATGAGTCTCTGCCATTTGTACTGGACTGTGTAAAAATGTTTTAACACTGTTGGCACTGCAGGTGTGCAGCAGATGAGCTGGTCAAGAGGTGCTCTGCTTCCCTCTGAGTCCTGTCTTCTCCTTCTCTTCCATCCCTCCCTAAGGCTTCCCGGGTCTGTTCTGCTCTTGTGGCAGAACAGCTCCTGTGTGCTCCTGCCTGTTCCCTGAACCACACCTCATCTCTGGCATTTCAGAGGGTGAGGCCAAGTGAAGCACTTTTGGAAATCCCGTGTGACACATGTGAGCAGGAATCCACAGGGATAGCTGTCTGTGCAGTGGGCTTGTTCCACAGTACTCCAGAATACCTCTCTAAATTATATAGGCTTCCTTTGATGATTGCGTGTCTGGAACTAATGAAAGAGAGAAGAAGGAGTGTTTTAGCTTAAATAGTGAAGTACTGTAAAAAAAAGGCTTGCATTTGGTTTCAGAATGTTAATTCATGTTAAAGATCTTTTGTCTAAAAATTTCTGGTGTGGTACTGATGGCTCAGATGTTGTTGAGCAGTGTTGCATATTTTGAAAATTCAGCAGCTATTCATGTCAGTCTTAGAAATTCTCGGTAACCTCTCCTTGACAAAGTTACTTTGTGTAGAAATCCCTTTTTGATCAAAACAATTCTGTGGTTTGGTCAAGTGTATGCCCTCTTTTTTATTAGACCTTTGCTAGTATAGAAAAATATTTGCATTTGGAAGCAACTTTTTCTCCAAGTATTTGCATTAGCTGGAGATGCTCAGTGGCCTCATATTTTGTGTTGTTTGTATAACCACAAAATAGCAAGGGAAATTTAAATTAATCATGGTACAGATAAGGCTTTAACAGCAGAGCATGGCAATGCAAGTGTAGCTAAATAATCCTTTTTTTCCCCTGCTAGTATATCTTTAAATCAAATGGCAAGGGGAAGTCCTTGAGTTTTCTCTTTTTTAAATTGTTCTTTCTTTCTTTTCCTCCCTCTCTTAGTGCCAGTATTATCGGGAACATGCTTCTGTCCTGGAAAATCAGCCTTCAGGGACTGTTGTTCTGCAGGTTGAAGCCACTGATGCTGATGAAGGGGCCAATGGAATAGTGAAATATGGCTTGATGCACAGGGATGGTGTCCTACCAGCATTTAGCATTCATCCTGACACAGGTAAAGCAAATGTCAGAACTGATAATGGGATAGAGAAATCCCCTTGTAACACTGTTGGAGAAAAGGCTTAGATAAAATCAGACTTCATGCTTTTTCATTTAGTGTTTTGGCAGCAGCCCACATATAATCTGTATTAACTGCATGAGCAAGTCTTCCATGAAACTTAAGTTTCATACATGTCCAGTACTGAACTAAAACTGATGTTTTCCTTGAAACGTGGAAGTTCTGCTTTGTGAAGTAACTTGTGTACTTTTGTAACTGGATTTAAAAATCCCAAACAAACCTATTTTAAGTGCACATTATCTTACAACATTGCTAATGGGATATAAGTGATTTATCCAAATGACAGCAGTCTTACAAATTGCAAAGGAACTAAATCTTAGAAGGCCAAAACTAAGTTCAGGCTGAATTTCTGGAGGATAAAAGATATGAAACATTCCTTTACCCTGTACTTACAGCACCTCAAAAGAAATATTTTTTGAGAAACTCATTCTCTTTGTTTGTACTTATCTCAATTTTCTAAACTTGAATTACACTTTCATTCTAATTCAAATTTCTCTTGTGTGTGGATGTAAGTGTAACTAAAATTTGAGTGTCTGAGCAGTACCATGTCAGCTGTTGCAATTGTTAAATCTCAGGCTTGGATCCTTGAACCTGAAGCTAATGTTGCAGGTGTACTTAACCTACTGCATTGTGTCCCAATGTATTGACAGAAAAATAAACATCTGCATGAAGAATATTGCCAGATGCACAGAATTTTAACTCTTTGATATTTAATTTGTTTTCAGGAGTTCTGACAACTGTTCAGGTATTTGATCGAGAAAAACAGAGGGAATATCCCATCACTGTGACAGCAACAGATCAGGCAGCGGAGCCACTCATTGGAATATGTCAGATAAATATTGTCATCCTGGACCAAAATGACAATGACCCCAGATTTGAAAACACCCACTATGAATGTAATTGAGAGTCATTGGATAGAGTTTCAGTGCCCTGAGTGTGAGCGTACCCCATGTCTCAGATTTTTGGGTTTTTCCCTATCCTGGCAGTAGAATATGTGACAAATTTTGATGCATCCAGAGATGCACTTTGCTTATTTATTGCAGAGCTGTTACTCTGTGTAATGTGTGTTGTAACACGTACAGCCTTGGCTCATAGGCCTGTCTTATGGGAAAGTTCCTTGAAACAATAGCCATGTCATTCATAGAGAGCAATTATTCTCTGAGTTAAAATACAGTTAAAAGAAGTATCTTACAAGAAATAAGAATTCCAGGTTATGAATGGGGTAATATGAAGTTCAGGTATGATCTGTAGCTCTGGAGTGATAGCAGCCCTTTAAAATACTCAAGTGTGTGTGGCCATTGTTCCAAGGAAGAGAAAACTATACTAAAATAATAATGTAACTATACTAAAATAATAATGTATGGCACTTACTTCTTTATGACTTACTAAAATGTCCATGGTAGTTTAGCAAATGAATGATCAATTTGAAATATCCTTTCCTTCCATTAGATTTCCTCCGAGAGGACACAAGAGTTGGGACCAGCTTCCTGCGTGTTGCAGCCCGTGATGATGACTACGGCTCTCATGCTGCCATTACATATTCCATAGCAAGTGATGAACCAAATTATTTACAGATTAATCCTACCACAGGCTGGGTGTTTGTGAACCAGCCCATATCTCAGGTATGGTGCTTGCTTTCCTTTTTAATCCATTTCAATATATCGTAGGAGGGACTGAGGTCATGAGTTTGGGTTACCCCCTCAGGTTAAAGGATCAATACATCTATTTAAATTGAACATGAGTCTAAGGCTTTTAGCTGCTGGGTTTCTGGACTGTGAATTGCATATGAGCAAGCCCTGCTTTCAGCTGGGAAGCAGCAGGCACAGCACTGCCTCTGAGACTTGCTCTTCCCATTTCCCTGGCTCTGGCAGGCTGATTCCAAGGGCTGGAGGGCTGAGGTCATAAGCAGGGGAGCAAGAACCCAAGTGTAGGACTTCATTGTGTTTACAGGCAATGAGTCAAGACACAAACCTCAGTGGGAACAAGTGTGAAATTTTGGTCCTGATACAGATTCCCAACTTGATATGTATCAGTTGTGGTGCATTAAGCATAGCTGTCCCTCAGGAAGGTGTAAGCATAATTCATGTAGTTATCTAAAACTGATCAGTTTCAGCTATTTCTAAAAACCTACACAAGCAGTTCAGTATTTTCAGGTTTTAAAGTAATTTGTTTTGAAATGGAACTATTGTTGTAGATGTCAGTCTTTAAATAGATATTTTTAGTACTGACAATGTGTATCCTTTTAATGTATTTTCTTTAATGAATCTAAGAACCCTACAGACCTAATAACAAGAACTGTTAATAGGTAAGCTTAAGAACTCAGGGCCACCACAAAGTGGGTTTTTTCATTCTGTTTGGTTTTAAATTTTGTGTGACATTTGCTTAGGTTTATTGAGACATATAGCAAAGTTTTCCAACCCTCTTAAGTAAAGTAAATATAATTTTCATCAAATTTACACCTAGTTCATATTTTGAGTTCAGCTTCAGATCTTTTTATTCCATGAAGGTTATTTTTAAGTGTACCCATATTAATTTATTTTGGAGGCCTGCTCAAAACCTTCTGTAATGAAACCTTTTTTACTGTTTAGAAGTCATCTATAATTCGAGAGATTACTGCTACAGATGGAGGCAACAGGAGCAGTAAAGTTGAACTTGCTGTAACTGTAACCAGTGCAAAAAACCAGCCTCCACAGTGGGAAAGAGACAGCTATGAAGTTGTTATTCCAGAGAATACGACGCGGGATGCCTCAATTTTGGTAAGGTTGTTTGTCTGTCTGTAGCTCTCAGGCTGTAGAGTAACTGAACATTGTTTATTTGCTTAAATGCAGTGAGCTTTTATAAGAGTTTTGTGTTTTGTAGCTGAATATCTGGGAGAATGAAAACACAAAAGCTTTTAGAAATGTTGCTGTACTTGCAGAAGGGTTGATTACACACACTTTTTGAACTGTGCAGACAATCAAAGCTACTTCTCCCCTTGGAGATCCCCGTGTCACTTACAACCTGGAAGAGGGGCTTGTGCCAGAGACCAACATGCCAGTTCGTTTCTACCTGACTCCCAACAGACATGATGGTTCTGCTTCAATCCTGGTAGCTGAGCCCCTGGATTATGAAACCACAAAGAGCTTTCAGCTGCGGGTGCGAGCACAGAACGTGGCTGCAGTTCCTCTGGCAGCATTCACCACAGTCCATGTCAATGTCACAGGTCTGTGAGCTGGTCAGTCACATCACAGTATAATCCTGCACTGTTTTCCTTTAAAGATTTGTAGTTTTCTCTCTGTGTGCTCTTTTTGATGTTCTAGATGTCAATGACAATGTCCCATTCTTCACTTCATCCATTTATGAAGCCTCAGTAACAGAGGGAGCTGATGTGGGGACATTTGTCACTCAGGTGTCTGCCACCGACCTTGACCTTGGTCAGCATGGTGAGGTAAGAAAGTGGGGACCTGATGAAAGCTGTAGAATAACTTCTGCAAGACCAATGGCTAAATAGTCTGGAAATTTTCAACCTAGAGAAGGGATGACTAATAGGGAAATGTAGAATGAAATAAAGTAGTTAATTACATACTTCTCTGTGTTACCATGTGAAAAATGCAACTAAAACTAGTAGCTGTGAGGCAGAAAGAGGAAATATTTATACAGCCTGTAGCTTAGTTGAAATGCTTGCTGTAGAATTCCGTTGTTTGGAAAGTTCTACACAGACCTCAGATGAGATTGGATAAATGAATGGAAGAAAAGCTGTGTTAAAACCTTCTGTGAGTTTGAAATCATGAGCAGTACTGCAAACTGAATCCTTGCAAAATATGCCCAGTTAATGCCCAAAGAGGATGTATTCCTTGCAGATTAAAGAAATGAAAAATATATACATCCTTAGAACAAGAGTGCAAGCTGAAGTCAAGTCACATAACCATGCATATAATAGAGGGTAGAACATGGTCTCTGGTCCTGAGCAGGTTCAAATGCAGCTCACCTGTGGCTGTTGTAGAAATACTTGGGATCTTTAGCTGAGTTTGAGTGCTGCAGCACAAGCACTGTACAAATATGTGCTAGTGAAATCAGGAGCTGATTAGACAAATTATTTTCCTTTACAGATCAGCAGTCAAGAAAGTTAATTGGCTTTAGACCAGATTGCTGAAGCTGCAGTTTTACCCAGCTTCCTTGGCCTGATCAAGTACTCAGACATGGGACAGTTCTTCCTCTCTTTAAGTACTATTCTAGTTGTGAGCTATTCAACAAAAGGAAAGTATATATTAACAACTTCTTTTTAATCCTGTAGATAACTTACTCCCTGTTACATGACAGTGGCAGAGACTACACCTGTTTTCGCTTGGACCCCCAGACAGGCTCCATTTACACCACCTCAGTGTTTGACAGAGAGGAGAAGGGCTCCTACCTTCTGGAAGTCAAGTCAGTGGATGGGTCTGAATCAGCTCGACCTGGAAAGCATGGGAAGCCAAATTCTGGTAAGAGACAGATGGCTGTGGTAAGTGTGGTATTACTTGGATTGTGTCTGAAAACAGAAGCTTTGAAATACAAGATTAAATGCTAATTTCCTTTTTTTTTTTTTTCCATGTCTTGTGAAAGAGTATCTGTTGTTTTGGTTTCATGGTGGCTTTTTTACCGTTTATCTGTGCAACAGTTGTGTCAGAGCTGGAAGATAAGCTTCACAGGATAATCAAGTTTTTTGTTCTGAAAAAAAAATAAAACCTGTAGGCCTTCATATTTAGAGTTTAGAGAGTGTTTTCTAGCTGGCACAGATGTGCCTGTTATCTGTAGGATGCAAATCTTTGGGCAGTGCAAGTGTTTCTAAAAGCATACGGTATGATATTCAGTCAAAAGTAAATATGAAGCAGGAATATGCAAGGTAGAAAATCCTTTTCTCAATTGATCACCCTGCTTAAATAAAAACTTAAAATTTTGTGGCTTCAGGATGAAAAGTTATGACTAAACACTGCACAACTGCCATATTAGGCATCAATTATTCAATTATTCATGTGGTATGTGTTTAGACAAATTGGATGTGACATTTATTTGATACCCAAGTGCTTTTGAGTAATGTTGGTATGTATACGGTCCAGAGCCCTAAGCGTTTGTTTCTGTATTGTCTGCATATTTGTCTCCATTGACTGTGCAGGCAGGCAGGTGAAGGGATTGTAGCTGACAGAAGTGGCACTGTCACAGCTGTGGCACAGCTGGGGAGTTGATCTCGGGCTCCTTGTCTCTGCAGACACGGCGTACGTGCGCGTGTCCGTCAGCGACGTGAACGACAACCAGCCCGTCTTCGCCCAGAGTGTCTACGAGGTGAGCGTGGACGAGGACCAGGACGTGGGGTCCACCATCCTCACAGTCAGTGCTAACGATGAGGATGAAGGTAAAGCAATCCCCCACAGCTCTGACCAAAATATTAATCAGTTTCATTCATCTCAGCCCACCAAGGCGTATTTGGTGGGGTGAGAAAGGGAAATGTCTTTCTGCCTCTAGATTTTAAAACTTCTTTAAGTGCGCACTGCTCAGGCATGAGCATTAGTTCATAATGGAGCTGTGAGGCACAATCTCTTCTTTCAGGAGACATGCACTAATGTGGGATGATAGGAGATAATTTCTGTGCCTGCAGATACAAATTTTTTATAGATTAGATGATTTTCTTACAAATGGGTGCCAATAAAAATGTCCTGGTTAACTAGAATAAGTCAGACTCGATTTCAGTGAGATTCATTTGCTTTCTCTATGATGGACAGTATAGTTTGTGTTTGCTTTGTTTGTTTGTTTTATTTGAATCTAGACTTCCTAAATGCATATGATGAATTGTAGCTACACTGTTTTATTCACAAATCAGTCAGAAATTCAGCCACTAATCACGTAAAAGTACATAACCAGTGCTCATAGAAGAGAGAGGGATCAGTACACGCTTCCATCTTTTGACCATGGAGCACTGCTAATTCAGCTTCACTGTATGGTGAAACACTGCTATTTTTTTGTTCTTACACAAGTCCTAAGGACTGTTCTCTGTGTGTTTGTGAAGTGCAAGGAAATTCTGACTGCACTGGATTCTTCCCACTCTGTAGGAGGCTGAGGCAAATGTGGTGAAGATGTACTGCAGAAGGATTTACCTGCTGAAGGAACTTCTAGTTAGGTACTTAGGCTGCCTGTAAATCTGCTCTGTAGTGTTGGACTGGGGACCTGATGTGTTGGACAGTGCCACCTGATGTGGCACTTCATTTCTGCCCTCTAAATAAAGTTAAAACAGAATTATTACTTAATTGCATAGACACATTTTGTAGAGACAAACTACAGTGGACACACCAGAATTGAAAATGCTGCTAAGAAATCTGACATAGCTGTACGTTTTAAAAGACCACAAAAACAATAAAATAAAAATAATACCACTAATCAGTTATTGTGTGATTTGTACTTTATCTCACGATCAGTCTGCTTCAAGAAATGTGTGTTTTCTGACATGGTTGGTAATTGACAGGAACAAATGCAAAACTACGGTATCAGATCACAGCTGGAAACACAGGAGGAGTGCTGGATGTAGATCCAGAAACAGGAGCCATTTTCATTGCCCAACCACTGGACTATGAAGAAACAAAAATGTATGAGATCCACTTGTTGGCCTCTGATGGGAAATGGGAGGATTATGCAGTTGTCATCATCAACGTAATGAATAAAAATGATGAGGCTCCAGTTTTTTCTATCAACGAATACTATGGAAGTATAATTGAGGAACTGGATGTGTTACCAGTCTTTGTACTTCAGGTAGTGTATGTGGTTCCACAGATTGTAATATTTCAATGAAAGAGTACAGATTACTGTGGTACAATTATGTTAAAAATAGCACATATATATTAATGAAGTTTATTTTGACTAAGTTTTTTTGTCACTGAAGAGAAGAAATGGACTTTTGTGGAAAAAAAATATACATTACAGGGATAGGAAGTAGAATAAACAGGATGGATCATTTGTTAATCCTGAAAAGCAAATAATTGGCAATTTAAAGTAGCTGTCAGAATGTAATATTTAAATTACCTGTACAAATATGAAAACTATAATATTTTAGTACTAAAATTGTTAAATTATTAACATAGTTAAAATGCATATTTGCCTGCTCTGAATTGTCCCTGGATTTGCTTTTCCCTGGCATGCACATGTTAATACCATGTCATATGCTTTTGCTTGGCCTCCTTTAGACTGGAGCAGCATATAGGATGTGATGCAATCACTGCATATTTCATGTGTTTGTTTTCACACACTTTCTGTGGTTTTTTTTTTTTCAAAACTATTGTAGGTTATGGCCAGTGATCCTGATAGTGGTGTTGATGGAGGAGATTTGAGATACTCCTTGCATGGGTATGGTGCAGCTGATATTTTCACAATAGATGAGAAAACAGGCAGCATTTACTCCCACAAGAGGCTGGACCGGGAGGAGAGAGCACTGTGGAGATTCATTGTGTTGGCTACTGATGAAGGTGGAGGAGGACTGACAGGCTTTGCTGATGTGATCATCAATGTGTGGGACATAAATGACAATGCACCCACGTTCACGTGCATGCCTGATGACTGCAATGGGAATGTCTTTGAAAACTCTCCTGCAGACACCTTAGTCATGGAGATGGCTGCAGTGGATCGTGATGATCCAAACGTTGGTCTGAATGCTGTCCTGACGTACAGGATAACGGAGAATGTGAAGAACGAGTTTGGTACTGACATGTTTAATATCAATCCCACTACCGGGACCATCCACGTGGCAGGGGGACTGCTAGACAGGGAGAGGACTGAAAGTTACTTTCTTACTGTTGAAGCAAGTGATGGGGGAGGGCTAACAGGAACTGGCACTGCCACTGTCTGGGTTGCAGACGTCAATGACAACGTTCCAAAATTCACAAAGAAGCTGTGGCAAGCAGCAATTCCTGAGAACAGTGCCATCGACTCAGAAGTCCTGCAGGTGTGTGCTACAGATGCAGACGTTGGGGAAAATGCAGACTTAATGTTCAGTATCATAGGGGGAGACCCAGATGAGAAGTTTTATATTGAGAATGACAAAGAATGGCAGTGTGGCACTGTTAGACTGAAAAAAAAGTTGGATTTTGAGAATGCCCGTGAAAGACAGTTTAATCTTACTATTACTGTGGAAGATCTGGATTTTTCTAGTGTTGCAGTGTGCCTGATTGAAGTTGAAGACTCAAATGACCACAGCCCAGCTTTCCTTTCTCAGTTTATTCAGACAAACCCTGTATTTGAAGACGTTCCTGTAGGTACTACAGTAACCACAGTGAGGGCTACAGACAAGGACTCTGATTTGAATGGGAAGATTATCTATTCTATAAAGTCAGATTCTGATCCCATGAGTCAGTTTGTGGTTGACCAGTTTGGTCACGTGGTTGTGGCAAAAGCACTTGATCGTGAAGCCATTCAGAAATACGCTTTAATTGTACAAGCTGCAGATCAGGGGACACCTGCCCACACTGGAAGTGTTACAGTTTTAATTAACTTGCTTGATATTAATGACAATGGACCAAGGTTTGAGGCACCATACATGCCTGTAGTTTGGGAAAACACATTAAAGCCTGAAATAGTGCATATGAACCATACCTCAAAGCTGCTTCATGCCTTCGATCCGGACGCTGAGGAAAACGGGCCACCCTTTACCTACTCATTGCCACCAGATTATCAGAATTCCTTGGACTTTTCTCTTACTGACAACAGAAATAACACAGCAACTATAACAGCTTTGAGGTCCTTTGACAGAGAAAAGCAGAAGGTGTTTCACCTGCCAATAGTTATAACAGATAGTGGGATTCCAGCTATGAGCTCCACGACCACTCTGACTATAACGGTTGGTGATGAGAACGACAACTGCCACGAGTCTGGCCACAAGGAGGTCTATGTGTACAGCTACAAAGGTAAGTGCTAGCTGGATGTTAGATCACATTCTGGATATTAGATCAGATTCAGATGAAATAGCAGAGTTTTACACTTAATTTCTTTCTTGCAGTCTGTTAATCTATTTCTTTAATGGTTTACAAGCTTCAAAACTGCAGCTCTTGTTCTGTAAACTACTAAGCAAAGTGGAGTACGTGAAATATATTTGTAAAACTCAGACCTTAGTGTGTAAAAGATTATCTACCAAAAAATGTTTAGCTGCAAACAGGTATATATTGAACTTGCAGAAAAAGCAGTATTTTTATAAACCCATAAAATCTATTTTCCATTAACGAGTGTTCACCTACAGAAGGTATTTTGCAGTTACATTTCCTGAGTTTGGTATGCCTAAATTACAAAAAAATGTGACTAGATCATACTGTAGAAATGAGAGAATGAAGCATCCAGGTTGGCTTGGCTCCAGATTTGAACCTTAAAAATCTCTCATGTTGCTGAACCTGGACTGTGGATTTCAAAAGTCTCCTTCCCTGGATTTGTTCCTCTTGCTGTTTCAGAAAAATTGATTGGATGTTCCACTTCTATGCCAGCCCCCAAGGACCTGGAAAAATCGCCAAGACCTGGCCCAGCTTGGTGTCTTCTTGCCCTTTTCCTTTTCCCAATCATGTCCTTCTCTCCCAGCTGTACCCCATAAAATGCTCTCCCTCTTTTGCTGGGTTCCACTTGTATGCTCTTCAAAATAATAGAGTAGCAATGAAACATTTGGAATTAACTCCTGATATGGTGATTTTAAATTCTTCTTTTCTCTGAGAGTTTGCTACAGAGTTGTATTTATGTATGATTCTGGTGTTGTTTTGTGCTGTTTCCAGCTTTTCTTCTTTCATGTGGCATCTCCAGTGTACTCACATTGCCAGAACTGGCAGAAATCATATGACAGGCTATGCTTTGTTTTAAGAATCTTGGATCATAACCATCACTAAATTGAGCAGGAGTCTGAAAATAATAAATGCAGTAATGAATGTGACAGAATATAAAGTGCACTGAAAAGCAAAAATTAAATGCAGATTTATTATAATTTATCTCAACAGGGAAATGGTCAACAACAGTGCTTGGGGAAGTGTTTGCACCAGATCAGGATGACTGGGACAATAAAACATTTCTCTCTGAAGGAAAACTGCTCAAGTGAGGATTGTATTTCTGTCAAAATGAGTAATATGTATGCTTCTGTAATTATTTTCTCACCATGTATTTCTCTGTGTTCAGGATGTGCATAAAGCCAGGGTTATTGAGTGTATTAAGGGATGTACCTTTTGAATGCTCTTTTTCTTTTTCACTTGGGTTGCTAGGTATTAAGAAATTCTTGCATGAAATATTTTTTCTAAGACAATGCAGGATCACACCATGATGATGATTTTTAATCAGATGTCATAGTTAATTTACTTTAAATGTGCATTCTGTAAGCTCCAGTTTAAAAATAGGCAGAGCTCCTAACGCTTGCTCTCAGATGTTAGGGTTGATGGAATACAAATGCTGAATTTAAAAGCAAAGAATGGAGTCATTTCATCAAAAGTGGAAGAGAATTTGGTGCTCTCCTTTGATGGCTAAATTTACAATTGCATGCGAAAACCATGACTCAGATTAGTGGAGGTTTTTTCCTGTTAATTGAAATGTTGAATTGGACCCTTAATTCCTACTCAGACATTATTTGTTCATATGATAAAGTGAGATGGGTTATGGCATAACTGTATGCTGTCTGAAAGGGAGAAAATGGATGTGAAAGTTACAGTGAATTTTAGTCTGTGCTGTGACTAAAAGTTTAAAAGCTTTATGTAGCCCAGAATCAAAGACTTCCTGTCCATCAGCAGCCCTTGGGCCTCTTTCTATGTGAAGAGGTCACTGTTCCATAATAATGGTCATGGAATATTTCCATAATTGCTGATTACTGGCCCTTTGAGGTGTCCAATGAAGGTGCTGTGAGAGATTTTATACAGACTTACCCTGTTCCAGATAGAGATGTGAGAACCTGGAATGGTCAATGTGGGTTTGTCACTCCCTATTACTGACCTCAGAGGCTTGCCCATGATGACTGTGCTGAACCACGTGGTTCAGCTGCACATTGCTTTTGTTCAAATCTGGGAAAGGCTGAGTGGCAGGAACATCTCTTTATAAGATCTGCAGATTGTAATTTCTCAGTTAAGGTGGCTGAGGTGCCTTTCTGAGGTTGTTGGATAATTCCCATAAGTTTTGGCCCTATAACCTTCACAGTAACATTTAAGGCCTTCTGAATGGTGTTAATGAATAAAGTGAGTCCTCAATTTTGATTTGTTAAGATTTCCTAATTGAAGGTTTCTGTCTAGATCTTTCAGATTAAATCAGAGGACTGGGTCTTTGCTGATGGTGGATAACACTCCTCAGGGAATATACAACTTAAGAGTTAGAGTTTCTGATGGAGTTTGTCCTGATGTTATATCTACAGTACAAATCCATGTCAGAGACCTGGAAAATGAAGCCATACAAAACTCAGCCACTGTGCGTTTCTCAGGTTGGTTTTATTTGCTGGTGAGAGTTTAGATCAGCTACTTCTCTAACTGAATGTTTACATGGTGTAGGTATTATTACATCAATACTTGATTTGCTTATCACTGTAGGGTACTTTCTGGCATGTTTCCATATTGTTAAATAAGAAATAAATTGAGAAACTAACCTGTGAGCTCCCAGGTGTTCAGGTTTATCTATTTTTGAATCCCCTGACCAGATGTCACTGCAGAGGAGTTCATAAGGAGAGATGAACATGGCAAAACGAGACATGGCGAGTTCAAGGAGTTCCTTGCAAAACTGTTACCTGCAAAGCTGAGTGATGTGGTTGTCTTCAGTGTGATGAGCAGGGATGGAAAACAGACAGATGTGAGATTTGCAGTCCGTGCTGGCTCGGCCTATTACAGACCTGAGAAACTGCATGCGGAGATGGCAGCGTTTAAAGCTGAGGTTTGTTCTCATCTGTGGAACTCAGCCAAACACTGAGTTTGCAGGCTGTTCATCCCAAACCTCAGTGGAAAACTATCCTGCATCTACAGATAAGGGTTTTATTGCTTTGCTCAGGACAAAAACACCTGTAAAACAAGTGTTTAATTCAAGCTTTCTTCCTTCTTTTTACTGCCATACATACTGGTATTGTATGGTTGCACTAACTTCTGGTTCAATGAATAGTCACTGGAGAGCTGCAGAAAAATGCGTCTGCAGTGCTGTCATGGGGTAGATACCCATGTTTTCTCCAGTCAGTGTTTCATTGTGTCATCCCCAAATTCCCACATCACTTGTGTTTAGACACTTAGAGTGGAGGCTGGATGTCACTCTGACAGAAATTCTGCAGTACAGATGTGACACGGCAGAGGAAGGGTCCTGCTGGGAAGGAATGTGTGGGTGAGGGAACAGTTGCAACAGGTGAGTGAGATGGAGACAACCAATCCTGTGGTTGCATTTATCTCACCAAAGCTTCAAATACAAAGTGACACCCTCCCCCAACTTCTTTTACTGTTGTCAGGGGAAAATATTTTTTGGATGGAAGATGTTTTCCTCCCCTTCTTGGTGTTCCCTAACTGTTCTGCTCTTTAACTCAGTTACAGACACAGTCTGTCTTGGCCTCAGCTGGATTTTTCTGTAGCCCTGCACAAAGGCAAAGTGCCACTGCTCAGCTTTTCCATAAGATTTTCCTTGGCCATATTTGGGTTTAATACATGGTACATCATATGGATGATTTTTCCAAAGAGAAATCACCACTTTCCACTTGTGTGAATATGGTGGAGTCTGCCTGAGTCTGAGAACCAAACAGGACTGTCCTAATTTACCACCTGCATCCATCTTGGTGTATCTTGAATGGCTCTGTGGACTATGAGAGTCTTCAGAGTGACCAAATAGGGAATGCCAGAGAGTATTCATGAAGGGTAATGACTACTTCTTTTGCATATTTATTGAATTACTGCTACAATAAGATAGAAAATCCTATAGATTTCAAATATTCTCTGCCATAATACATGACACCTGAATTCATCAAAGTGGTAACAAGGGGATTGCTTCACGTATTTTAATGAAAAGATATGTTTTTATTAATTATATACCACCTTTCAATATTTAATGAATAGCTCCAGTGAGTAATCACCAATAGTTTACAGAAAACCAATTATAGCTGGAGAATTCCTCCAGTAGTTTTTCTATATGTCTAACTATAAATATAGAAAATAAGTAATTAGCACTGGAATTATTCATTGAATTTCTACATAAATAATATGTTTGCATTACTTCCTGGGGATATAGTTTTCCAACAGCAATTTTTATTTAGCAGAAAAATAATCCATCCTAATACTTTAAAGGAGCCAAGGTTGTTTACCTACAGTTTCTCAATAACAGTATTACATAGATGTCTAAATGTGCATTACAGACTCTCCACTGATGGTGATAAACGTGGGCAGCAGACACAGACCTGCACTGACAGGATGCATCATGTCATTACAAAGTATACTCTGTGCCTTGGGGGCATGGGCATCAATACATGTTATGATATTTGAGAATATAGAGACAAAGGATTATAAAGATCAAAGTTCTTACAGTGGTGAACTGAGATGACTACACAAATGAGAAAAAAATAGAAGCACTTTAGTATTTGTTTTTGTTTTGATCTTTTCAAAGTTTATTTTTAAGATAGTTGCCATATGTTTTACCATTAGGAAAAACCCCTCCATATTAAATACATAAAGCTCTAGTGTTGTTAGTTTTACATTGGTATACCTTGTTCATTTGTGTACCACTGTGAGAGTAGTGAGGTCTTTTGCCTCACTCACCCAAACTCAGGTTTGGGTAGTAAATACACATTTCAGTGTATTTGAGTCACCAAATACAGATCAAATTCTGAAGCTTGATAACAGACACCTGTGCAAAATTGCCAAGTAAGTGGAAGGAACAAACTGATTATTTAGGTGTGCAGGCTGAAGGACAAAAAGCCAGGACTAATGGGCAGCTCTGTTCTTGCCTCCCACTGTGAGCAGCTCCCTTCCCTCCCTCTCAGCCAGTGCTTTCTTGCTCCATTTGGAATGGAAGCTGTGGTCTCAGAGTCACTATTCCTACATTACCACACCCGTGGTTACAGTGAGGCTCTTTTTATTTGGTATTTGGGCTTTCAGGTGCAACCCCAATTAACAATAAAAACAGTGAACTAGCAAAGATTAATGTAGCACAGAATAGAGTATCCAGTGTGCTGAACTGACTTTTGTTCCAGACAGCTTGACATGAACTGTACAATTATGAGGCACAAATCATTAGACTGAATCCAAGTTGCTACAAAGTTGTCCTGTCAGGTCACTGTCTGTGGACATGATTATTGAAAGCAGCTCAGCTCTGCATTCTCCTGTGTCGGTATCCTTTTGTGTGAGTGAATGTAAGGAATAATATCTGCAGGGTGTTACTGCTGAGGAAGGATTTATCCTGGCTTGAGCTGAAACACTCCTGTTGCTGTTGAAGTGCAGAGAGGTGTGATGCAGATGCTGCAGCTCAGAAGGTGGAGTGTCACTGCTCTAAGAGCTTTGGTCCTTGGAAATAATGTTATTAGGCCAGTACAGATCCAACATGTTCACACTCAATCATGTCAATGATCAAGTTTTTAGGAAACGCTGCTGCTGTAATTTTTTAATGAAATGTTTCCTGAAATTTTCAAATTATTTTTCTTGCCTGTATGTATAATCAGGGATGTTGCTAAGTAATGCTCAAGAAACTAAACACTGCATTAAGTCTCTGATGGTTCAGATTTTTCAGAACTGAGGTAAAAGCCTTCATTCGGATGACAGTGGTGACGTGTTAAACTGTCTTTTCTTTTAGATGCAGTCAGCTCTGCAACTGAACATTTCCCAGATCGATGTTGACGAGTGCAGGAGTGCCAACTGCAGCGAGGGCTGCACAAACCAGCTCAGTGTGAGCGACATCCCCACAGTGACGGACACGGGCAGCGTGTCCCTGGTGTCCCTCAGCATCTCCAGCCGCGGGGTCTGCGGCTGCTCCGCCCGCCAGCGCCTGCACCAGCCCTGCTCCTCCTACCCCCGCAGCCCCTGCCTCAACGGGGGTGTCTGCATCGACACTCTGAACGGCTACAGGTCAGCAAACCTGCACTGCACATCACTTCTCCCCTCTGTTTTTAAAGTGTTGTGTGGTGCTTACAAGGTACCTGCCAGAAATAACCATAAATGTACTTCTGACTGGAGGAGAAACAAAAAAAACCCACAAGTGCACTGGGGTGTAAACCTGATGGCAACAGGGGCTTTCCTGATGGCCCCGATGGGGTCCATCGGGGTCCACTTTTTGTGGTGCCAAAAAGTGCATGAGTAACAAAGAAAACCCAGGGGAACACATAATTAACACTTGTCATTTTTTAGGAGCACGTAATTTTTAGGAGCACGTAAGGATGAAGACATGTGTGCCCTGTTTTTTTTTTCTCTTTTCCAGGAGGGTAATAATAAAGGTGAATATCAGTGGTAGCAGCAGGGATGTAGGAGTGAAATGTAGTTCAAACAATGGGTAATAAGGAGCCTAAAAAGCATTAGATTGTAAACTTGCTTTATTACAGCATCACCTGGCATGCAGCAGTATTCCCTTAGTGAAATGAATTCCAGCTAGGAATTAACCTCCCAGAGTTTACTCTATCATAAGTTGATGTTTGGTGTTCTGTGTTATTTAGGAAAAAAGTTCATTGTTCTCAAAGACTTGGCCTCAAAAATACTCTTTTTTCGAAGGAATTCGTATAGAGAATAAAAATACTTTGTACTCTTAGAGCATTAATAATTGCCAAACACCCCGAAGATTCGCTAAAATTTTTGTTTTGCTGATTTTTGAACTGTGATTTAAGTTCTGCATTTGCTGCATGCAAAACCGTAAAAAAGCTGAACGTGGGAGAATTTTGACTATTTCTTTTGTTTATGGTCTTGCAGATGTCTTTGTCCTGCTTCCTTTCATGGACCAGACTGCCAGCAGACTAAGCACAGTTTCCATGGAAATGGTTATGCATGGTTTCGTCCCATCAGACCTTGTTTTGAAAGCTCACTCTCTCTAGAGTTTATTACTGTGGTTCCAGATGGACTTTTACTATATAGTGGCCCTTTATCAAATCCAGAACCTGGGAATACAGAAAATTTCATTGCAATAGGTACTTCTGCAAAAGGGTGTGGAAAAATTAAATGTCTTTTGGGAATGGATTGTTTGTGACCAGTGTAACAATTAGACTATGAATTCTGTCTTTCTATTTAATGAGGTAATTTATTTTTTGGTGTAAAAATATTTTGAAGCATTTTCTAACAAGTCTTTCTCCTTTGATGTCTATTTGTGTAGCCTGCACCTCTGGCTTTGGATTCATCACAGAGTTGTAGAAATGAAGGGGAAAGCAGAACAGACAGATATATATATATAAAATCTGCCTAGAAAAACTGTAGTGCTATAAAGGAATTTAGGTGCTTTGAAGACAGGTATTCCATGAGTAGTGCAGTCGTAGTTGCATGTCATTCTTATCTAGTTCGGTGAGAAAAGAAATCCACTTAAACTCCCTTTGGTTTTTGGGCAATTTTACAGATTTTTTTGAACTGGCAATGATGTGATGGATGAATCCAACCTCACATGCCATTGTGGGAAGATTCATCCACAAGTACAACTCAATGCTTTATGTTGACACATATTTAAAAGGTTACTGCTGCTTATTTTTTGTGAATTGACGTACAAGATGCACAGTATGGTTGGCATTTTATATTCTCCTGATTAATTGAAAGGTAATGTGGTAGAATAGTTAATCATTTACCTCTGTTTTTGCCTTACTTTGCAGTTACTTGTAAATTTGACTAGAAGATGGGAAGGAAGAAACCTGCATGTATTAATTGTTTTAGAGCATCATAAAATTGCAGATTGCTTCTCAGGAATTAGTTTCAGTGTTTTCACAGAGAAGTGGAATAATCTAAAGTATATAAGTAAATCATACACTGAATGAGGACTTCTGCTTAATAGAAGACATAGGGTATAATTGTAGTTATGTCTGTAGTGAACTCCCTGTATGTGACTAGCAATAACCATTCAGTCAGTACAGTCATTAACTGCTGAGATACCCAAAAGTGACATTTTGTGGCTGAATTTAATTTCTTGTTCGTGTTGTATTAGAACTCTCTAGTGGTATTCCTGTGCTGAAGATGAGCCATGGCTCAGGTTCTGTGGTGCTGCAGTTTCCAAGTCATCTGAATGTAGCAGACAAGAAGTGGCATCGACTGGAAGTCAGAACCAATGGTCAGGTCAGTTATTGGATTTCCCCCCCCCCACATCAGGATATTAACATTTCTAAAAATATTTCCCTGTGCAGAGACAGGAGGGTAGAAAGAACAGCGTTTCAATAAAGAACAGACAATATGTATTGTCCTAACAATATGTATTGTCCAATACGTATTGGTCATGTAGGTTTGATGAGTAACAGAAATTTTTTGAGACAACCTCATTGAGCATTCCAAATCCACTGATGTTGTAATCCATGTTCTGCAATCTTTACCTTTTTTAAAGCTCTGCCACAGCACATGTAGAATGTGGCCACTGGAATCCATTACTTATGCACAAAAAGCAAATATTTATTTACTTGCAAATGTAGTTACAGGTCTTGCGTAAGTGGTTAAAATACTTAGAAGCACAAATAAAGTTGAGAAGTGCCTACTTTTGCTAAATGGTTCCACTTTGCACTCTACTGGTTATTGCAAGATAACCAGAACACGGAAGAGCCCAGCCCTTTTTGCTTGGTAGAATGAAGCAGCAGAAGGTGAGGGTGTGCTGCAGCAGTGTGTGGGGCTGTGCAGCAGCTGGCAGCTCTGTGCTGTGTCTGGCGCAGGCCGTGCGCTTCACTCTGGACCGCTGCGGTGCCGCCGTGCTGTCGGAGATGGAAGGCGTTGGCCGCTGGCTCTCCATGGAAGATCGCACAAACTGTGAAGTCCTGGGCTCTGTGCCACGGAGAGCAAGGTACATTCCTGGAGGTTCCCTGACAGGCAGTTGATTCTAAGGCCTGTGAACATTTGACCTGTTAGATTGAAGTCGAGTTATTGATGGCTAGGAGCATAAAAAGCATTTCCTCTTCTCTCAGGCCTTCTAGACCAAGCCTGCATCTTAAAGCACTAAACAAATTTTAAGGAACCAGTCTTCCTCTCAGTAGTGTTGCAGTACTAAGTGACAACCCCAAAACACTGTGGCTGTTACTGGAGCTTTTGTGGGTCCTGTGTACCTCCACCCACAGGATTTCTCTCTGTTTATGAAGTCACTGTGAGCCTGCTCTTTAAAACCTCATGAATTTAGGCCAATTGACATTGCAGTCCTGGGTGCAGTTGGTGCCCCACGGTGCAGGGTGGACAAGGAGCATCTGGGTACAGTCCAGAGAAGAGCAATGACTGATCAGCTCACCCTGAGAGTAAGAATCAAGAATGAAGGAATTGAGGTCAGTTAACAGAAAGAAGGGAAAACTAAGGAGAGATATGATAAGTCTCAGTGTGTATAAAAGAACGGTGCAAAGAGGATTTAGACAATCTTGTCTGTACAGGGCCTAAAGTTACAGTGAGGAATATTCAGGTTATATTTTAGGGAAATCTTTGTACTAAGAAAGATACTTCAGCTGTGGAATAGATAGTCCAAGCAAGCATTCTGATGAACATTGAGATTAAGCCTTGTCCACAGCTGCATGGAGCTCTCCTGGTCATGAAAGGAGCACAAACAAAGGATGAATATAAAAAAATAGAAAAATATTTTTATTATATATTTATATGTATATATAAATATACAAATATAAAAACATATAAGGACAAATGAAAACAAAAGACATGAATTGATAACTCTGAGAAAAAGAAACTATAAGGACTAAAATACATGGAGTTCTTTGGCTTGGAGAGATGACTGGGAGACAGTGCATAGCCTGGACATGTTTACCATGCCTTTTAGACCACATGGACCCAACTTTCAGATTTCTGACTTTCGTCATACACTGAACAGCCTTTGTTGTAGTATTCCTACACTACAGGATGTCTGTGTACACACAGAGCACTTGAAGGATGACATGGTGTTGTCCTGGGGTGGCTTTATGATGCTTGGTATCCCCATTTGTCTGTTTAGCCCAGAAATAAATTTTTCACTTTTAAGACTGGTTCTGACACCGAAAGAGGGGGAAGAAGAAGCACGCAGTTTGTTTTCAGAAACTGCACTCACTCCTCCACATTCCTGCTCCTGGACTGTTGTTGTCTACAATATGAACAGACAAGAAGACAGGGCTCTCCTTTGCTCTTAGTTAGTTTTTAGCTAGCTGAGGCAGAGAAGTTCCCTAGACTGTGAGTTTTCTTGTCTTTGGACCTGTTTAAACCTGCTCTGCACTGGACATCCAGAAGAGCACTGGGAGCTCACACCCGTGGCCCACTAAACCATGACAGGTGTCTAGAATATCACAGCTGTTTCTGACTTGAACACAAACATACTTAAAATGTAATAGTGTCCCACAGTTAAACTTCCAGCAGGTTTCACTGCCATGTTTAAAAAAGTACCCTTTATTTTAAAGGGCTTTATTTCAGAGAGAGAAGATAAAGTAGTTGCATTCTACTGTTATGTTACAAAGCCTGTGTTATTTGGAAATGCAGTGTATTTATTTATTTATCCACCTATGTTTGAAGGTAGATGCACATCTATTTTTATTATTTATATGATTTTTAAAGGTATTTGAATGTGAACCATGTTCTCCAGCTGGGTGGTGTGAAAGAGTCGTTACCATATTCCTACCCACAATTGCTACACAAACATTTTTCTGGTTGCTTGCGCAATTTCATTTTGGATACTCAGGTAAGAGCAGTGTAAGATCTGCTTCAGCACAGAAGAAAACTTCTTTATTCAGTTTTTGGTAGATTTGTGTTATACGTGAAGCTTCTGCTTCCACCAATGTGTTCAATGCCCATGTGCATCAGTGTAAAATACAAGAAAATTCTGGGTTTTTCTGTGATAATTAGAATAAGTACCTTGAAAAGTTATTTCTCAATAGAAGATGTATTAATGAGACAGGAACTGTGTGTTTGCTTATCCCCTGTTTCATGCAGCTGTTTTCCAAGCTTCTTTGTGCATTCAGGGAACTTCTGAATGGCAATTGTATAATGGTATATTTATGCCAGCTGTCTGCTTTGTTAGGAAGTATTAGGGTTTTGTTTTGTTTTCATAGTCAGTTTAGTTTATTCAAAGTCAAAATATGCTTTCGATAAAATCAGCTGAAGTCTGAATGTCAAAAAGCAAACTTAGCAACTTAAGCAATGCAGATGAGGAACAGACAGTGAAGTGGTGCAGCTATTTCTGTTTAAAAATGAAATATGCGTCTTGAATAATATTTTTGTGTCATGAATTGTCTCTTGAAGGTATACGACCTTCAGTCTCCTGCAGAGTCCCTGAACAGCTTCCCTGGCTGCACCCTGACGGATGGGAGCTGTGAGACCATGGGCTCCTCCTCCTGTGGTAGCCACGGGAGGTGCCTTGGGGACTGGGGCTCATTTGTGTGTCACTGTTTGCCAGGCTACCACGGCTATCGATGTGATAAAGGTGAACCCTTGCTTTTCTGTTTCATTAGTGTAGGCTGCTAAATTTTACAGTACAGGAAACTTCAAATATTTGCAGATAATGATTGTTGTAATGATTTTACATTATATTATGTAAAGCCATGTTGCAGTGTAGGTGTCTGTGATTGTTAACAATTTCTTTTCTGATTTCCTTTGAGATATTGCTTTCTCAGTACAGGATCATTTCTTTGATCCTGAGGGTGTTTGTGTAATGACTGTATAATGACATGGCTGCATGACAAAAAAATGTGAAAAATGTATTTTATTTTATTACAGTTGTTTGATTTGCATCTGTTTACACTTTAAGAAATATCTAATAACCTAAAAAATATGAGTGTGCCAGTACCACTTTCTGTGCAGAATTAGAACCATACAACTGGAATTAGAAATCACTGCTCTGTTGGTGTCAGGAAGAGACTCTACTGGCTTAAGGAGCTATGCTTTGGGAATAGTAGGATCTTTAGGTCTCATGGAGCCAAAGTTTGCAGCAGAAAGACAATTATAAAATAGCAGGTTGTGAAATTTGATTGTGGTACTTCATACCTGGTCTGCAGTCTCTTGTCTTGGTTAGAGGTACTGCTGTCACCCAATGTAGCACTGAAAGGAGAAGCATTAGCAGGATCAAGTTGGGTGGGAAAGCACCTCTTTACAGAGGAAAACGAAGCATGAGAGTGACTGGAGAAGCTGTGGAGATTAAACACAGGAGTATGTCTCAAAGGACAAATTGTTTCACGGATCCATGCTGTGCCTCGCAATTGTTTCCTTTTACTTTCAACTCTTATTCTGACATGATGATCAATAACAATGTTTCCCTCTCCTCAGGAGATGGTTTAAAGGTTTCTCTCCCTTCCAGTGGCCAAGGAGTACAGGTTTGAGGCAGGCAGCCACATCCGCTACCAGCTCCCTGTCAGTGTGTCAGCCCGCAGGACGCTGCTCCAGGCCCTGGTGCGCACGCGGCAGCCCGACAGCGTCATCGCCACCGTGCTGTCCCGGGGCAGGGACGAGCACATCACCCTGCAGGTGAGGGCACCCACACAGACAGGGACATCCGTGCCACAGACAGCTCAAACACTCGCTTCAGAGATGGAAACAGAGCAAAAACCTTACGCTGAGCACCAAGAATCTGGAATTTGTTTTGTGGATAGACACATCTGATCCTTTACTTGAGATGTTGACCACTCAGCTGTGGTATCCCACTGGGTTTCGATGCCAGCTGCAGAGAAATCCAGGTTCTATACAGAATAGGATGAATAGGTGTGCACCTGGTGTCCTTTTGAACCATGTGGCCAATTCTGTGTAGTTCAGACTCTGCCAAACAAGGTGCCTGTGGCAGTTCTAATGATGTCAAGCTCTCAGAGTGAAACCTTCTCATTTTATACACACCACTGAACTTCTTCAGGCACGTTGGTTGGAGCTGTCACTGTAGCAGTGATACACCAGACTCTCAACTATTAGAACAACCCCATAAATTTGTGCAAGAGAGATCAGGGTATTGTAGTTGAGTTTAGGAACAGCAAGAGAGGTGACACAGACTCCATGATTCAGAAGGCATAATGGCTTATTTTATTAATAGAATACCACACTCTTATAGAGAAGATCATGCACCTAAGACCTGATTGGTCTTTAGGATATTCCTGATTAAACAGGGAACAACTCCTTCTTGTAAACATCCTGCACAACACCAGGTGCAAGGGATAAGATAATAATTGTTTGAATTCTTTTCTCTAAGTTTCCCAGACTGAGTTATCTCTGTTCTCTCTTCAGAAGAACTGAGAATAACCACATCAGGGTAAAATTACTTCTAAGGTGACTTAGATACTACTGTGAGTATATTGCTACCACATTTAAGTTGCCTAGTTCAGTAGCAGCTGAAGTATTTTTATATTACACCTAAATGTGCAGTGCAAACATACCCTAAATTTAAACAAATGCTTTAAGATTGAAGTTACAGATTAATATAAAATGCCAGGCAATGACTTTTCTTTTCTTTCTTGCTATTTGTTAATTATCCACAAGGTTGTTCAGGGACTCTTAGTGGTCTCATACAATCTGGGTGATGGAAACTATTCTGTAAGCCTTCCCTCCTACCACATTGATAATGGTGAATGGCATCACATCACACTGGAGAGAAATGAAAATGAATTTACTCTTCGCCTTTATGAAGGAGGTGGGAAGAGAGAGATTACTAAAGCAGCAGGAACATACAAAGAAATTGTCATTGACCCCAGCAGCTTGGTCCTTGGAAACACCTACCCATTCAATCAAAACAGGAGTTTTCAAGGTAGGAATTCTCAATCTCACTGTTCATAATATGGACCTGTAAAAATAAAGGCATAGTGCAGGAAACTTCCTTGTTTATGTAGAGCCCAAAGTACACAGATTTCCTGCATGATGCTTTGCAACAGGGATGGATAAGCTGTTCTGATCAGGAGAAGGTACAGCAGGGAATTGCCTGCAAATACATTTGGCTACTGCATCTGGAACAATGATGGTCACCTCTTGCCTTGGCCGCTGAGAGTTTGTACCTGGAGATCCAGAAGCTTCTCCCAGATAGACTGTGCATGGCTCCCTGCCTCGGATAGACAGAGCTGGTTCAGTGCATGGTTCTGTCCAGTCCATTTGGCTGCTCTCCTTCCCTCCCAAACACATCTGTTCCTATGCTAAAAGGAATTGTTCAATTTTATACGTGCATTGCATAGCACCCACCAAACCCTGGTTTATTACCTTGGTATTACTGGATTTTACTCAGTCAAAGCATTAACTAAAATTAGAAATGGTTTATTGAATTAGAGCTAAAAATCTGAATTTTTAGCAACTGAGTCGATAAGGTCACAGTGTCGATTAAAAGCAAATCAGTTTCCAGCCTGGAAACTGAGTAGTTCCACAAGGGAGAAATATAAAGAACTGGAAGTTTGGGATATCGATGGCAGCTCTTTACTCTGAGCTCAGCTGGAATCTTGGCCTTTGCCTAAACCCACAGTGTAAGTAAAGCAAATCAGCACAGCTTATTGCCAAGGAACACACATCACTGCTGGTTAAACCTGGTGTTTGTAAGTCACCTCTCTCCCATGCCCTTCACCTCTTCAACCAGGTCCTTATAAATCCATTCAAAGCAAGCTGGTCATCTTTTCACCATGCAAAAGTACTTCAGAGAGTAATACAAAAGTGCCTGGAGAGAAATTAAATAGAGTAATAATTTACAACTTAAGTGTATCACAAATTATTTAGAAAAGGATTGTTTTCTATTGCTTTACTAGAAGTATTCCAATAAATAAAGTTTATTATATGAATTAGGGAGCATATTTTGAATTTTTTATTTATGGGAGTAATAGTGTTTGTTTTTAAGTAAATAAAGAAGTCAAATGGTTGCACAAAGATCATTTTAATTAGGACTATTAATGTTGCTACTAAGTAGCTGAAACTTTAAGGGCTTCAAAGTCATAAAATGTACTTAATTAATCAAAGTATATGTTTTCATGCTGAGGCATCTCATGCATACAAAGTTAGTGTCACACATCTTCAGTACAAATTTTCTATCCCTGATTGAAGACTATCTCATCATTATTTGTGGTTTGCTCTTCATACTATAAAGGTAAGCCGTAAGCTACAATTTAAAATCAACCAAACACAGTTTTTACTGGTACATTGAAGATCAGAACAGGTTATCCGCATGTAACAGATTCTCCACAATGTATGGATTTTTCTATGGAAATCACAGTGGAGGGGTACATATTCCACTGACTAACTTAGGCTGTCATGGTTTAACCTCATCCAGCCTCTGGCCCCTCACAGCTGCTCACTCACTCCCTACCAGCAGGATCAGGGAGGGAAGCATGAGGGTAGAAGCTGGAAAACCCCCGGGCTGAGGTACAAACAGTTTAATAGGGAGAGCAAAAGCCATGCACACAAGCACAGCAAAACATGGAATGGATTCCCTGCTTCCCACGGGCAGGCAGGTGTTCAGCACCTCCAGGAGAGCAGGGCCACATCCCATGGAATGGTTACCTGGGATGGCAAACACCTTCTCTCCAAACATCTCCCCTTCCTCCTTCTTGCCCTCACTGCATACCCTGAGCATGACATTACATGGTTTGGAACATCCCTTGGGTCAGCTGGGGTCACCTGTCCTGGCTGTGTCCCTTCCAGGCCTCCCAGGCAGCCCCAGCCCCCTCCCCAGCATGGCCCTACAAAAAGCAGGAAGGGCCCTGGCTCTGTGTGAGCCCTGCTCTGCAATGACAGAAACAGCTCCATGTTATCAACCTTGTGTTCAGCACAGATCCAAAACACAGCCCCACACCAGCCCCTGCAAAGAGAATTAAGTCTGCCACAGCCAAAACCAGCACAGGGCCACATCCCATGGAATGGTTACCTGGGATCACAAACACCTTCTCTCAAGCAGGACTTGATTCTCATGGAAAACACTGGGAATCTTGATCTAAAACTTCAGTAAATTTAGTCCAAAAATGAAAGACAATGCTATGAAAGTTTAAGTGAATTCAGTCCTGGATTTAAACTTTGATAGCCTGTGTCCTTTGTTAAGCATAAACTGCCAAATCTTACAGCTGCTTCAAATGATTCTTGCTGAATGGTTTTTAAAACTGTCTCTCTGTGCCTTGCTGTAGGATGTATGAAGGATGTCAGATTTAACAACTACAGAATCCCTCTGGACACTCATGGGAAGGAGCTGGTGTCAGTATTGAGTGCCCAAGGCATCAAAGAAGGCTGTTCTTCGGAGGCCTGTAGGAATAACCCTTGCAACCAGGAATTTATTTGTATTGATTTGTGGATGATGCATGAATGCAGGTAATTGGTGGAAATAGAAGCACAAAACCCTTCAGAATGAGGTGGGAAAGGGTGGATGTTGAAGTGTGCAGCCTGAAGGCCGGCACTGGCAATATTCATAAAATCCCTGGAACCACAGTAACACACAAAGCTGGAAACCTGCACAGGGAGCAGGTTGCTGTGTCCTTAGAGACACCACCACAGCTGATGTAAATCAGCCTGGCTCCAGGGATTCTGGAGCAAGTTCAGCTGCCTGTTTAATGGAAAACATTGAAAGAGCAGCAGCAAATCCAGAATGCTTGTAAACCCTGGAAACAGGACAGGAGGGTATGTGACCTGGAGCAGCACAGTTTCCTGGCTGTGCTGTGAAGCTTGTGCTATGCAGTGTCAGTGCATTCTGACACTGTGAGGGTCTGATTTCTTACACTGCCCCAGTCTGTCACCTCTGTTCCCTCCCAGGCTCCTCCAGCTGCTTTAGCAACACCACACTATTGAGCTCGGATTCTTGTGTTTGTGGCTGGGGTCAGGACAATACTAATTCCTGTTGGTTGTGGTGAGCAAACGAACACTTTATTTACACACACTTTAATGGTTGCACACACTCCTGACTGCCACTGTCCACACACAAATGGAGTTCTCTAACTCTGGAAACTTAAAGAACATAGTACAGCTTGTCCTGCCTAGCCAGAACTGCAGAGGCCAACCCAGCTGGTTCTCACAAGGATAATCTTGCAGAAGGCAGTGGAACTACCTGAGTTCTGAAAACCCCAGACATAAGGGTCTGCGGTTGTGGAGCTCATGCTATGGCTGCCTCAGGAAAGCTATGACCTGTCATGATCTCACATAACTTACGCACAGTAGCTGCTTCGGAAATCGTGCAAAATGTCACCAAAGTGTGTTTTAAAATCTTCAGTGCTGCCTGTCGTGGCTGTTTTCTCCCAGTCTAACGGTGCCATTCTGCCTGCTGTGTGCAGCTGCCCTGCAGGACACATGATCCTGGAGAACGCCTCGGGCCGGCAGTGCGTGTACACGGCGTGCGCCGAGCGGCCCTGCAACTACGGCACCTGCGTGTCCCTGTCCCCCAGCACCTTCCAGTGCCACTGCCCCGACGGCTACACCGGGCGCCACTGCGAGATCACCCTGGCCATCTTCCACAAGGACACGGGCCTGAGCTTCACCTCCCTCTTCGCCATCTGCGTCTGCTTCCTGGCACTCCTAGGTAGCTACGGCAACTACGTCTTGTATTACCTGTGGTGAGCACGCGTGTCCACCTGTCCTGAGCAGCCATCGCCTCACCTCCTGCCGAAAGCTCCCGAGGGACGCTCAACTCTGCCTTTGTTCCTTTGCCGTGGTCCCATCACTGATTTCTCATCCCTCTGTGCATCCATCGCTAAGTCAACCAACATTTGTGAGCTATGGAAGGTCTCTGCGGTTTTGTTTTCTTCACATTTTCACATCATTGCTGAGGAACTGTTCAGATGCATTATTGGAAGCAAATGCAATTGAACAGCAAGAGTGGAAATTGCTACCAGATAAGCATTGTTTAAAATACTGCTGAGCATGAAACAGATTTTTGAGTCTAGGAAAAACTTCCTGTCTGATAGGAATACACTGGTCAGGCAGGAGCAGACTTTGCATCTTGCCAGTTGTGTCCCAGCTCCTGAACAGCTGATTTTGTCATCCTCAGCCATTTTCAGGCTTAGGTATTGGATCTCAAAGAGGAAAACCAGAAGGATGTTACTAGTGAGGAAGGATCACGTCTTGGAGTCTTTCTTGTTTATTCAAATATCATGGAAGTTTGCCTGAGTAAAGACATAGGATTTTTCTCCTGGCTGTTAGTGTTAATGCAGTTTCATTCAGAAGTTGTAGTAAGAGTATGGAAATACCATAGTTTTCCCCAACTCTGCTAGATACTATGTTTGCCATGCAAATATGAGCAGCAAATTCATGGGAAGCTAAGTGGTATCAGAGCTCTTGGAATCCCAGATAGCTGAGGTTGATAATAGATCTTTATGTTAGAGGAGTGCAGGGCATGACCTCTGTGTACCTCAGTTTCAGTCCCAAGGTTATTTAGATGCTGCTCCACAGAACTGCCATGTAGATATTCTGTAAGAGATTCTAGTTTCTTTAGTTCACTGCACTGGTAATTTATGGTATTCAATGCTTTGCATCTTGCCAGTTGTGCTTTTATAAATTTTTATAGAGTTGGTAGCACAGTGTTTCTATTTACAGAATGTTCAGTATCTGATGTTGAAACTTGTCAGTTGTGTAAATGCACTCCAGCATTTAAGAAAAATGTTTAAATTAATGAATGCTAAGGTAAAATGTGCCTGATTCTTGGTTTTCTAGTAAAACATCTAAAAGTAATTTCCTCTTCTGTCTTGTGTCTTCTTGTGTTTCATTTGTGTGTAATTGTGTCTGTTACTGTCAACATGTTATTACTTCTTTGTCCCCCTCTGTAATGCATTTTCTGTGAGAAAGTTCAACTCCACACAGGACAGAGACAGGTCAGAGACACCACTTGGTCTTTAACCAATTTCAAGTTGGGCTTTAAAGGGTGTTGCAAAATGCTCTTTAAAGGCTTTTCTTCTTCTGTGTTTGATGTTCACCACCCTGGACAGTGCAAACCCCAGACATTTGCTGAGAAGCCCAGAGTGCTGGCCTTGCTGTGCACTGGGGTTTTCTGGTGCCTGCATCACCTGTGCTCTGCTCCTGTGTCCCCACAGCTCTGCTCAGCGCCGCCTTCCTCTGGGCTCACTGCAAGACGCGCAAGGGTCTGCACGGAGGCGTTTACCACGGATCTGCTCATCCTGAGGATCTGGAGGACATCAGGGAAAACATCCTCAACTACAACGAAGAAGGGGGTGGGGAGCAAGATGAAGTAAGGATCACTGTTATGTTACAATTAAGAGGGGACTGGTGCCTCACCATGCTAAGGAAAATGTATTCTGTGCTTTGTCCTCAGCCTTCGTTCTGCTGATTCAGCCCTGCAGTTGGCAGATGAATTATTTGGAAGGGTCTGTACATGAGGGTGCATGTTTCCTAAGCAGAGATAAGTGCCTATCCATTTTTAATTTGTCTTAGACTCAGTGATCCTGAGTGCATGTTGATAGGAGCCTGTAGGGCGAGTTTAGCAGTAGGGAACTAACAGCTGCTGGGTCTGGTTTTGGGGCTCAGGAGACACTGAGGTTCTCAGGGCTCATTTCTGCTGGAGCTCCAAGGGCTTGGAAGAGCCTGGTGTGACTGACTGTTCCTCGTGGCCAGGCTTTTCTAGAGACTGCTCCCAACAGCATGTGTTAACACCTCCCTTGTTGGGAAGGGGAGGTGCTGAATTGGCTCCTCTGAGGCCTTGGGGCATGTGGTGGTTGTGGAAGAACCTTCCTGCATTTTTGTGTTTTGGAGATAAATACACAAGCTGTTTATACTTAGAGTAGAGCAGATTATACCCAAAGCAGGTATTATTAATATTCCTGCTGGCTGTTCTACGGTTTTCATGGGTCAGTGAAAGGCAGAGCTTTGAAGGAAAACTCTTAATAGAGTATTTACTGACCTACAGATGCTTTCTCTGTTTACAAAAGGTAAGAAACTTCATTGCCAGCTGTTCATTTAATGGATTCAAGGGGTGGTGTGACTCTGCAGAGGTAGTAATAGTCATGGTGCCAGTGTGATGGGCCAAAAAATGCCAGTGATTTAAAAATATTCTTACTTGTAGAGTATCCTTATTTTCTTGGTGAATTAGTGGGAACGTAATAAACACAGACATTTCCCATGTGATAACATAGACAGCTATAAAGCCTGTTTTCCTTAATCAGATTAACTTCCTCTGCAATATTTTGCAATTTTACACCCAGAAGGTCTCTTTGAGGAAATCTACAGTTACTGTATGACATGTTTAATTACTTTTGGGAGAGTTCTTAAAATACAATCCTTATTTTAAGCAGTGGAATCAAATTAGTGACTTGATCTCCATCTGAGGTTATTACTCTGCCTGAAGAAACAGTGCTTGGAGTAAAGCGTCTCTGGGTTCTGTGTACTCTTCCTAAATTATTCACATTTAATAGTTGCTGAGATTGCAGCTGAAACTTTTTAAGCTAAAACCTAGTTGCTTGTCCAGATTTAAAAAACATAAACAAACAAACCAGCTCCCAAAATACCTTGATTTACACCCCCTTAGTTGTGTTCTAATGTTACTTCAGCAAAAAGATCATGAGGCTGCTTGGATAAGAGAGTTTCATTTTTGTAATGTTTGTGGCTGGTAGGGCTGTGGGGACAAGAGGTTGTCATATGAAGGAATTTCTGCATCTGAAATAAATAAAGTTTTCCCCCAGAGAAATCAGGAGCTCATGAAAATTGCAGGAGGTCAGTGCATTGTTGAGTACACACTGAACTCAATTGACCCACAAGATGTTGTTAGAAGCCAGCTCTGGACACAGAGGCAGGGCTTGAGTTGGGTTTGTGGATGGCCAGCCAAGCAGGGTTTATTATCAGAAGAAATGTGCCATTTTAGTGAATTATTAGTAGCAGTGAAGGATGCTTTTATTATCAACCAGTTCAGTGAAGGGATGATCCTCAAGTCTGTATTGGAACAAGCTCCCATTTAACTTGTGCATGATGAAAAGTTGCTCCATGTCGCAGATTCTCCTGGTATCCATGCTCAGAGTGGGGCTGGACTGGGGCTTGCACTAATTTAGGACGTGCCTAAGGCAGGGATCTGGGCTGTAGGTCTTGGTGTTCCATCACCAACACTCCTCAGTCTCTGGAGGAATGGGAATAAGCAGCTCCTGTCCCAAACCCCCTTCCTGCCACTTTGACAGCTTCTTGATTGCACCTGGGGGGAATTTAAGTTGTTCTCTGCCTCCAGGGGAAACTCACCAAAGCTCACTGAGATTACCTCGGTTAATCTCTTACGACATGGTTATGCACAATGACACATGCTGGAGAACTAAAGAAATCTTGTGGGAAGTGCTGATTCCACACCTCTGTCACTCATGGTGCCTGTTCCCATGAACAGTATTAGCAATACATATAATTATTTGTTTGCTCTAATGAACTCTGTCTCCCACCATCTGTCTGCATTCTACTTTGGCCTGTAAATCAGTCCAGGGACACAACCTTTGGGTTGTAGGGAGGCGAAGGATGCTGGGGGACAGGACTTCACTTCCCATTGCAGGTGGCACAAAGATTCTGATCAGTGAATGCCATTAACTGTTGGCATTGCCAGAGGTTGTGGCACCATTCCTGGACAGCATTTACTGCAGCTGAGCTGGGAGGGAATTAGTGACTTTTTTGGGAGTAGGTAGTTTTACTTGGCTTTAATAACTGTGCCACTGCCACATAATTAGGCATTATTCCAGAGACGACTGGTAAAATTTTGTCAGAAATCACAGTAGATTTTTTAACTACTACTGCAGAAAGATTTCTTTAACGGGCTGTTTGTGAATACCCTTTATCACCTCTTCTGCCACACTTGTGGGATCAGTGTCCAGTGATGATAAGACACTCTTATCTGGATTTCAGAACAAAGATTGGGGCATTTCTGTCAGGTTTATTTAGCTTTTGGTATGAAATCAGACATGATTCTGACCCTGACCACAGCAGTGCAGAGCACACAGGTGTCCCTCACAGGCTTCCTCAGGTGCATTGCAGGCGGCAGAGTTGGCAGAACACCCAACCCTTCAGGTGCTCACAGCGGGCGGACTGAATCGCGATCATTCCGTCTTTATTCCCAACCTTTGGCACCTACAGAGAGTATTAATTCCCCGTGCCCGATTTCTCCCTGCAGGACGCCTACAACATGGCAGAGCTGCAGGTGTCCATCCAAGCCAACCCGGCCTACTCCCTGCACAGGAGGAAGGAGTCCCCGGCCCGGCGGCAGGGC
>VXAX01007441.1:0-106624 GCA_013399835.1 Leptocoma aspasia | reverse complement strand
TTGTGTGCCAGTGTTGACTGTAGTTTGGATTGTGCACTGCTTGGTAAACGAACGTGGTGGAGAAGTATTAGAAAACCACAATATACTGAAGCATATTGGACTTAGTGGGCTGGATTTGAAATGATGTCTGAGAGCAATTTGTATGTGTTGTGTATTTTTCAAGTGTTGGTAATGAAAAATACTCATTGAACAGAGAAGATGTTATAACATTGCTTCATTCTGGAGAACACATTGCTTTATAAACACCCTGCAGTTATATGTAACATTTGTAGTCACCACTTGCTTCTGAGAAGAATGGTACCAGAAGAGAAAGGCTGTGTTGCAGGTGGTGTTCAAATTGTCTGTCTAATATGGTTAACTATGAGATACAAACCTGTGCACTTACCACCTCCCTTTCTCATGTACATGGCTCTAAAGCTGCTAACCAGTGTCCCTGTTGTTCTCATGCTGGGATCTTGGTAGGAGTTCAGCTGTGTTTCTAGTAATTGTGAATTAGTGTCCTGTAAAAAATGCTTTGAACACTGCTAAGATTATCTTTTGCAGTGCTTGCTTGTGCAATTAGATTAAGATTTAAAGCCCCCTATCATCAATTTAGAAAGTAGGCAAGGCATTTGGGGCAAAGTGGGCACTTCTGACATTACTGTCACCGTTTTACAGTTCAGCATGGAAATAACTGCAACATTACCTCAACAGAAAAGTTGATATGAGAAGAGTCATTAAGTTCTGCATATATGTAAAGACCTCTACCACAAAAGTAAAAGTGCTCTGTAAGGGTTTTCTCTGACAGAGTATAACAGAACAGTATGGGTACAAGATATGTCAGTATGTGATATTAATCTTGCTAAGTAAACCATACTTTTGGTGTCGTGGGTAGATGTTTTCCTGTATGTGAAAAAATGCTGTAACCATTTTTTTCTCTGAGGTTGGAGGTATTGTTTATTGGGCAGTATAAAAAGCTCATTAGCATAAGGAAGAGAGGGATGGATTGTGAAGGGACTGGCTGAGTAGCAGCTCTCTGACACATTGCTAGGTTTGCTGTTCTCCTGTCTGTCCACTTGTGTGTGTTTAAGGCAGAGTTGACCATTTTGATGATTTTCATTGGTGCCCATTAATTTTACACTCGTTTGAAAGTGGGTTTAGAACATTTGAGCTCTTCAAGACAAAACATAGGTACTGTCTTTTGTGATCTTCTGGTGGAATGACATTACTTCCACTTAGATAGATAAGGTAGTCCCTACTGCACAATTTAATTTGTGATTCTTTTTGCTGTTGCGTGGTCATTTTATTATCATCCAATGTNTGGCTTTTGCAGTGCTTGCTTGTGTAGTTCAAATAAGAGTACCCAATCAGCAATTTAGGAAGTAGGCAAGGCATATGGGGCAAAGTGGGCACTTCTGATATTTGTTTCACCCTTTTATAATTCAGCACATAAAGAACATTACCTCAACAGAAAAGTTTATGTGAGAAGAGTCATTAAGTTCTGCATATATGTAAAGACCTCTACCACAAAAGTAAAAGTGCTCTGTAAGGGTTTTCTCTGACAGAGTATAACAGAACAGTATGGGTACAAGATATGTCAGTATGTGATATTAATCTTGCTAAGTAAACCATACTTTTGGTGTCGTGGGTGGATGTTTTCCTGTATGTGAAAAAATGCTGTAACCATTTTTTTCTCTGAGGTTGGAGGTATTGTTTATTGGGCAGTATAAAAAGCTCATTAGCATAAGGAAGAGAGGGATGGATTGTGAAGGGACTGGCTGAGTAGCAGCTCTCTGACACATTGCTAGGTTTGCTGTTCTCCTGTCTGTCCACTTGTGTGTGTTTAAGGCAGAGTTGACCATTTTGATGATTTTCATTGGTGCCCATTAATTTTACACTCGTTTGAAAGTGGGTTTAGAACATTTGAGCTCTTCAAGACAAAACATAGGTACTGTCTTTTGTGATCTTCTGGTGGAATGACATTACTTCCACTTAGATAGATAAGGTAGTCCCTACTGCACAATTTAATTTGTGATTCTTTTTGCTGTTGCGTGGTCATTTTATTATCATCCAATGTCCAGTCATGTTTCAGAAGCCAATGTTGTTTTCCTTAGGAAGTAGAGAAGCAGGTTTGTATTTTGCTATCTTGTGCTTTGCAAAAGTCCTTTGGAAGGAGCAAGTTGTTCCTTCACAGGTAGGAAAAGGAGCTTTCTGAAGTTACTTAGGTAAATAATTTATTGTAAAAGTTGGTGTCTTGATAAGCACGGTTCCTTAATTCTGTTAGAGTTTTGTAATTCAAGGCAGTTCCAGAGCTGCACATGAGTTCCTGGACAAAAAATTAGTGATTTTTTTTTTGTGTGTTAAAGATAATGATGATGACTACGTGCCCCATCACAAGAGGCAGAGGAGCCCCAAGTCGGCTGATGAAGCTGCCAATAGTGGGAGAAGCAAAGGAATACAATTCAATTTTGGTAAGATGAAAATTAAAGGTGATTTTTTCTGTCTGCTTTATTTTATGAAAAGGTTTTGGATAACTTTGTGCTGTGGGAGTGGGACATGTTAGTGCAAGGCTTCATTTAAGAGCCATGGCCACTGTGTAGGTAAATTGCAGCAGTATAATCATCATCATGGGCTACCTCTGGTGTTTTTTTTGTTATTTGATATTATGACGTTATTAAACGTACAGGAAATTGAGGTCTTTTTGTTGTGTTCTTTCCTGATCCCTTATGTTGGGTTCTCCACAGAAATGTATCCATGCCCTTGAATTTACTTTTTTAAAAGATGCTTAGCCTGGGATATTTTTGTGATCCCATACCTGTCTGTTTATTCTGTGGTTTGGTTTGCTTTGGTTTGGTTTGTGGACACATTAATGTTTGCTTTTTTAAGGTTCTGTACTCTTAGGAATATATCTTTTGGCACCCTATTTAAGTTTTTATTAGGAATTCTGGAACTTTAAGTAAATATTAAAATTCCTATGGATGTCCTTGTAACGTGTCTTTTGCATGACAGATGTAAATTTTAGCAAAATGGCTAAAGTTTTGAAAGCTGTTCTTAAAGAGATCAGTTACATTAGTCGGCCATTGAACTTGTATCATTCTTTTGTTTTTGGTCAGGAGAACATAAAGATAGCATTACTAGAGGAGAACATTGAGGAGTTGGTGCTGCAGGAGCTTTTGTGAGATACATTCTCTCAGTAGAAAAATCACCTAAGGTTTGATCGCCAACGGTTTTGGAAGTGAAGCGAACATTGAGTTTGAGTTCAGATGCAGAGGAAAGGGAATAAAATATTAGGACAACAGGAGTTTTAGTTGAGCTTGCAATATATAATCTCCAGTTTTAGATTATCTCAGGGCTTACCTGCTCAGTGATGCTCTGAGTTGCTCTAGTTTTTCTTCTCTTCGTGCTGTTTTTAAGAAAATTCCATTTTGAGATAGCCAGTGTGCAGTTTGATTACAGTGATTTGCATCTCACAGATTATTCAGATATCCTTACTTCAGAGTTTCCTAAATTGTATTGAGGATATTGGCTCTTAGGTTCACTTTGAGGTTCACGTCCAGAAAGTGGCATGTCTCTATGGTATTGCAAGATCTGGTTGAAACACAAAATGAATGTGAGAAGTTTTGGGGAAAGACCCTTCATTTGCTCTAATGAAAAAAGAGCAGCTTTTGGTAGTTGCAATGCTGCCGTTTGGGCATTTCAGAAGACTTTGCACCTTTAGTATTGAAGTCCAATATTAGGTAAGGGGTTAGGAGAAAGGAGGTGACTAATCTATCATGAGTAGCTGCAGAATGACAAAGATACATGCACTCAGGAAACAGAATAGACACTTAAGTGAGAAATCTGTCTCATCTTACAAGGACTTCCAGTATTTTACATAACCCTGATGAGACTGAGATGTTTGAGTTGGAGGTCCTTCCTGTATGTCTTGATTGAACAGGTATCTGAAGTGGTCTGAGAATAATGAGCTGTGCTCTTAATTTTTTGGAAACAGTAAAACAAAGTGGAAAGCAAAATAATTTTAACCAGTCTCTGGTAAAATGTTTGATAGAAATTGATAATCTCTGGGGAAGTGAGGTTAGATTTCAAAAAAATTCTGAACCAACTATTTGAGATTAAAAATATCATTGCTGAAAGGAATGTACATTGTCAGCAAAAATATTTTCCCATTTTTTTTGATTTCTTAATAGATTTTATAAAAAGCTCAGAAGCTTCAAGTTGTGTCTTGCAGTTGTGTTAAATAATTTTAATGGGAAAAAGTCCCCTTGTCTTACTATGACAGTGATGGGAAGTATGTTTGGTTTTTCCCCATTTTAGCACACTGTTGAGTACAGGTTTTGTCAGCCTGATGCGTGCTTGGAGCTGCTCTCTGTTTTTCATGCTTAGTTGTGTGTTTCCCATTTTCTTTCCTCAAAGAGTTCCCTGTAGCATGATGATGGGAATAGGAGTGTGCCTAGTACCTGAACATCAATGTTTGTGCAGTGTGCAGGTTGCCCCTGCTGTGTGTTTTCTGGAACATATCCCAGGGAGCAGAGAAAGGCATAAAATTGAGGAGACTCAATTTTATGGACAGATGGGGAAAGTTTGCAGGATTGTTTTTTAATTGGGATGATGTTTCACATCTATCATAAGGTGTTTATATAGGAATAGAAAGAAGCCACCATCTGTCTTGGTGCCCAAGGGAAAACTAAACTGCTTTTCAGAGTGTAAGCTTAGCTTTGTGGTAGGTCTTCAACTTTGCTACATGAGCACAAAGTGTGTGACAAAAGAGTGTTTTTACAGTATTTGGTCAGGGTGCAAGGGTTAATAATGCTGACAATCAGATTTAAAAATCACACTGGTTACCTGATAAACCCTCTGAATTTTGAAATATCTCTGTAGTCCAGCTTATTAATAAAATATAAAAGTAGTTAAAAAAACAGTGTGTGGATCAAAATGTGAGCCAATTTATGATTTTTTTCCAATTGCCTATTCTTTGTGTATCTACCATTCCAAATAAAAATGCCTGTAATCTGTTGTATTTGATTATTAATCCCTGTAATGTTTCCACTGAGGGAGAGGGGCTAGAGTGTAGTAGATTGAAAAGATCCACATAGTATATTTGGCCAGTGATTGTGGGATTTTGAAACTGAGAAAAATGAAGCCTTGAAGCTTAATGGCTTAGGTAGGAACATTCTCACAAACTTGTTAAGGAAGAGATGTAGACCAGGCTGGGTGAGAGCAACTTCTAAAATTGCAGCAACCACCAATATTCAGAACAGTATTATTTATATGCTTTTGTATGGTTTCTTTGTAATATGATATGACATTCTTTCTGCCTGTTCTCCCTCTGATGAAAACTAGCCTGAGTTTTACAGGAGATTGTTTATTGAGTCTACCTCAGAACTTGATGATCTGAAGGGATCTCAACTCTTGATATTTTCCTCTGGGAAAGGGTGGCAGAAGTAATTGTATAGATTTATCCACAGAGATGTAATTTCAAAGTATAAAAAGGTTAATTAATGAAGATTATCTTCCAGGTAACTAGAATGAGGGGTTTATGTGTGGATGCAAGGTAGCATGGCAAAACACACTTTTCCCTGTTTCTTGCCTACACTTGAAGCATTCTATCCTGTTGATATCCGTGAAACTGCATTAAAAAATAGAAGCTTAAATATGGACCCCAAAGTTGTGTACCTTGATCTGAGAATGAGTATTTAAGCTCCCTTTGATATGGACTCAAAATTCAATGCTCTGTCTTGTCTAAGAATTTTTTGACAACTGGAAGTGTAATAGCTTGAGTGGCCTTATTTTTTTACCTTTGTAGTTACTAGATTCAAGTCTTTGGAGTAAGAAATAAGTTGTAAGTACGCTTGTTTAACTCTTTCTTAGAAGGCCAGACAACATCTGGTACCATCTACAAAAGAGTTGTGGGGTTTTCCCCAAAGCATGGAGATAGTACACAAAGCAGTGAAAATGTGTGCTCTATTACAGGCAGAAAATTAAATGTTAAAATTCTGCCATTTAATCCAGCTCTCCATGGAACACAGGTTTCGATTTGGATAACCTTCTGTTTTGCAGCTGTATTTACTTTCAGAAATAGAATTTTTTGGGGTATTTTACAACACCAGGACTTGGAGAAATACTGGATTAAGGCAGAGGATGGCAGATGCCTCCTGATCCATGTAGTTGTAGAGATTTGTACCAAACCAAAACAACTCCATGTACGTTCTGTAAGCTTTATCAAGCTTCAGTAGTTAAGCTTTTCAGCACTCAAATCTAGATAACTATCAACAGCAGCTATAAACTGCCTTTACCCCTGGTGGCAGCAAAAGCTGCTGACTGAGCCATCAAAGAGAGAAATAATTTTTGGAAGTTACTTTAACCTGGTTTGTGTTGTGGTTTTTTTAACTTCATTTGATATACAACTTTGGGAAGTAATCTTAAACATTTTATTCTGTACTTTCCTTTTTTTTTATGTATCCATGCATTTTAAGGGGTAGTCTGTACTGCACTCAGCAGGCACCTGTTTGCAAGTACAAGTACACACTTCATATTTAATTTAGTGGTAACACAGATTTTACAAGAGATTCTCAGTTTTGTTTGCAGTCTGACATGTCCTCCTCTTTTCTTTGCAGACAAGTGGAATTTGCGAATTTCAGATTTGAGAAAGGAAGTTGAAGATGTGTTTGATAAAAGATATGGTAAGTGTTACACACCTTTCCAAGCCATTGCCTGTAGTCCTTTGGCGTGGCAAGGGACAGACTGCTCTTTGGCATGCATCTTCTTGTTCAGGAGCATGGAGATCTGGCTCAGGAGCATGCCAGATCTGACAGCACCAAAGGGCTAAATACTGTTACAAGACATAAAATTGAGGAAAGTAGCTTTTGTGATGAGCAGAGTAATTTCAGAATGGGATATCTGTGTTTGGCACCGAAGTGTGAAGCTTGATTTTGTTGAGTTGTGCCCAGTCTTCTGGAGTACCTGCATGTTCATGTATCTTGGGCACCCACATTTGAGAGAGCTGTCCTTTTCTCTGAGTCCTTAAGTGAAAGAATCTTTAGACTGGCACTGAAGAGAGGCTGCTACTCACTGATTGTTCATTTTTGATTATGATTGTTTTGCAGTGAAGCAAAAATTATACATGTTAATAGCTCTTGGAAAGAAAAAGCAGCAGATGTGTTAGACTTTGGAATTTGTCTTCAAATGTTGCACTTAGATATGTTTTGTGTCCACACATCACAAACTACAACAACATCAGCAAAGATTTAAAAATAAATGCTGGTGTGCCTCTGCCACAAAAAGTGGAAGTGCTTTCAGATTAGACCGTGTGATTTGGAGTTACTACATGTTTGGGGTGTGACTATCATCTGACATTTAAACAGCCTGCTGAAAGCAACTTGCACCAAGGTAATACAGTTCAGAATCTGATTCACTGTATTTTAATTGCTCTAGAAAGGACCATAATTCGTAATGAATTGCTTTAATTTTGATTTTGGTGTTTGCACATAGCAAAGTTAGTTTAAGAAAATTAAGTTGGTTTAAGGCGATTTAAGAGGTAGACACTATGGAATGAGTTGCCTCCCCTCACGGTATTAACCAATCCCTTTCCAGCAATACTGCACTTACTAGTAGGTGTAAGTGAAAAAATAACAGTCTAATAACAAGCAAAACAGCAACAGGCAAAAAGTAAGAATAAATAATCATTAATTGCAAAATTGCTAAATGTCTGGAAGTTCATGGCAACAATGGGAAATCCAGAATGGTGGGGTATGCCCCCGCCTTCCCAAGATGCCAGCCACCATAACCAACCTCGTGGCTTGAAACACAGAGGGATAGTTGCAGCAAACCCTCCTGGGAAGGAAGGAGCTTATGAAGCAGTTCTAGTGGCAGATGGGAATCCTGGGGTTGCCTGGGGAACCCTGGCCCTGCAATGTCAACCTCCAGTTGGTTGTGTGTCCTTCTGGCACCCACTGAATTGGTTCTTTGGATTTCTAAAATACATGGAAACTTAAGGAATTCACTGAAAAGAAGGGATGTGTGCTCTTAGTCCAAGGCATTAATGACTTGTAAACCAATAGTAATAATAGATAATAACAGAGCTATGAACTGAAACATGCTTGGTTTATCATTAAATCTAGATAACTTCATCTTTCAAAAATGCTCTGTTAAGCAAAACCAAAATAGTGTGAATCTTCACTCTGACAGGTGCAGTCACTGTTATTAAATGTTTACATAAAGGGAAAAGAGGATGATCTGCATGTGTATGCAGGGCTTGCAGCAAAGTGATATTGCTATTAACCAAAGTGCCTCACAACATGAATGCTTGCATGTTTAAATGCACTGAGGGGTTATTGCCTGTATGCTAATTATGTTTATCAGAGTGATATCAAACAGGTAATTGAGTAGAGCCACAAGCTAGTCTAATGTTTTTATTCTCCTTTTTCCTTAAAGCTGAAGCAATAAAAGCAGAGGGCCCAGTTTCTGTCCCATACACAGTCTTCCAGAGCCATCCAGAAGACCTACGTGTGGAAGGGCTGCCGGAAGGGATTCCCTTCAGGCGTCCGGCCACGTACGGCATTCCCCGGCTGGAGAGGATCCTTCTGGCAAAGGACCGGATCCGCTTTGTGATTAAAAAGTAAGGAGTTTGGCATTTTTGTCTCTACATTACTCGTTGTTTTCTGCTGGTTCCACTTTACTTCATTTTTCTTCAAGGAATTCCAAACTGGTTTCAATTTACAGTACGAAGGAGTAGTTTTTAGTTGATGTTCACTTCAATATATTCAGCTTATCAGACCAGTGGAACACTTAGAGTGGTGGTGGAGAGATCTCTGGACAGGTTTCTTCAATATTATGGACTTCTTGTCAGGGACAGATCTCTTTGTACTGTTCAGATCTCTGCAGCTGCAGTGCATGTTGAAAGGCATTAACTTTGGGATATTTGATCCTATTTGAGGATCCTGGCCTAATTTCAGCTTGTGGTTTTTTTTAAATTTGCTGGAATGTTGTATCAAGGTGTCTGTGGCTGTATTTGTATAAAGCATTACCCAGGGCAAGCTTGAGGCCAACACATTGCTCCTGTGATTTAGCTGGATGTGTGTCCTTGGTGTGTCTGCAGGTAGATCAGGTAATGTACATGAAGGAAACCTCAGATGGAGACTGACTGAAGTTTAAAGAAAGCTTTAGTGAGTAACAGCCGAAGTTTTCCTGTGTTCAGTGGTGAAGGGCCTAATCCAAGAGTTTTTGAAATGGACAGGAATCTGCTGATTGCAATGGTCAGGCTCAGAATTGGGGGTAGTGGCAGCCCCTGCCTCTGTGCATGCTGCCTTTACTACCACTGCTAGTTGCTTACATTTGGGAGGAACATAGTCAGCTTCTATCATCCTAATGCTTGCAGATAACTAGAAAAGAGGAAGAAGTGTAGCTCTACCTTGTGTCTCACTTAAAATCAGATATCATACATAGATCTAATTATTTATGCAATGCTGGCACCTGCTTTTTTCAAATACGCCTTAGTTGTTAACAGAAATTAATTTATGGTGTTCATTGATTTTGAAATCTCTAACCAGAGCAGCTAAAATTCTAGTTTGGCTTTGTTAGAAACATCAAAATATTTAAATTTTTGTTTCTTCAACAGTGTATAAAATTACATATATTTTGGAATCAGAAGTGTCTGCTTTGAAGTTTACTTTTTTAGAGATTAAGTTTTTAATTTGGATCTTTGCTTCTGATTAAGTGTATCTCACAACTCAGAGGTAAGTTTAATGGAACCTGTATGCCACCATGAAATGTTACAGCTCCAGCAGATATGGGTATTTGGCATGAAAAGTGTTTTGTCAATAGGGTTCCAGCCAGCTCTTATGGATACTTTGGTGTTAATTGGAATTTAGTGCTGGGGATCATGATGTCCCCTGGGAGGTTTTTTGGTTTTGATTCTTCAGTAAGTAGTAACTTGAGGCTGTAGCTGGAGGCTAGTTTCTCAGAGTGTCTGTCACTGTTGAAATATATATCTTAAATCTTTCAGGCCTGAACTTCTGAATTCGACAGATCCAGTTCCAGTGACCAAGACAGTTTCAGCAGGTAGGTTTTCAAATGTGTGAGTTGTACAAGCACAGTGTGATACTCCTATTTGTCAGTCTTACTGATGGCTACAATTTGCTTTTACTAATAACACATTCCAAGCAATTACTCTGATTTTGCATTTTCTTTAGCTGTAGAGTTTTCCATTGGTTATCCAAGCTAGAGTTGTCAATGGATTTGATTCAGCTTGGCATAAAGAAAAACAATGAGCTAGCTATGTGTCAGTCTTGAGAGATGGAGAAAAGGCATTGGTTTCCACAGTGGATAGAGTGTACTGGATAGGGAAACTGTACGACAGAATAATTGCTTGTATATGGAATTTTCCAAAATTAGATTAACTGAAATACAGCAGTGAACATAGTGACATTTATTACTATAGGATCTGATTTCCTTGGATAATGGGGCTACATTTGCACATAGTGGTGCAAGGATAATGCATTCCAACCACTTTTCCCATCAGGAATGCTTTTCAGCAGATGCATGCTCTTACATGTCTTGTCTTCATTGAGCGCTCATCCAAAGGTAGAAAAAATGACCATGTAAAAATAAGACTACAGGAATTGCACCCATGAACTCATTTCCCTTCAAGTTTGTAGAAAGAAGTTTAGTATGGAAAAGAACAGGTTTTGAAAGAACAGTATTTTTGCACGGGCATTAGTTGGTAAATTCCTTTCCCAGACTTGTTTTTCTCTTCCATTGAATTCAGTTGTCTCTTGGCCTTCAAGGTATATTTTAATTATCCAAATAAACCAAGTGTTAAAAGCCTGTATGCCCTAAACAACAGTTAGAAACAGATTGCACACAACTCCAAAATGCTAACTGGCAACCTCACCCTGGTTGAACTGGGAAGTTTTAGTAGTATCACAGAAGTCTTTAGTTCAGACAACACAAGCATGTAGACAGTAGTATTTGCACTAGTGCAGCACCATTATGTGTATTATATACTCATAGTCTTCTGTTGTAAAAAGTATATCAAACACTGTATTAAGTGAATATTAAGGATAAGCAGTTGTACCATAAGGATGTCTATTTAACATGTGTGCAGGAATTAAGCTTTTCCTAAAGTATAAGTTAACTTAGTGTATTGAGTCTTAATAACCTACTGTACCTTCAAGCACAAAATTTGACTACAAAAATGGTAGCTAGGCTAACTAAGCCTTAGCCTTAACTGGACTGTTACGTCACTTTTTAAATTAGCCTTTTTTCTGTTGTTTTAGTAATTTTTAATATGGTTGTACTGATTATGAAGGCAATGCAAGTACATTGCTCAACTCATAAAACCCCTGTAGCTAAGAAAACCAGTGGTAACCAATTTCTATGGCACAGGGCTCTGAACAGCTGCTTATATGGCTTGTCATCACCAGCTATCACTTGATAGAGATACCTGTGACCCCTGCATCCTCTCTAAGAGAAGAGAGCATCCCTGGGAGCTGTCAATAACATCTCAGAGAACACTGGAGACAGCAGCTGTTTGAGCCTCCTTTCCTGAAGTTTTCTTACTATTTGGCTTCCCTCTTTCCCAGTAGCTCATTATCTCCTCTGCTGCTCCCTGTGTCCACTGCCATCTCAGGAGACAGAGCTATGGAGCACCAGCCCTGCTTTCTCAGCTGCTTGTCCATGTCCAACTCCTGCTCTGTCCATATGCCCTGGTAGCTTGTGTCCCCAGCAGGAAAGGAATGGGATGGTATGGAACCTGTATTTTGACTGGCAGAGGAAAAGATGATTTTCATTTGCATTCCTGTGGGAAGCAGGCTGGTCAGGAAGGTTTTGCAGAATGGCCTCAGTCCTGAAACTCTGAGAAGACTGGTACTGGCTGCAAGACAGACCAGTTGGATCTCAGGAATGGCTGCAGAAGTGTGAGCTAGTGCTTATGCTGGTAGCCCAATCTGGTGCAAGTATGGAACACAAGTAATTGCTTTTGCATTCTGACTAAACCCACGCTGTGGCAGCTGGCCAATGTCTTCTTTGAGACTGAGAAGCTTCACTTGTTGGTCACAAAGACATGTTCAGGAGCAAAAAGTGATTTGTATTATATGTGCTTTGATCCCTTAAAAGCAAGTTTTCATCCCATACACATGCCTAATTCTGCACTGAATATCAAGATAATTCTTCAGGAAATGAAACTGTTGAAAAACTATTCCCATCTCCAAGTGGAATCTGCAGTTTGGAGATGAATGAGGAAAGTATTGCAAATCTTCAGGGCAATACACTGTGTGTATTTTGTTGCAAGAGTGATGTCACTGGTTCAGTGGAGTTTTGTCAGTTTTAATATTCTGTCATTATTTTTTGTTCATTTTTTCTAGTTCCGCATTTAATCCATACTTCTTACACACAGCATTTCTGTGTTTACTTGAAAATGCAGGATGATTATGCATCATATAAACTGAACAACTGAAAATATAACCAATATAATTAGGGAATGTGTGTTTTGTTCTGTGTCAGCCTCAAATACAGCGAAAGAGGAGTGGCATGCCAGAGTCACCAAACTGAGAAAGACAGTAGATCAAATTTTCTGTAAAATGTATGGTAAGTACAGTATTATTATCTTTTTTCTTAATGGCTTTGTATTTCTTGAAGGTTGCTTTCATTCCTTCCTTTGAACATCTGTGTGAATGAGACCTTTGTTCAGATTTTTTTTCAAGTATTTAAAATTCTGGAAGTTCAGTGAAAAATAATGTTTTAGTTTACTGCTTATACAAGGTAAATTAAAAGTTTAAAAAGAATTTTAAGTCTTACATATACAGCTCTTCTGATTGCTCTCGATTCCTTCCTGTTCAGATTTTTTTCCTTTGGTGGTGAATAAAACAGCTGTTTACTTACATCCACTGCAATATCATCATAATTAGTATTAAAACATTTTTGGGTGAACTTTTATGTTCTGTCCAATATGAATAAAAAGTCAACTTTGTAAGACCTAGAATAAAAATTTTCATGATACTCTATAACAGATTAATGACTTTACATAAAACAAATGTATTATGCCCCAGTGAGCAGTCCAGTCTGGTATTGTGACTGCCCAACAGCAACATCATACAATATGGCAATTTTTTTACATTTTTTATGTGCAAAGACTTGGATTCTGTTTGATTTAGATGTCCTGCATTGTTCCACATTTTAAGATCACAATTGCAACAGCCTGAGGAATTGGTATCAGCTAGCTTTTAATGAAGGTTGATTGGCCAATCTGTCCAGTTACTGGATGTGTTTTGTTCCAACAGCCAAGGCTTTGGGGAGCAATGAGCCCAAAGCTGTTCCATACAAGAAATTCGAAGCTCATCCAGCTGACCTCTATGTTGAAGGGCTGCCAGACAACATCCCATTTAGGAGTCCCTCCTGGTATGGAATCCCTTGCCTTGAACAAATAATTCAAGTGGGACACAAAATAAAATTTGTCATCAAAAGGTAAGTCTAAACATGGAGGGTTTTTTAAGAAATAGTCCAAACAATCACCCTATGTGTAATCAAACACTTGGTTTTATAAAGTCATGAAGCATTTGGTCTCTAGTTACCAAATAGGCAAATTAAATATTCTGCATCATAAAGTGGGCATTTCCAATCCAGACAAATATTTTAGAATATGTTTTGCATATCTGTTAGCACGTTGACAAGTGTGAAACACATAATAGAAAAATTCAAACTCTTCAATTCATGTCATAATAGGTAGTAGTATTTAATTTATGTCAAGAATAAGCAGATTATTTGTGTCCTGGTTGCAGGCCAGAGCTGCTAACTCACGCTTCAACTGAAGTTATTCAGCCCAGGTCAAACAGTCAAGGTAAGATAGGTGCTGTCTCCAAGTGGGAGTGGAAGAGTTTGATGGGGAAATGCATCTAGATCAATGCAGTATTTTTCAAGAAGTAACCTATGTGTGATGAGTGTGCTGGCATGTTCTTCATGAGGGTTGGAAGGAATAAACTGATCACTGTGAACGTGGATGGCTTCCTGGATTGGGAAATCCTGGTGCAGTCCCAGCTGCCTTTGAATAACTAGACTGGGTCACCTTCAGAGCCCCAGAGAACTGGAGTTACTGTCCTGGCCTGAATCAAAGGTCTGGAGTCCCTTGGGATTTCACAGGTGACCCTGGGCTCTTTCAGGTCTCTGTTGTTAAGAAATTGTAGGCACTTCTTGAGAGCTTGACGTGCCTTTAACAGGGAGAAGAATAAGTTTGGGGTTTATTTCTGAATGCCGTAAATGGAAGTGTCTTGGTGCTTTCTTACTACAGGAATGTGCAATCCAGATCTCATTGGGTTTTTTAGGAGTCTGAATCTGTGTGTATTAAGAACACAAACCAAGATTCAGGGCTTCCTGTGTTTTTAGCTTGCTGGAGAAAAAAAAATAAAAAGAAGGGATATGATTTAATATGATTTAGTAATCATGCAAGCAGTAGTCACCTTACATCATCACAATGTATTGTGGATTTTTTTGGATTTTAGGAAAAAACTCATTCAGTAAGAGGGTAGTTAAATAGAAAAGGCTGTTTTTCTTGTGGAGGAAGAAAAGGCAGCATCAAGTTTGAGTTTTCTTCCAAGTAGTAACAGCATGTGCCAGTGACAGCAGTAAAAAACCCAGCTAATAAAATCCTCTTTCTGAAAGAATAGATATAGTGGTTTTGGTTCGCCAATTTGAGATTTCCTGGCCAATGCACCAAATTAATGTGGTGGGTTCAGTGCTGGCCAAATGCCAGTGCACCCACTAGAATATACTTACTCATTTCCTGCTGTGAGATGGGATTAGGAGGAAGGCAAAGCAAGCTCAAAAGTTTAAAAAGCTATAAAGAAAACTTTATTAACAGAAACAAAAAGAATAATAAGAATCAGAATAAAACCTTCAGAACACTTCTCCCCTTCTACAACCTTTTCTTTCCCACTAACAATGTACAGAAACAATTCAGGCAGTTTATCACCGCTACAATAGTCTTTCTTCAGTTCACTTTCTTGTCACGTTAAGGAGACTTCTCCACAAGAAAACAGTTCTCTTGTGGCTTTTAATTTCCATGAATAGCAGCTGCCCAGGAACCTGCAATTGTGAAGTCCCTCCCATCTTTCATGGCTTTCCCATAGCTGCGTTTATGGGCCATGTCAACTTACAGGGTACTATTTTAAGGATAAGCTGTTCAAGAGCAAAGGTTCTCTTTATCTGTCTCTGAGATCATCTTCATCTCTGGGAACAGAGAGCTTCTTATTTCCCTGGGGCAAAGGGTCTCCATCACTCTTCTCTCTCCCTGTTCAAACTTCTCATGGGATCACAGCTACTTCAACATCTGCTTGCTTTAGCACAGATGCCTTTGCTCATATTTGCAATTTGAACGATTCATCTCCCCATACTTTTCAATGAGTTACAGGGAAAAAGAGTCTGATGTATCAATTACATTCTTCTCCATGGCCTTGCAAGAGGATTTCAGCCCAAAACTAAGGCATCTTCTCATTCTCCTGCCATCTGGGACTTGACTCTTTACTGACCTTGGTGTCTTCATGTTGCTCTTCTACGTGTCTTCACTCTGTCCTTTTCTATCACCCGAGGGAGGATTGAAGGTCTGCAAGTCCTACCTGTGCCCTGAAAGAGTTAGTATCTCACCCAGGCCTGCAGATGGCCATGTGATCCTGCCGGGTGGTGATGGATTTGCAGGCCCCACTGGGGGCTGTGTCAGCATCTTGAGGAGGGCCTGGCCAGAACAGCAGCGGCCGCTCTGGCTGCATGGCTGGTCTCCAGCCCCTGCTGTGTTCATTTCAGCTGATGGCTTCCCCTTGCCTTACCCAGCAGCTGCTGGGCCAGGGCTGGGCCCCGCTGGGCCACACGGGCCGTGGGGGATGGGGCCTGGCCCAGCTTGTAGCCGCTCCGGGCCCGACACACCCCGGCTCAGCCCAGGCTGGCAGCAGGGCAGGGTTTCATTTTGGCAAGATGTTGTCAGCCATGGCCCGGCCCTGCCTTGGCCGGGGGCCCCATGGCCTCCTCCCCCCCTCGGCCTGGCCACTGGGCTGGGAGTGGGGGAAGAACTTCTCTCTCCAGACACTGGAAATAAGAGCTTTTGCCAGGGTTTGTTCATTTTTAACGTGTGTGTTCATAGAGGCGTGTTGAGCTTTCTTTTGGTTTAAAAAAGTGTCAGTATTCAAAAGAAGTCGCTGATTGGTTTTGTCAGGCACGGAGGAAACTGCTAGCAGCTTCTCTTAGAAAATCACTTCCGTGACTGGCTTCTTCCCTCCTCACCAAATATCAATAATTACGAAACCAGCACAACAGGCGAGTAGTGATGATGATTCTTAAACCTCAGACTGTTGGAATGTACAAAATACTTCTTTTTTTGTACTAGTTATTTCACTGTATTTTTCACTAATTTATAGGTGATTCTGGAATTACCAGTGCTCACCATGCTTGCTGGGGTCCAGTGTTGCCGTTGAGTTTAGGGACAACAAAGAGAGGTGACATAGACTCCATGATTCAGAAGGCATAAAGGCATTTATTAATAGAATATCACGCTCTTATAGAAAGGATCGTGAACCTAAGACCTGATTGGTCTTTAGGAAGCTTCACTTACACAATTGGTCAAACAGGGAACAACTCCTTCTTGTAAACATCTCACACAACACCAGGTGCAAGGGATAAGATAATACTTGTTTTAATTCTTTCCTCCAAGTTTCCCAGGCTGAGCCTGGGAGAAATTATCTCTGGTCTTTCTTCTCCCCACAGTCCAGGGTCTAATGTCAAAGAGATAAACATAGCAAATATTCTCCTGGGCTTAGAGCCCAGTGAAAACCACTTTCCCAGACAAAGGCCAAGGATCTTCTTACTGCAGACACAAACTTAATGTTGCTAAAGAATATTAGATTTTTTCAAGCAAAATATTATCATTTCAAAAACAGTAATCCTGTGCCATCAACAGACAGTTTGTGAATAACAGTTTTTTAAAATAAATTAGTGAGTCGGATTCCTTTGCCACTAGGACTAAAACATGTGAATAAATATAAAGACACATGCAGGTGTTAAATACCTGTGAAATCTATCAAATAAGTATGCCAGATTGAAAAAAAAATAATGCATCTTGCCATGGAAGTATAAGACACTAGAAATAAGCAAAATAGGTAATTTATGAATCAAAAATATTATTTAGAAACAAAAGAATTCTGTATAGTTTCCTTCCTGCATGCCTTTTACAGCTCAGAATCAGTTTGGCTCAGTAGCAGTTAATTGTTATTTGTCAGTTGCAATGAAAAGTAAGGAAATATGATGCCATGTGTAGTGGTTTTGGTTCGCCAATTCTAGAATTTCCCAGTTTTGAATGTTTTCCAATCAATGCACACTGAGTGTGGTGGGCTCAGTGCTGGCACATTGCCAATGCACTCATTTTCTGCTGTGATACAGGATTGGGAGAAAGGCAAAGCAGGCTCAAACCTTCAAGAAAACATAAAGAAAGTTTATTAAGAATAACTAAAAGAGAGGAAAAGAAATAAAAAATCAAAACCAAACCCTTCAGAACACATCTCCTCCCCCCACAAACCATTTCTTTCCCACTGTCAATGCAAAGAAACAAAACCAAACGTTCCAGTCAGTTCACCACCTATAAAATAGTCTTTCCTCAGCTCTCTCAGGGAGAGAAGTCCCTCTTGTTCATGTTATGGAAAACTTATCCACAAGGAAAAAAACAGTTTTCTTGTGGCTCCCAATGGCTTCACGAGCACCTGCCCAGGGAAACCTGCTTCGTGAAGCCCTTCCCATTTCCACAGCCTTCCCAGAGCTGTGGTATGGGCCATGCCCACTTTGGGGTTTCTGGTTTAAAGATGAGCTGTTCAAAAGAGCAAAGGTTCTCATTATCTTCCCAAAGAATCACCCCGGGGGAACAGAGGTCATCTTCTTCTCTCCTGGGGGCACAGGAGCTCATCCTCTCTTCTCTCCTTCTCTGTTCAAGATTCTCACAGGATCACAGCTACTTCATCATCTGCTGACTCCAACTTGGAGTCTTCTCTTTGCCCAAATTGAGCTTTTCATCTCCCCACAGTCTCATGTGTTACATAAAAACAAGAGTCTTTTCTTTTCCGTAACTCACAAAAGGTTTTCAGCATTCTCCCCCTCCCTCCCATCTGGACTTGACTTCTTCCCTCCCTGACACCAATGTCTCGTTTTTGCTCCTTTACCTGGTTTCCATCTGTCTGTTTTCTCTCCCTGGAGGGAGGATTGCAGCACTGAAGGGGTTAACATCTCTGGCAGAGCCCCGGCCTGAGGAGGGGGTGAGGTGGAAAAAATCAGCCTGATGTTCACAAGGCTCTCTCTCTGTCCCCTGCAGCACACCATGGGTTGACATTAGCTGGATGCCAGGCACCCACTGCTCACTCACTCCCCTCTGTTGCTGGACAGAGAGAAAATACAACAAAGGGTTCATGGGTTGAGATAAAGACTGGGAGAGATCCCTCATCAAATACCACTACAGGCAAAACAGGCTCAACTTAGAGATAGAATTTGTTGCTAAAATCAGAGCAGGATAATGAGAAATAAAATGAACCCTTAAAAACACCTTCTCCCCACCCCTCTCTCCTTGCAGCTCTACCTCATACCCCAGCTGTGCAAGGGAATGGGGGCCATGGTCAGTTCATCACCCATAGCTTCTCCCACTGCTCAGGGAGAGAAGTCATTCCCCTGCTGCACCGTGAAGTCCCTCCCACGGGAGACAGTTCTCTGTGAACTTCTCTGACATGCATCCATCTCATGAGCACCATTCCCCCCCCAGACTGCTGCAACACAAGCCCATCCCACAGGCAACAGCCTCCCTCAAAGTGCATAGGTCACTTTTCCATGGGGTGCAGTCCTTCAAGGACGGGCTGCTTCAGCTTGGGAGCAGGGCCCCTCTCTCCATGGGTCTCCCAAGGGCTCAGAGCCTCCTCCAAGCATCCACCTGCTGTGGCCTGGGCTCCTCTGGGGGCTGCAGGTGGATCTGTGCACCCCATGCCCTCCATGGCTGCAGGGCACAGCTGCCTCTCCATGCCCTGCACCAGGGGCTGCAGGGGAATCTCAGCTCTGGCACCTGGAGCAGCTCCTGTCCCTTGTTCTCCACTGATCTTGGTGTCTGCACAGTTGTTCCTCTCACATGTTCTCACCCTGCAGCAACATGTTCTCACTCTGGCAGCAGCTACAACTACACCACTACTTTTTTTGTTCATCTTTCTTCTTAAATCTTCTATAACAGAGGCATTGTCACCATTTCTAATTGGCCCAGGCTTGACCAGCGGCTTGTGCATCTTTGGAGCCACCAGGGCATGGAAGAAGCTTCTGGCAGCCTCTCACAGAAGCCACCCCTGTAACCCCCCTGCTACCAAAAACCATGCCATGCAAAACCCCTACAATGCTTGCTGTTTGTGAGGAAAAAAAAAGTGCTTTTTATGCGGACATCCTTTTCTTTCTTCTCTGTCTAAGCTACAAATTGCCTGTGCTGGCTAGCACTCCTATAATTGGCTTTTATTTACCATAGAGAACAGGACTGAAGATTATTTTTTTAATACTAATCAAAATGTTTAGCAAAGCATTCTTTAAATGCTAATATTCTACTCTAAAGAATGTTATTATACACTATGATTAATTAATTCCAGTTTTGTAAGAACCACTAAATAATTTCTTCCTGCATCTGAAGCTCTGAAGTTGTTCTGCTAGGGTCAGTGCTTGAAATTTGTAACTACATTTAAACAGATTTTTCATTATGTAGAGGTAATTACGTGTATCATTTAAGCTGCTATTAGTAATCATTACTCATTGTGTGTCCCTGTCTAATCAGATGTAGTTGTGTTGTTAGTTTTCATGTTCTTATGTTGAAAGAAGTATGTTCAAATGTACTTCTGTATCTAGAGCTGGGTGATTCTCTGATACCTATTTCTGGTTTTCAGCGAAAGAAGACTGGAATACCAAGATCACAAAGCTAAGAAACGAAGTAGAAGATATATTTAGTGTGAAGTTTGGTAAGTTAAATGCTAAATGAACTGTTCTGTAATGCTGCTGCATTTTAAAACTCCTCTGTTTAAATGCTACTGTATTTACTTAAGCATCAGAAGTATACTAGGACAGATATGGAAATCATGATTCCTCTTACCTGTGTTTTACTTACTCTTTCCTATAACTGACATAAATGTTTTTATAACAGCATACTAGGTCATAATTTTTCCAGCTGTGTGATGAGATGATTGCACAAAAGCTTTTGGATAAAAAGAAGTTCTCAAAATACAACATTAGGCACTGCAGGCCTATGTTAGATATTATCTGTAACAAGATGGGCCAAGTTCCCATTTGCAGTTACTCCACAGAAAATAATAGGGAATCTGTTTTAAATATATTTAAATATTTCAATTTTTTTTTACAGGGGGCATGTTAGCTTTGAGTGGCAGAGCTTCTGTAAGACATGATTCTTAAAATCACTTGACATAAAATTCCACCCATTTAAGTTTGTAATACATCATTTAATCTTTCTTTTCAGCTGAAGCTCTGGGGCTTTCAGATGTTTCAAAGTCAGTGAAAGTTCCCTATTCTGTATTTGAAACACACCCTGATTCCTTGGTCGTTGAAGGCTTGCCAGAAGGAGTCCCCTTCCGGAGTCCCACATGGTTTGGAATTCCACGCCTTGAAAGAATCATCCGTGGGAGTGGCAAAATCAAATTTGTTGTTAAGAAGTAAGTTTGTGATCCAGTTATTTTTACTTCTGGTTTTGAAGTTATTTGACTTCATTCCCAGCAATTCTAGGCTTTAAATACTACCTAAACTCTGCTTCCATGAAACACAATGTTTTGTACATATGTTTTATCTCATACAAGGACATAGATTCCTCATTAAATTTCTGTAGATGTGAAAATGGTCTTGTACCTGGAAGCTTTGTTCCTTCTTTTTTTTTCTTTTTCTGTATTTTTCTTTGCTTGAAGTAAACACAGAAGAAAATTGCAGAATAGAAAATACAGCTCTATGTTTTCTATTTTTTTTTCGTGGTTATAGTAGATAGAGAGTCATCCATGCTTCTCACAGAATTTCCTTGTAGAGAGCTGATGTTATGTGAATTGGAACTCAGCTGAATTCCAAGAACTTGGTAACCTTTTGCTGCATGACTTGCCTTGCAATTGATTGGATTTATTCTGTTTAACTCCTAGGCTTGAGGTTATCATTCCCCATTTGCCTCTAAGACTGGCTAGTAAACTAAAGAAAACAGGTAAACAAATATTATTTGCTGACATCCATTTGAAAATACTTCCTTTCTGCTTCCCTAGCAGACTGAGAGATCTTTGTGGTTGAAAAATAAAGGTTTTGTAAATAAAAGGCATTATTTAAGATGATCTAGCATAGTAGGCTCTAAATCTGCTGTTATTTGAGAAAGACACTCAAACCATAAATGTATCTGCTTTTTTACTTGACTATTTAAGTACAGAAAATTAAATTTACTCAATTTTGACAACTTTTATTTCACTTTCAATGGCTTCAACCATTTTTAAATGAGAGCTGTGAACTGCCGTAAATAATAATGGTGTTTTATAAGAAAAAAATAATAGAATCTTTTCTGTAGAAAGTTCAGATGTTAGTACTTTTTTTGGGTTTTAGGTAATAAAATGTACTAAAACTCTCCTTCACACTTAGAAAAAACAAAGTCTCTTGTTCTGAATTAGTGGAAAATCTAGGTGTGTCTTTTTCAAGAGCACTAAACCTACTTTTTAAGATTTTTAAGATTGTGGGCATCACTGTATTGTTCAGGTTTTACTGTGCACACTCTACTTAGTTCAGTCTGTTAGAATTCTTAGAATACAGCTGTTCCTTTGTTAGGTGTGCAAAATTTGTGCTTTACACCTTGTGTTCTTTTGGCTTCCAGGAATTAGTCCAAGGAATTCCAAAAGGTCACGAAATTCTTCAGAGAATTCAAGTGTCCCAGAGATTGAAGTTACTCTTGAAGACAGTATGGAAGAAATACCCTTAAATATTCTTCTGATGTTCTTTTATTATATTGTTCTATATTTTCTGTTCTTTTAAGCTTTCATAGCCCATAAGTAAGGTACACCTCATGTAGCAAACTCTGTTCCACTTGAAGGCTCCAGATACACTTCAATATAAAAACAACCCTATTTTTCATTTCTGAAACAAACTGGATACTGTGTAGATGATGCTTAGGTAAAATGTTGCTTGGGCTCATTATTCCAAGCAGAGATGTGGGAACTGATGTAGTCCTGAGGAGAGAGATCACAGATGTGGTCAGTAGCATTAAATGCTTAAGTACAACTCTAGAACTCCTAAAGGCTTTTTTTTAAATTCTACTCTTGATTCAGAATTGAAGAGTTCTCTAGTAATCAAGTTTGATGCATTGTTCTTTTTGTACGATGTCTTCTTTCTGCTCTCTGTCTTACATATGTAATGTCTCTTCATAGGTCCTAAAAAAGGACAAACCACAAATGCACAAGCTAATTCTCATACCAATGGCTCCAATACAAATTTGAAGCAACAAGGAAGAGAGTTTTCTTTTGGTAAGTGTTGGGGCAATTAGCACACATGCATTCCTTTAATGTTGGTATGGAACATCTGGATTACATATCAGATATTTTGAGTTCATGTTCTGATGTACAGTTAGTGAATGGCTGAAGTTCTCGCTTTTGTGTACATTCAGTTCTTCATTATGTGTAGTAATCTGCAGTAGACAAATCCTGGATGATACATGGAGTATGCTGTACAAATGCAGCCCAGATCCATTAGATATTACTGATTCAGGTGCAGAGTCAGTTTTAGATTTTTGCTGGTCTGTTACTGCACAATGCTGCAGACCCTTGAAGGACTTTTCTGGTGCAAAGTACCACCAAGTGCATAAACCCAGCTGAAATGTGCATAAATTTCAAAAACCCTTCACAAATTTGAAAGATTGACATCACTGTGCAGAGATACCTAGGTGGGATGTAGGCACCAGGAAGGATTTGAACTAACATTAGTAAGCCGTGACCTGTCAGAGCTGATTATATATGATTGCCATGATTGACCTCTCCAGTTCTGGAAAATCAGTAAAGGAAAAGCTGGACAGGACTGAAAGTCATGTAGCTGTGTTTATGAATGTAGGCCAGAGCTTTTTGGCCATGGAGGCCCAGACCTCTAGTGCAGTGCTCTGGAACAGAAATCTCAGTATTGAAAGTAGGGTAAATTTGCAATCCAGAAAAATTCTTCATTGTCAAGTGAGATGAGTGACTGCATTCAAAGTAACTGTAAGTAGTTCTATGTCTCAGTTAACCTTTTTTCCAGCATACTTAACATTCTGAGCTTATTTGCTTATATTTGTGTAGGAATTTGCTGTTATTTGCTTTATCTTTTTTGTCCCCTATGCTTTCTTTTTAGCTATATGATCAAAAAGCATATAAGAAAGGAATTATTTACTCCTACCAAGCTAATTGAGAATGAATGAGATACTGATTTGGCACGGATGGTATTTGTATTCAGAGTTGCATACAGTTTTCTTGGACTTTCCTGTTGCTGTTAGACCTAGGGTTTTGGTTTTTTATCTGCAACTTTTTTAAACTTTAGACTGAGGTTTTAGTTTTGTAGACCAGCCATGGCCCACTTAGTGCAGCCACAAGTAAACTGGTTTAGAAATTGCTGTGATTGCTGTCAGAAACAAAATGTCTCTAGATGGACATTTAATCTCACCACTAAAGTAGAAACTGCTGGAGATTAAAGTTCTCAGGAGAGAGGCATGTGTTTGAGGGTGCATCACTGATCATATGGGGAACTTTCTGCCACTGTTTTGGGTGCTGGTTCAGATGAGTAAATTTTATGCTATCTGATAGTAAATTTGGATCACTCTTGGATTAATTTTGCTTTTAATCACCTTTGCTTTGTTTAGTGGCAGTATCTTTCAAAGCTTCAGGAAAATGAGGATTGATGTGGATATAGTTTTGCAGAATGAAAGCCATTTTGCACATTTTTACTGCCAATTGGTTATCAAGCATAATAATTTATGAAACATTTGTTAAAATGTTATTCAAAGACTGATTCGTTGTGTGAGTGTTGTTCTAATTCTTCCAATTTCTTCCTGGCAGAGGCGTGGAATGCCAAAATCACTGACTTAAAGCAGAAAGTTGAAAATCTTTTTAATGAAAAATGTGGTAAGTTATTGATTCTTTTTTACTGAGATACCTTTCTTATGAACTTGCAGTTAGATAGATGTATGAGAGATGTTCATATGTTTTTTCCAGAGGTCCTGCAATCCTTGTGTACCTTACAGTTTCCTATCTGAGTTCATTCTCATGTACTTGCAATCCAGTGTCACATGTCCACTAGTTATTTTACTTGGGTTTGAAAATGGAGAAGGTGTAGTTGGATTATAATTTTTCAATGATCCACAGAGTGATTCCAAATACTGGCACATCATTTTAAGCTTTCATCTGCTTATAAATGGGACTTCATGTGACTCTGCATGGCTCAAAACAGGTTATGGGTGGTATCTGGAGAAATGTGCTCCATTATATTCCAGCACTTCTTCTAGTGCAGGCTGTTTGGAAACTAGTGACTTTTGGAAGTGACAGCTTCTCATTACTCTTCTGAAGCTTCTCATTACTCTTCTGAGTGTGGGTTTTTGAACAAGAGCACTAATCTCACCTGTCCTTAGTGCTGTTCTCTAGAAGAGAGAGAGGCAGAATGCATTGCCTTCAACAAAGTGNGAGGATGGGTCATGGAAGAGATAAGGAACACTGCCCCACCTGGTTTTAACAGGTGGCCCAATTAACAGACAGTAACTGCACCACCTCTAACAGAAGGCAGTAGAATACACACCCCCCCAGCCACATCTTGCATTTTCAACCTAAGACAAACATGGCATACAGATAGGATAGCCTTGTATGCAGACCAAGGCAGTGGCATGAGCTTAGATGCAAATTACTAATTTTCAGCAAATTATGGTGAGATTTACTGCAACAGAATGAGTTACGTTTGAAACTGTTCATTTTCTTCCTGCGTACTCATAGCTGTCACCAAAAAAGGCAAAGCCTGCTAGTTCTATCTAATAGAGTATGTATGTGGCAACTACTCCATTCCATTTATACCAGAGGTATTCTATTTCTGTACACAGCAGTTGCCTAACTGGTACCTTGTTTGCTCTGTTGTATTTCAGGGGAAGCACTGGGACGCAGTGGGCCGGTCAAGGTGCCATATGCACTGTTTGATTCCTTCCCAGAGGATTTCTACGTGGAGGGATTACCTGAGGGGGTGCCCTTCCGCCAACCTACAACTTTTGGGATTCCAAGACTAGAGAAGATCCTGAGAAATAAACCCAAAATAAGATTTGTTATTAAAAAGTAAGGATCCCATATGCTTTTGATAATCTGTTTTGTGAGAATTGAAATGTAGACCAAAAAATGAAATTGTGTTGCTAAATTAGTCTATAAAATACACACTGGAATATTTTTAGTACTTGAGGAAATGGTCGGAAAGCTCTTGTGCAAGTGAAACAAGATACAATAATCTCTTTGTTGTGAAAGACTCCAAGACTTTGTTGTGAAAGGAAGAGCAAGTCCATATTTCTTAATCCATCACAATTATCACATCTCTGGTTTAGTTCCTACTGCAAGGACCACATATGGGCTACTCATAAAGCTTGCTGGTTTTGTATTGAGAACTGAGGAGTGGAGATTATTTTAATGAGGGCTGTAAGAATTTTCTTTCTTTTGCCTAGAACAGGTTTAGATAATCCTGTACCAGTGCAGAAACAGTGGCAAAAGAAGTTACAAGGACATGTAGTGATAGAACAAAGGAGAATGGCTTTAAACTGACAGAGGGCAGTGTTAAATTAGTTGTTTGGAAGAAATTTTCACTGGGAGGGTGGCAAGGCCCTGACCCATGTTCAATCTGTTTGCAGGCCTGAGGTGCTTGAGGCAGCTGTCAAAGAAAATTCTGATAGAAGTCCCCAAGGTGAGTTTTGCAACTGCTTAGCTTTCTAGATAACAGTTAATTTTGGGGTTTAAATATTAATATGAGAGCAGCATGGTGTTAATAAATTCCTGAAAGATTTATTCTACATTGCAGTTGCTTGGTTTGTTTGCTTGTTTGTTTTTAAGATGGGAAAAACACTTACCAGTTACAGTTTAAATATAGCTCTTACAAGGGAGTATTAATTTTTTAAAGTTATTCACAAATAATTGTGCTTCTAATGTATTCCTTACTACATTCTATCAAAATGTAGCCAGTAATGTAAGATTCACTGGAGTTGTTCAGGTCTAGAGGTAAATTATTTGCTCCTAGTATGTAGATCATATAAATGACACATGCACCAGAGACAGGAGTGGAGATAGCCAGTAGAAAATTGTGTCAGGTAGGTAGGTCATGGAATAAATGCTCCCATTTTGAAACTGAAACTAGGTCCTCTTTTAAAACTTTGCCAATATTTGTTATTTTGCAATATTTTCTTTATAGATGAGACTGAAGATTTTGAGCTCTCTATAAATATTTTCTAAATTAATCCTCTTAGGAAAAAATAATTCCTCCAGTAACGCCAATACAGCAAGGACCACAAAAAACACAGTAGTGAAAACAGCTGCAGGTGTTGAAGACCTAAACATTGTTCAAGTAACCATACCAGGTGTGTATACTGGCTGGTTTCACATCATAATACTTGTGCTTATATTCTTCATGATATCTGCTTAGTTTGATATTTTCCTACAGTCAAGCTGGTTTGCTGAAATACAAGTTCACTCAAGAAACAATACAAGTTACCTTTTGGTTTTGCTGAGATGTTAAATATTATCTAACACTCATTAATATCTCATCAGTGACATCTCTAGAATATTCTTGGTCCAACCACCTGTTAAGAAGTATCCACATTTTTATGGTGCAGTAAATTAAATACTGATTTGCAGTTCTTGGCAACTTCCAGATGTCAGTACTTGAACTGAATTGAATGACCATGCAGGCTGAACTGCTTTGTCTAACACTGATTACTGCTTTTTTTATTGCATGCTATGGCCATGGCCATAAGTGAATAAGTGAATCATCACTTAGCTTTTACCTTTACATACCATTCTATGTTCCATAAGAAACTAAAATACAATTTGTTGGTTTAAATTACTTTACAAAATCATCTCTAGAAATTTATAGATTAATCCCTGGAAGTGTTCAGGGCCAGGTTGAGTGGGGCTTGGAGCAACCTGGTCTAGTGGAAGGTGTCCCTGCCCATGGCAGGAGTTTGGAACTGGATTATCTTTTAAGGTCTCTTGCAAACCAAACCATTCTAGGATTCTGTAATTTCTTAGCAACCATCTATTTTTGTGTATTTCTACAATTTGGTGTTACTACTAAAATGAGGAACAAAGACAGCACCTGTTTAGAAGCTCTTGGGTATACCTGCTTTGATACATGCAGGGATAAACAAGCTTCAAGGGGGAAAATTTGTGCTTAATTCTCATGCTATTCTAACAATTTCTTCCAGATGATGGAAGTGAGCGACTGCCAAAAGCAGAAAATGCCAGACAATTGAGAGAGCAAGTAAATGATCTTTTTAGCCAGAAATTTGGTAATTGCTTTTTACTCTCCATTTTTATATAGGTGTGAGTGCAATTAGTGTTGTTCATGCTGCAGTTACTGAATGAATATTCACTCACAGTGAATTATATATAGTCATTAAAATGAACAAATTTGAGAATTGTATATAAATGTTGTGCTTTGACTCCAAAAAGAATTTTTTGTAAGTGATGTAAACAGTTTGGTGTTTTAAACAAAGTCCTGAGAGTCTAGATTGCTTCATGGTTCCCCTTCCCTTTTCCGTTTTTCTGTGCCAACATCGATGAAGTATTTATTTTGCTGGTAGCCCATGGTTCTTCTCAGGGCTTCATAATCCTGAACTCTTAATAGTTGGGATTAGAGTAATTTTAAAAATGCAATTTAACCTTTTTTCTGTGTATAGTTTTGTTTGGTTTTTTTACTTTGCATTGTACAGTAGTAACTGGGTTTCCTTACCTGAAATTCCTTCACTTGTGCTGCATTGAATTGCTTTTTGTAGCATTGCAGGAAACACTTTATTTTCTTTCATGTAGTTATCTCCTTTTATGTCCTGTTCTATACCATTCTCTAAGAGCAGAATCTGTGTTCTTCATGATGTTCATGAGTGTAATCCAGAACCTCATTTCTAACACTGTAATCATTTCATTGTCAAGTAAATTTTCATAGTTTCAGATCTGATAGAAAGCATGGTTTGAATTTTGTTTCTTAATCCTCTGAGGACTTTTTCTTCAGTGTAATCATAAATACTATAGGCTTGAAAATAAACACGACCTCTCTCACTTAGGTGAAGCCACTGGTATGAATTTTCCTGTGAAAGTTCCATACAGAAAAATCACTAACAACCCTGGCTGTGTGTTGGTGGATGGAATGCCTCCAGGTGTGGCATTTAAAGCACCCAGTTATCTGGAACTCAGCTCAATGAAGAAGATTCTGGAATCAGCAGAGTTTATCAAGTTCACTGTCGTTAGGTATGTAGTGGCCATTAATTAGATTGTGAGTACAGCCCCATAGCTGGAATAAATGTCAGAGAATAGAAGTTGTAGTACATCTTTAATAGGTGTTGGCTCTTTTTGGATAACAATCTATCAGGTCAAATGAAGCCCAAGTGTTCCTAGCATGAATGAAGGAGGACATGTCCAATTTAGTATGACAAAAGGAATATTACTAATACTGCATATTACAGTAAGCTGTTTTTGAGTTGAAATCTAATCATAGTATGTAAAAAAGTCCTATAGTTTTCTGGGCCTTGCTTTCCCAGTCATAATATCAAGTTTTGAGACAAGTCCAGAGCTCATTGCTTTCTATTCAATATTTTAAAATACAATATTGTCCAATTACAGTATAAGGGAATTTCATTTGTATGTGTATATCTCCATAGACATACACACACACACATAGATATCCAGTGTTAATTTGTATGCATTGAAGCAGAACAGGTCAAACTTTGGAATCATTCTAAGGAGGAGTTGAAAATAAAAATTGATCAGTTTCTGTAACTTCTCAAATCATAGATGACTTCACAGGAGTTTAAAAGCTTTAGTTTATCTTAGAAAGAGAAATTTCTTAAATAGATCTTACTAAGGGGTCTGAATTCTCAACCCTTAATCATGACATATCCTAACCAAAAGGACTTTGATGTTTTTGAATTGAACCCCTGAAGAAGAGGTGACCCCCTGCTAAGCAGCAGTGAATGAGGGAAGGGTTTAATTCTTCCCATACATGTTACTTTTCAAAATGCTAGTTTTGAAGAACTAAAGCACCCAAGAGCTGCTATTCCTTCTGTTTTCCTTGACTTTCTTTTCATTTTTTAGCATGACCTTTGTTATAGAGGGTATGGGGAGGTTACATTGGGAAGAAGCACCATGCAGTGCATTTTAGAATCAGTAATTTCTTTTTTTTTTCCAGACCGTTTCCAGGACTTGTGATTAACAATAGTAAGTACTTATGAGACACTGATGACAAATGTATTTCTGTAACCTACTAACCTACATTGTGTCTTAATGGCAGAGGCCCCAAGTTGTTAAGATCTCTGTATAACTCTTCCCTGTGTATTTCTTATTAAGATTTCCTTACATACTAAACATGTATGTACAGTTACTTGAGGGCAGGGGGATAAATTTACATTTAACAGCATAAGATTAGCATTGACTTGATATGAAAATGCAAGACTCTGATTTTGTATTTTTCAGCTGTAGAGTCCCAAAGAAAATTAGGATCCTGATTGAGTAACACACTTACATGAGAGTTCCTATGTTGTAGGTTTAAATCCATCACAGTAGCAGTTAGTAAGCAAGAGCTTTCCAGTAGCTACACAACCTTGTTCCAGTGAAAAATTCTGCATTCTGCTGAAAATATAACTTTTTAGAGAGGCAGACTGTAGTTAGCTAAAGTGCCATGGCCAGTTTGGCCCTGACAATGAAATTGTTTAAGGTAGTGGGAGGGAAAGGTATAGTATTTTGGTTGCTAAAATAATTGTGACGTGGTTGTTAGATGTAATTTAGGAGAAAAAGCAAAGACTGTCACTACAGTGTCTCTTGTGTCATGTTCTTGGTGAGCCAGTGTCAGATTAGAAATTCAGAGGCCAAATAACCTGTCACAAATTGGCTTTACCCAGCTTAGCAACCCAGTGTTTGTTCAAATACATTCAGCCACCAGTGTATGCCAGCTAACAAGCTGAGGTCTATGCACTGCAAGTATGAGATGTTCTCAAGAAGACACTGTAGCCAGTAACTCCCACTGACCTGCTCACAGACCTAGGTGCACTTCCGAGGTGGGAGAGAGGTCTCTTTGCAAGGGGGAGCCTTCCAGGCAAGTAAATGTGTAATAGTATTTCCAGGGAATTCAGTTAGAAATGAAAGAATCCATTGAAGTGTTGTCAGTTCAGCAAAAGTTGTCAATGTGTGTTGGGACTGGGGGAGCAGACTGGTCATGGACCACATGAGGTTTGGGCATTATCTATGTCCACTAATTATGATCAAAATGATCTTATACTGATGGATACCAATGTGAATGATTGAAAGGCTCCAAGCCAACTGCTTATAAGTATGATGTTTTGTTCTTAATCTAAAGAACATGTGGATACTTAAGAGGAAATTTTTGGTGCTTGCAGGCAAGACAGGGAATGTTTTTCATGTAACAGAAAAAAATTGAACTGCATCTCAATCACAGTGTTAGTAAACTGTTCATGTGACAAGTTTCAGGATTTGCAGATTCAAAGGTTGTCCTTGTGTTGCATGTGAACCATTTTCATTGTGAAGTAAAACAATGTCATGTCTAATCTTAGAGCTGCTAGAAGATGCTGAAGCAGAAGCACCAGCACCAGCAGCAGCAGCAGCCACAGTACTACCAGGTGATGCAGAGTGTGACACGTGTCCTTGCAGGAGGGGTGGGCTATGGGGTTCTGCATCTTATTGGCAGATATCATTAGCAGTCATGTCCTAGGTATACGGTGCTCATGATGAGCTATTTAATTTTGAGAAGTGGTGTGCAACACTTCAATAGCTGTTAAACATCAGTGGGAAAGTGCCTCTTGTTTCTTCAAGCTGTGTCATTGGTGTGTTCCTTCATTTGATTTTTACAGATGATGAGTGAGCTGGAAAGAGATTAGTGGGGACAATGTGGAAAGGCAATTCAGCATCCATTTATTAATGTCTGCTTCACTCAAATGTGTGCATGATTGCATGTACAGCCAAGGGAGGTTTGCCTGCATAGCTGGCAGTGGGGTCTGGATGGAGTTTCTGCCTGCTGCCAAGCTCTGCAACCCCTGCTAGACTGCATCTGGGACTGCACACACATCACCTATCTTAGTCTGAATGGAGAACTTAGCTTTGGGCTGTGAATTAACTAAAGTAAATGTGGTTGGGTGACTTCACTTTGATCCAATACAGCTTCTAAATGTTCATATACCTTTTAAAAATGTGTATCTCAAGTTGGTGTAGTGCAGGGAAAACTTCTGCAATTGACTGAATAAATCATTACACAAAGAAACTGGGAAGCTAAGGGAAAACATCTGATAAACATTTTAAGAGTAAGGGACACTTCTATGATGAAATTATTATGAAGGAAACTGCTGGCTCCTCTGTTTACATGTGGAGGTGTGGGAGGGAGGAGATCAGCTGCTGGTGGTTTGTGAGCTTGCTGTAGGCTGTGGGACCTCAACATCTGCAGTGTTAAAGAGGTTAAATGGTTTCCCCAGAACATGTTCATTTACAGTCCATGCAAAGATAGAAGAAAACTCAGCATGGAATTAAAGCATACTTCTTGTCCTCTGTTATGCACCTTGCCACTCTCCCCCAAAGTACACATACTTGCTATCAAAGACAATGCTTAGGAGAAGTGGTGACTCCTTTAAGCTGTTCCAAATTTGGTGTATTCTGTGCAAATGCACATTATGTTGTTCTGGGTCTTGGTGATATGTCTGCCACAGTGAACCATTCTTAGAAGAGAAAGTGTTACATAGTTGAATGTCATTAATGTTTGGGGTTTTTTTATATTTTGTTGCAGACTATAGAAAGCTACACAAATTTATCTCAGTCAAAGAGATATGGGTCTGGTTGTTTAAGAAAAATGAGGTGCTTTTTTCAGGGAAAACTTAATTTCCCTAATCGGATTCATCTTGTTGAAACTATATTCATATTCATTTGACTTTATTTTTTTCATTTAAGAGCCATCTGAACCAAGCCAAATAAAAGTATCTCTAGGAGGTAAGTGTTTGTCTTCAGTTATTATCAACAAATATTTTTAAGTAATGCTGAACAAAGTTGCATCTGTTTTTAAAGTCAGGTCAATCAAAACCAAGAAAAGGTCTTTTATTGGTTCCTGGCACATTTCTTCATTTATACTAATATCATACTGCATATGTGAAAAATACTTAGCGGCAAAAATTACTATTTAAATAATTTTGCAGAGGAGTTTTATGAATTCTTCGTGGTTGGTGAGTCATGCCTATACATAGGCTCTGAGTGACTGTTCATATCCTGAATGATGCATTTAGTTATTCAGTGCAGTAGTTTCCACAATTGATGCAAGTGACTGATTGCCATAATCAGGAACTCTGAATGCCATATTGGCTTGGATATACTGTGTTGGGGACAAGGGAGTGGAGTATTATTGTTCTTCTAGCACTTAAATTCTGAAAAACATCCAACTTTCCTATTGTCCAAGAATATACTTGAGTTGTATCGTTTTCAGATAGAATCATAGAATCATTTAGTTTGGAAAAGCCTTCTAAAAGCATAAAGTCAAAATGTTGTCCCAGTACTGCCAAGCTCACCACTAAACCATCTCTCCAAGTGCCACATCTGCACAGCTTTTAAATGCCTCCAAGCACGGTGACTCCACCACTTCCCTGGGCAGCCTCTGCCAGGGCCTGACAACCCTTTTGGTGAAGAAATGTTTCCTAGTGCATAAGGTCAAGGAAGCTGTAGGTTTTGTATCCCTCATGTGTTTTTGCATGTGGTCCTGGTGAATTAGAAATGCTGAATTGACCTGAGAGTTGGGATGTTGCTGTCTGCTGTGGGCTCTGCTCCTGTAAATGCTGCCTTTGCTATACCCCAGCCTGTCAGCAGGGCCCTGGAGAGCCACAGCTGTCTCTGTCGTGGTTCCAAGGTGATCCAAGGTGCTCTGGTGCTTTGCTGGGGTGCTGCCTTCGTGTCAGGTGGTCCTGAGCAGGGTTCACTGATGTGTCTGTGGCAGCTTGAGGGCAACACAGCCAACCCTGGGATGGCAGCTGCTGTGCCTCAGCACTTTTCATCTTGACACTCTCAATTTTGGTTCATTCCCTAATCCTGCTTCCACTGCCCCAAAAGAGAAAGCAGCAAATCTCTATGCTCCTGTTCTTCTGTAGCCTTTTCCATGGAAATTCCCTTTCCAGTCTCCATTGCTTCACTCCCCTGTCATGTCATTGAACTCTAAGCCAAGGCAAGTGAACATTCTCAACCAGAATGAGTGTTAGAAGCTGAGTTACAGGTTCACTCCAAGGGTTTTAAGTCAGTCTTTCTTGGAGTATGGACTGACCCTGTTGCAGCAGTCACGACAGAAAGAAGGCAAACATTAGAGTCACAGCAGAGCTGAGCTACAGATTTTAAGCTCACAGTTTTGAAAGCTGGAACATCAGATATCTTTATCATGCCAAAACTCTATGGGATTGTTGAAGCTAGATGATGCAGGAGAAAGACAGTTGTTCCTGAATACTGTCATGTGGAGGAGATTCAGCTGTGGGCCTTCAATGTGATGGTTTGGAAAAGATAGAAAAGCATAGTTATGAATTCATCATCCAAAACTGGCTTCAGACACTGTAACTACAGAAATGTTTTTGTGAAAAGGCATACAGTGGCAAAAATCACTTCAGAACTAGGCTGGGAGGTATAAAATGATCATGTGGTGAAACAGCTTGGCTTTGTAGTGATGAATTACTCTTACTCCAAACCTTCCAAACAACTTCAGGGAAAAACCAATTTCCTGCCAACATCATCTTCTCTGTAAAAAGAACAGAATCAGGCTCTTGTCATATGGACAGTGCTACACAGACATGAGATTCCTTTGATTTACCTCCAAGCATCCCTGCAGTGAATAAAACTGTATCAAAAGGTGATGAATGCTTTAGCCAACATGATTTTTTTAAAACATATCCTAATGCCTTCCTGTGTGATACTGTACTTTGAAAATTAGCTAGGGTTAAAATTTGTTTTGGACAGAATGAAATAGAATAATGCAGAAAATCTGTATCTAGTTGAGAGAGAAGCAGTCCTACTAATGCCAGTTTTATTTCCATTCATTAAGAACTAGAGTGCTCTAAGATCCTAAGCTGCCTTACATTGCAGTGGAAGTGATAATTTCCACAGAATCAGAATGCTGTGAATACGCTTTTATTTGTTATTATTAGTTAAAAAAGACAAAGAATGCTTTTCATGTTTTTATAAATTTGTACTTAAGTACAACAGTAACAAAATTGGTGGGGAAGTTCCAATTTTTTCATTCGCTACTACTTTTTTAACAGATAACACAGAAACAGAAGAAAAGTTTCAAATAAAGCAAGATCCAGACCTGACGTCATAGACCTCATCAATATTGGGTAAAAGAATTTAGTGTTTCTTGAAGTCAACACCTGTCAAGGAATAATATTTTTATATTTTTGGTTGGGGAAAGGAGAGATGAAGTATAATACTGAATGTCAAAAGGTGCCAGTATTTAGTTGTGAATTATTTTATGTGTCTTAGTTCTCACCTGTAAGATGTCAGATGTTTTGCACTTTCTTATTCAAATACCATATAAAGCACACTGTGTTCAAATTTGTGAGGAAGTCCTAGAAAAATGTGGCCTAAAATGTGTGATGGTAATCACGTACCTCAGAAGCAGGGCAGCTGAAAGCTGAGGGAATTAGTGTTTATGAAAAGTTCTGACATGGTTGTGTGAAAAAGTATTATTATTCTTGGTAACACACTTATATTTCCAATTTGTAACTGAGCAGGAAAGCTCTTCACTATGATTGCAATATTGTCTGAGCTTGGGACACTCAGTAAAACTATTAACTGATGACAAACCAACCTCCTTTAAAAGTTTTCTTTCTTTTCTTTCTTTTCATAAATTAAACTTTTATGAATTTACAATGTCCAAATGTCAAAATCTTACTCTTTTTAACATCACTTGTTCCTAAAAATTATGGTTTTGTGGTGGTGGAGAGCAATGTTAGCAATGCTGTCATATTACCAAATCTAAAATGCTGACCCACATGGTTTGGAGTCTCTGTGCTTCATTCAAAGAAAATGGTAGTACTTCTTCCCATTTCAGTTTTTTGGTAATACTGAACCCCAAATATCTTCCTCATTTATGCAGTGTTTGATACTTCAGCAATTTGATTTGATTGATATAAAGTTAAATGAATCATTGGCTAGGGAAGCCTGGAGTCTGTGGGTTTCATTCCTGGCACCATCTGAGTTTTTGGAGCTGAGGGACAGCCTTGGCCTCCATCTGCACAGCATGAACACAGCCCAGGACACAGAAGGCAGGACAGTGAAATGATGTGGTAGAAAGTTGCAGGGACTGACAAACCAGCATCCCAGCTGTCTGTGCCCTGAGCACTACAGGCACAGCAATGGTGGCCTTACTAAATCAGTGAAGTCTGTGTTGGAGATCTTTGTCATAAAATTGAATGTGGCAGGATAAAATATGCTAAAGGAAAAACTTGGATTTGTCATGGGATGCATTGCAGCCAGTGAGATATAAAAAGCCATCTCACTTGTCAATTAAAGGTCACAAAAATGTTGTCTAAGCAATGGCTGCACAACTTGATGCTGCAGTGGTTCAGAGTTTTGAATGCTTTAGGCCATCCACTGAATTTATACTAAAATAAATATTTGTTCTAAATTCAGAGACCACTCGAGCACACATTTAATCTCATACTTATTGAGAGCAATAGTCAGCTTCTGCATGCTTGCTGAATCTAGGCCTAAAGAACTGGAAAACAGAATACAAACTGCTCATAGTTGTAATAAGGCACAAGGCTTCAATGAAACTAACTTGCTTTTTTAATTTCTCTTCCCTAGTCAGAGGCTTCCTGTTCTGAGAAGAGCCTGCTCGGCCTGTCTAGAGCTGTGTAATATAACTGTATAAGAGAAGTATCTTCTATACAAACCCTTTTGTACTATTATATAGAAATGTCTACTTTTTCAGCAGTTCTGTGAATTGACCTAATAATTGCTGTAGATTTGGAATGTCTGAGTTTACTTTGGAATATATTTTAAGGACTAAATTTGATGCAGCAATGCTGGGGAGATGACAGGGATTAAAATCAACAGGGACTTAGCTCAGGCTGTCTACATTTTCCAATAAAGCTGAATTTCACTGTACCTGAATGCATCCTAGCTTTTGTAATGAAAAATTCCTGCAAAGAGTTCAGTGTGTTTACTTTGGAGGAAAAAAACCCTCTACATTAATTTTCAGCTATTACTTTAATGGCTTATTGGAAAATATTATCTGTATATTTGAACTAATTTTTCCTATTATATGTATCACAATTCATATGTTTTTCCTAAATAAAAGATGAACTGATTAACTTGATGGTTAGTATGTATTAATGAAATAGACTGTGAAATGGTCAATATTCCAGTGTGTGAATTAGGAACCAACTGAAATGAAACCCCATCATAGTTTGTTCTGTTAATTTAAAGTAGTAAGTACATGTTATATCAGAATATCAGACACTTTATATATGATGGGTTTGGTCTTGCAGTCCTACCCTAGGCAATAGTTGTGTGGACTTGTGTGAGAGCTTTTCTGCTGAAGGTTGTGGGGGATGCTCTTCTGTTCATCTAGAACTAGTTATGGGAACATGCTACAACCTGCTCTAAGTCCTATTATGTCAAAAACTCAGAATATTCCGTGAATACAACAATTAAATTAAGTCCCCTGTGGTCCTGGTTATGCGCCACAACATGTAAGACTCATGTACATCTTTTTTTTTTTCAAATTTCACAAACCATGAGAGATGTACAGTTCTGGCTATATGATAATCTCTAAAAATGCAGGCTATTTGTAAATGTTTCTCTTTTACTGGCACGAATTTGAGATGGTTGCATTATGCACAAATGGTAAATTATGTTCCGTGATGAAGAAATAAATACCTTTCTGATGTTTTTCATGACTGTCCATGCAATTATGTCCTCTACAACAAATCAAGTCCTAGCAGTAATTCTGTAGGCAGGTAGAACATGCTGCAGCATGGTTATTTCCTGCCAGCAAAGAAGTAAGGTCCAGTCATGCCATTGAGCCCAAAATCCAGCTCTGGGTGGGTGAGGTGGTTGTATCTTCAAGGAAAATTTTGAAGCTTTAAATTCAGTTGAGTGCAGTGTGTGTTCAGTGGGAGCAACCTGAAATTCAGCAGGTAAATTCAGAGCAGCACATTTCTGTCGTTCTGGAGATGAGAGAGACCTATAGGACATCTGCTTGTGCTTCACAACATGCAGATCTAGGTGCTCCCACTTGAATACTGGGACCTTGTGCTGGTGATGTCAGCAGGGGCAGGGTTAACTCCATGCTGAAGCATTTTGAAAAAGCTCATCCTGGTCCTCCTTCCTTCTCTTCAGACAGGAGCTGGTGGTGACTGGTGCCATGCTGCCCTCCTGCCTCAGCAGACAGCTGTTCCCAGCCCTATGGAATGAGTCCACCTGCCATACCTTACCTGTTAACCCAGCCACGTGGGCACTGCCCACATTACAGCCACCAACACATTTGCCTGCTGCTCACTTGAACACACATGCTGAGCTAATGAACCTCCAGCAGTAGTTCAGGACCAGGTTTCACATTTGTTTCTGGACATCTTTAGAATGGGGAAATGACATAATGCAGCTTTCCCCAGGTTTCAGCTGGCTTGACTTCCCCTTCTGAAAAAGCAGGATGGTTCATCCCTTCTTTAGTCACAGCCCTCTTTAGGAGGAGCTTTGAGCACAGCTGCCTGCCCAGCTGTCTATTGCCAGTGGAGTCTTAGTGTCACTCAAAATGAGGGCAGTGTCACAGCAAACTGGGTAAATAAATAATTCCAGCATATTGCCCTGTCAGGTGTGTAACAGTAGAGTGGCTCTACTGAAACTTTTGTATGCAGGAGCTGAAAGAAAAATGAAGTTAAAGTGGTTGCAATGGTTTTGGTGAAAGGACTGCAGTCTTTACATGGTGGGCATCGTGAATGGCCTACTGCTGGGTGGGCAGTAATGCTGATGGGTGCATTGGCACTCAGTGCTCTTTTTGGTTTCAGACATTTTGAGTTATATCCAGTTGAGAGAAATTAGTCTGATGAAATAATCACACCAATATTTATACCTTCCAAATATCAATTCAATATAAAGAAATTACCTATAGTCCTAACAGTTAGCAGACTTTTAAGATGTGGACCATGTATGAAAACCTCACTCATTTTCAAACTAGTAGTACATGAGATATGCCCTAAAAAGCCTTGGCTGTACTAATAAATAAATGAATAGATGAAATTCCAATAACTTACAAGAGCTCTGACTAGTTTTTGTCCCAACAGGGAAGGTTTGTGGTGACAAAGAAGCAAACAAGTATTTATTTCCTGTGTTTTACTGAACTTTAAAAGCTTATCCTGTGCTGTGGATTGGCTCATTTCTGTTAAATGGGAATTTTGTATCCAAGTAGTGTAGGATGCAGGGTGTCCATGGTGGAACTGGGCATTCCTCAGGTATGCACCCTGGCTTTTCTCACAGCATAACCACCAGCTGAGGTCCAGTATCTCTGTGATGCAGTTGCTGGCCAGTGTTTTTCTCTTGGGAGTTGACGTTTTCCACATATAAAATTTGAACCTTTCCTTCTTTGTTTATTTTCATGTCTGTCCTGTCAGAGACCCACAGCCAAGGAAGACGGCAGGCTCTCATTTCTGTGATTGTGTAACAGTTGTGTGGTATCAAGTGACATAAGAAAGACCTCCCTTGGCTCTGTAATGAATTAAGATATAATTTAAACTACCAAAAATCAACAGTTTCATTTTGAACAGAGATTAGGGTGGCATTCCTTCCATCCACTCATATCCTGAGAGGTTTTGGTACTAGTTTTGGGTGGAGCAGTGCCAAAAAAAGGATAGTCCTTTTGCCTAAGAAACTCTTAACCTTCAGCACTCCAACTCCAACTTCACTGAAATCCATCCTCTGAAGTCCTGTGTGTGCTGTTCCCACTCCAAAGGGGCCTTGCTGAGAGCACTGCTACCAGCTTGGTCTGGAGGACATGCATCTTCTCCATCTCTCTCAAAATGAGATCCTGTGTTCAGGTCCCAGCCTTGTTTTCCAAAACATGATTCAGTTCATGAGCTCAATAAACTCACATTGTGGTCTGACACTGGCCAGACGCCAAGCACCCACAAAAGTCGCTCACTTGCCCTCCCCTGCCACACCTGGGCAGAGGAGAGAGAAAAGGTTAATTAAGGCTTCATGAGCTGAGAATAAGGACGGGGAGAGAACACTCCAAGGGCAAAACAGGTTTGGCTAAGGGATACAAAGTGAATTTGTTACTAACAAAATCAGAGGAGGATAATGAGAAGGAAAAGAAATCCTTAAAAACACCTTTTTTCCCCCCAAACCCTCTGTCCTTCCCACCAACAGCCCAGGGAGACAGGGCCTGGGGGTTTTGGTCAGTTCATCACCCGAGGTCTTCTGCTGCTCAGGGAGAGGATTTCTTCCCCTGTGAGGCCATGGAGTCCCTCCCATAGAGGAGACAGTTCTCCCTGAACTTCTTCAACATTGTTCCAATCTCACAAGCAGCAGTCCTCCCAAAACTGCTGCAACATGAATTTCCCCCATGGGCAGACAGTCCTCCCAAAACTACTGCGACATGGGTCTCTCTTTCCACGGGGTGCAGTCCTCCAAGGACAGGCTGCTCCAGCCTGGAATCAGGGGCTCTCTCCTCTGGGTCTGCCACTGAGTCACAGCCTCCTCCAGGCACCCACCCACTCCGGCATGGGCACTTCCCTCAGGGGCTGTGGGTGGATCTCTTCATCCCCTGGATCCCCAGGCGCTGTGGGTGGATCTCTGCATCCCCCTGGATCCCCAGGGGCTGTGGGTGGATCTCTGCATCCCCCTGGATCCCCAGGGGCTGTGGGTGGATCTCTGCATCCCCCTTGGATCCCCAGGGGCTGTGGGTGGATCTCTGCATCCCCCTGGATCCCCAGGGGCTGTGGGTGGATCTCTGCATCCCCCTGGATCCCAGGGGCTGTGGGTGGATCTCTGCATCCCCCATGGATCCCCAGGGGCTGTGGGTGGATCTCTGCATCCCCCCTGGATCCCCACAGGCTGCAGGGGCACAGCTGTTTCACAAAGGTCTCACCACAGCCTGCAGAGGAATCTCGGCTCCGCCACCTGGAGCACCTCCTGTCCCTCCTTCTGCCCTGACCTTGGTGTCTCCAGGTTGTTTCCCTCACATGTTCTCGCCGCCTCTTCTCTGACTAGAAAAACACTGTGTGTGCCCCACTTTGTTTTGATTTTCTTCTTAAATATGTTATCCCAGAGGTGTTACCATCATCTCTCATTGTCCCAGGCTTCGCCAGCAGCATGTCCATCTTCAGAGCCATCAGGGACTGGCTCTGCTGGGCATGGTGGAAGCTTTGAGCAGCTTCTCACAGAAGCCACCTCCGTAGCCCCCCTGCTACCAAAAACCAGACTGTGCAAAACCAACAGAACTTGGCTTGTTCAGATGGGATGTTCCTCTTTTGGGAATTTTCTTCTAAAATCTTGCTTCTTGACACATATTAGCTGTGAGACATCTGATGGAACTCTCAGCAGTGTATCACAGAGAGTTACAGGTGGTGTTTCACTGTGAACTAATCCTTCACGGACAGCGGCATCTAAAACCTCTCATTTCTCACATCACAAGATGAGGAATGAGGAAACAGGAAGAAACATGTGAATTAAGTGGTTTCCAGTAATGTACTGTCTGTAATGCAGTTTTAAATTTAGTACAAACAATTATAACAATGAAATTAGCTTTTATAACAAAGTTTGTGGTGTTCTGCATAAGCAGCAGTTATCTTTTGACTAACAGAGTAGAATCCAAACACCCCTGGATTACTCTTTTTTACTATCTGTGGTTGTATAATTTTGCCTTGCATATAGGGAAGTCCCCATGTTAAAATCACAAGAAACCAAATGTAAATGACCATTTGCTATTGCACAAGTGCAAGTACCACATCCAAGTTTCAGGGGAGGGCTATGGTTAGTATTTGATGTTTTTAATGCAGCCAGAGCAAGCTTTTGTCTTTACAAGCTAACAAGGGCATTGGGCTGATCCTGTGCCAGGGTTTGCTGCTGCTGGTCAGTGGGGAGAGCCCCTGGCAGCTCCGTTGTGGTTTGGGGCTGCTGCCTGCCAGGGGACAGGGGTGCTGCCTCTCTGCCTGAGGCACCTCTGCTCCTGGCTGAGTGTGAGGCTGGGTTTGCTCTAACACCCAGCTCATGGTAACGTGCTGGCCTGCTGGGGACATTGGCTGCACTCGGGCACAGGCTTCTGGAGGGGATGGAGCTGAGTGTTCACAGCTAGCTGGAGCTGGGCTCCTCCAAGGATCCTATGGAGAGCAGGGCCTGGCCCACCTCTGCTGCCCGTTGCTACAAGAAAAGGTTTTTCCCCTTGGTGGGGACAAAAGCACTCCTGGGTACACCTTTGCTTGCCAGCAGTGTGGAATTGATCTCTGCAGCTGTCACATCCCTTCAGGTCTTTCTGCTCAGGGCTGAGGATGGAGAAGGAGGAGGACATGAATGCAGCTGGTGCACTGGCATTTCAGAATGGCTTAGCAAGGGACTCCCCTGCTCTCCCAGTGGGACACAGGGGTCTGTCTCTAGCCCACTCTGGGGTTTCCCTATGCCTGGGGTCCCCTCCCATTCAACCCCGTGCCCAGGTAAGGGGTGAACAAAGCTGGGACTGGCTCAGGTCCTCGGGGGCTCCTCAAGGGAACCTTCTGGTGGCAGATTTTGGGGAAGCTGCAAGGAAATGGTGATGCAAGGGGAGGGGCTCTTGCACACTGAGCCCGTGGCTGCCCCATCCTGGCTGTGCTGTGCCCCAGATTCCCCACCTGCCATTCCCCACACACAGAAGACAGTAGTGCCATTCCTGGGGCTCAGGGACTGCATTACATGCTTCATTCAGCCATTCCAGCTCCGACAGAAAGAGTGAAGGTGCTTCTGGCTGTCATATCCAAGGCACCTGTCCTTGACCCTCCGCTGCAGTATCCTGTGCCATCACAGGGCACCATCACAGTCAGAGGAGTCCTTTGGATATCAGGGCAGCCAGCCTGGCCCTCACCCTTCACTGTTCTCTGATTGCAGAGGTCCCTTCAGGTTATCCCCGAGGCCTCCCAGCTCACCTCCTGCAGACATCACGGGCCCCAGTCCTGGAGCCACTGGAGGGGCTGGGCTGGGAAGCACCGACTCAGTACAAACCACAGCGAGTAAACAATTACGGGTGCGATTGCAGCGCGAGTTCCGCTTCCCCCAGAGCTTTAAAGAAAGCAGAGCTGAGCGAGGGCAGAGGGGAGGAGAGAGCACCCAGACAGGCAGGAGCAGAGCAGGGTCTGGAGCAGAACGCTGTGGGCAGGAGCAGAGATGGGGGATGCCTTCATCCGGCACATCGAACTGCTGGGCTACGAGAAAAGGTTCTTCCCCAGCCAGCACTATGTGAGTACTCAGCAGCATTCTGGCATGTGAGGACTGAGGACTGGCCAGGGTAAAAAGCCTGGCCAACAAATTTCCTTAGATAAATAGGCTTCCTTTTAAGGGGATCATGGCTGATAACATGAGCTGGAGGCAGCCAGGGACTAAAATGTCCTGAACACACAAAGGAGGTTCAGGCACGTCCTTTGCAAGCCATTGGTTACTTTGCAGTCTTGGAAAGGGTTTTTTCCTCTTTGTTTCCCACCCACCTGCATGTTTCCGTCCCCTCTCTGTCCATCCCAAGCTCCCCTAGTGTCCATTTTATTTGTTGGCAAGGCAGAGCTACTTGCATTGGGGTGGTGGAAGGAAAACATTCAATTTTATCTGAAACTGGACCATCCACAGGGCTTCCTGGACACAGTGGGGTGTGGTGTCCCACTTGCCTGCAAAACTGCAGCCTCTGCTTTGCTCCTCAGGTCTACATGTTCCTGGTGAAGTGGAATGACCTCTCCGAAAAGGTCGTCTACCGCCGCTTTACTGAGATATATGAGTTCCATGTGAGTCCTCCCAGGACACACGGGTTCAGGGTGGAGAAAAAGGAGGGTGAATGCCATCTGAAATTGCCTCAAATCAAACCTAGTTCAAAAGAGGCTTCTGGGTCCAGTTCTTTGATCTCTTTGTCCCTTGAAGGTGGGAGCCATTGGCTCTGTGTCCCTGGGCACAGAGTCCTAAGGTGTGGGATCCAGCCATCCAGCCAACACATGCTAGTGGCAGCAGGGCGAGCACCAGGAAAGGAGCCAAGCTAGGGGCAGAGGAGTGGGTGTCACAGAGTGTTCCCCTGGTGCCATCCTCACTGTTATGCCTGGCTCTGCTCTGCAGAAAGCGCTGAAGGAGATGTTCCCCATTGAATCCGGGGACATCAACATAGAGAACCGGATCATCCCGCACTTGCCAGGTGAGGGGCAAGCACCGTGGCTGGGGGGTGAATAGAAATTGCAGCTAGCTGGGAAATTCCCTGGTGGGTTGAGCTGTGCTGGCTGCCTCCCAGACATGTGCATGCTGCAGTATTTCCTGTACACCAGGCTTGAAATCAAAACCCCAGAAAGATCTGAGCAGTGGCAGTGGTTTTTCCCAACACTCAGCAGCCCTGCAGACCCAATCCTTCCTCTCTGAAGGCTGGGCACCCCAGAGGCACGTCCAGAAGAATCAGCTGTGACCCCTGTGACCCCTGGCTGGTGCAGTGTCTGGCTCTGGGGAGGCTGAACTTAGTGGAGCTGAGCTGAGCCCTCTTTTGGTGACACCATCACTGGTGTTGACTTAATGCCCTTACGGCAACACAGATACTTTGTAAGAGGAAACAATGCAATATGTCTTTAATGACAGAGAATGAACTCCTGATCCAAACAGCTGATGCTTTGTCTCTGAGCAAGGTGCACGTCAGAAAATTTCCCCATTTTATTTAATTTCCTGCTTTAAAAGAGGCAGAAGGGAGTCTGAAAAAGAGCTGCAGTTGTGGTCGATATCACTGGAGGAGGAATAAGCCTGCACTATGCAGCAGTGTGGGTGCCAGTCTGGGGGGACACTCCATTGCAGCTGGACTAACACCAACCACCATGCTGGGCCTCTTCCAACATGGAAGCTGCCCCCCACCGTGCTGGGGCTGTTCAAAGCATCCTTATTCTATTTGGGGAACTGAAAGCACTGGGGACCAGACATTCGTCAGACTGCTGAGGGGGCATGGGGTGCCACTGACCACACCCCCCAAAAGCACCCCCCATCATGTGGTTCAACACTGCTCGGGGTCAGGATTGCCAGCAGTATTTTAGAGCTCTGGAGTCAAGAACAACATAATCAGTGGGATGGGAGGACAAACATATCTCCTCTGACTGCAGGCTGGTCCCCTGAGCCCCTCCTGGTGCCCCGGTGCATCTGCTGTATTTGTGGCCCAGCAGCTGGGCTTAGTCTGAACACATACGTAGAAGTTACCCTAAAATTGAAATAGGGTCAAACAGGATCATTTCTGGGCTTGCATGAGCTGTGCTCCCACAAAGCTCCACCTTATTGTCACAATGCAGCCATGCAGCACCTCGGGGCCAGACCCACTTGTTTGCAAGGGCAAAATAAATGATTCAGAGCAGTGTGCTTGGGAAAGTATTAAAAACAAGGCATTCCGTCTGCTTTTTCTGAGCCATTTTTCCTCTTCCCCAGCCCCAAAGTGGTTTGATGGGCAGCGCTCAACTGAGAACAGGCAGGGCACACTGGCTGAATACTGCTACACACTGATCAACCTACCCCACAAGATCTCCCGGTGTCTCCATGTGGTCAACTTCTTCAAGGTCCGTCATGACGATATGAACCCCATCACAGACAGCCAGTGAGTCCAGCTGCCTGCTATTTTAAGAGAAATCCTGCATTCCTGGCCTTGGATGCATTCCTAGCCTGCAGGGAGGGTGCTGATGGATAGGGCTGGCTGGCACTGAGCTGCCTTTGCTCACCTGTCTAGGACCAAGAAGCCTGAGGTCTTCCTCCTCCCGAAGGATTCCAAGAAAGCCCTCACTGGTAAGAGGTCTCAGAGGGCTACAAGTGGCTGCCTCAGCAGCAGCAAAGCCTGCTGGGGAGAGAGGTTGTCATTCCATGGCAGATACCTTCACCAAGAGCATGGTTGCTGTGCCAGAGCTCCAGCTGTGGAGAAGCCAAATCCTCAGGGGGAATGAGTCATTGTCCTGAAATCCAGCTGGTTTGGGGCTGAAAGAGGCTGGAAGGGCACTTTGGGCTGTCCTGGGGCTGCTTTTGGCCTGCCTGAAATAGGGTGTTTCTGGGTTGGGGGCTGGAGGAGGGAACATCTGTCACTTCTCTCATGCAGACATCACAGGCCCCATTGTCCTGCAAACTTACCGAGCCATCGCTGACTATGAGAAGAGCTCCACATCTGAGATGGCTCTCAAAGCTGGGGACATGGTGGATGTCGTGGAGAAGAACGAGAACGGTATGTGTCCATCCCGCTGGAGAGCCCCTGAGGGCCAGCCCACTTCCTGCCACAGTTTCAGGAGGAATGAGTACTGCCCTGCATCTCGTGTGCAAACACAGCATGTGAAGCTAGTTATGGCAGTGAAGGCTGAAGGTTGAGGGGCAGTTCTAGAAAACTGCAACATCCTGGCCATGCTTCAGCCTATGAGGCTTCCTGCCCAGCAGGAATAGGATGAACTGGTCAAGTTCTCTGGTTGCACCATGTCAACAGGGATTGGCCTCAGCACTGTCCCTTTGGTCCAGGACACAGAGATGCCTGCACCTGCCCTGGGCAGGCCAGACCTGGTGCCAGTCCCCACAACACTCTCTGCTCTTGCCCATGGTTGCTTTCTTTGCAGGCTGGTGGTTTTGTCAATTGAAGAATAAACGAGGCTGGGTACCTGCTGCCTATCTGGAGCCAATGGATGGTCCTGATGAGTCTGAAGAGCAGGAGCCTAACTATGCAGGTAAAATGTTGGGGTGACCAGGGTGTGTGTGTGTGTGTCAGAACACAGCCTGCTGCAGCTCTCCACTGAGATGGCTCACTGCAAAGCTGGGCAATTCAGACTGAGCAGGATCACTGGGAGGGAGATGCTGCTCTAGGAACTGCCAGGAGGGATAAATCTCATGGCTTGGTGCCTCAGTGTCAACCTTGGGAGCTTCCCATGACCTGCAATTTAGCATTAGATTTGTGTTTTGGCTGATCTTCACCCGGTGCCATGCTGAGCTGCCTGGGTGAAGGCTGAGGTGCTGGGTTAGCAGAACAGCATGGTGCAGCATCCAAATCAGGTGTAGGCATTGCCAGTGCATTGCCTCTGTGCTGTCCTTATCAGGGCCTGGCCCTAATCCCTGCCCTCTGCATTGCCCTGCCATGACAGCAGGGCTTTATCACATGGAGTAGAGGGAGGATTCTGCAATTGCTCAACAGGCTTCAGCTTTGTGGGTTTCACAACACTGGAAAAGCCTCTGTTAGCACAACACTTCCTTCTGCCTTGTTTCACCACCCAAATTCTGAACACACTTTCAAGCAGAGATAGCTGTGCACCCAAAAGCTTTCTTCTGGAGAGATGGTGAAGGGGCTGGGATGAGCCATGGGCAATGACAAGACTGGGAGAAGTCTGAATCCAAACCTGAAGCACCCTGAGTCTTGCCTAAAATGTAGGGTGCCTCCTAATGCTCTGGTGCCTCCTCTTCTCAGTGGCTGGGGAGGTTCAGCCCCCATGCCTGAGGTGTCAGCACATGATCCACCATCCCCATTTCGTGTGTAGGTGAAGCGTACGTGGTCCAAAAAAGCTACACTGCTGTGGAAGAAGATGAGCTGACCCTCAAGGAGGGTGATACCATTGAAGTCATCCACAAGCTCCTTGATGGCTGGTGGGTCGTCAGGTGAGAGATGCCATGAACAGGTCAGGCAAGCAGCACTCAGGCAGAGGGAAGGGAGCATCCCTGGTTCTCCACACCAGGGAAAGCCATGGTGTCTTTGGTGCCATTGCCCAGCACTTCCTTTTGGATGGCTGCTTCTCAGAGTCTGTTCTTTGCCAAATATTAAACATTGCAGCTGGAAATTCCTCTGCTGAGGGCTTCAGAAATATCCAAGAAGGAGGCAGATGGAAAAAAAAAGTATCTGTTATTTTGCCTCTAATTTGCTTTGCAAAACCTCAACTTTCATCCCAGCTGCAAGGAACATGAGAGGTAGCCCACATGGCACCAGCAGGGGACAGGGATGAACCATGACTCATGGAATGTCCTGAGTTGGAAGAGTTCAAGGCTAAGTTGGACGGGGCTTGGAATGACCTATTCTAGGGGAAGGTGTCCCTGCCTGTGGCAGGGGGTTGAAATGAGGTCCTTTAAGGTCCCTTCTAACCAATCCATTCTGGGACTCTGTGACCACCCACAAGAATGATCAAATGTCTCTCCTGGACTCAGGAGGTGGTTGCAGAGCCTCGACTGCAAGTGATGTTGCTTTGTGTTGCACTGCAGGAAGGATGAAACCACAGGTTATTACCCCTCCATGTACCTGCAGAAAGCTGGGGAGGTGAACACCTCTGTGAAGAGCGAGCTGAGGAACCGGGGTGCTCCTCCACGGAGGTAGGAGAAGCTCTGTGTAGAGAGCAGAAGAACAAGTCTCTTTCTTGAGGGAGATGAAATGAAACAGACAGGGTGTTGTGGTGTCACCTGCTTGCCCTGTCAGTGAGGAACTGCCTGGAGAAATGTAAGGAGGGCACAGACAGACCAGGGCTGTCTGCCCACCAGCTCTGTGCTCCCCAACTACCACAGGCACTGCTGATGCAGGGCCTCAAGATCCTTGCTCCAACAGGTCCACCCATCAGGTGTATTTCTCCTTGTCCTTCTGCAGAGTTTCTTTTCTGGGCTAATCTTGTTTAATTTTCAAATTGGGCATTTTCTTACTTCCTAAGTGTGTGCACTGAATCTTTCAGAGGCAAGGAGAGATTTGACTTAATGGAGCTGCCAAGTGGCCTAATCTAATGGGAGTATTTGAGCTAATACAAGAGATTTAATTTGATTAAAAAGATAAAAAGCAATAATAACTGATGAATTCCAATGCAACGAGAATGGCTAAAAAAGGGCAAAACTTGCTGCTCTTTTTTCTGCAAGATGACACATCAGGCCTGCTATAAAATCTCTCCAAATCCAGTTTTGCTGGAGCATGGATTGAGTGTGAGACAGTGAAAAATCGTCCAAATCCACCTATTTGAACACAGTGATGTTTGCTGGTAGCCTTGGGGGAGATGAGGTGGCCTGTTCCAAGGACAGTGGCTTGTCCCCCTGCCATTGTGACCACTGCCTCAGTGGCACTGGCAGCCAGGCCAAGCCCTTGCAATGTGGTGACTTGCTGTTATGGGCAAGAGCTTTGCTATGACTTGGGGTATGTGCTCAGACCAGGAAGGGGCTGAAGGCAGAGAGGCACATTTCTTTGAGAAGAGCAGGAGGACAATGCCATGGAGTGGACATCAGGAGCCACCTCAGTCCTGCCATGGTACTGAAGACAAAGCAGGGGCCTCTGTCTGCCTATCCAGGGACAGTCCCCAGTGCTGGGGGTTCCCTGTAGCAGCCCCATGCTGCTCAGCCTTTCACTTCTCTCAGTGGTTTCTCTCCTGTGGGTTGAACCACACATCCAGGTGCACACTGACACATGCCCCATACTCCATTCCCCTGTATCTGACCCCTGAAGCATCTGGGAGCCATGCCAAGCCCCACACCAGGGACCTCAACTTTGTGGCCAGTATAGGTGCTGTATGTTCATTCATCAAAGAGCTGTAGATCACTCCTGGGGCTTTCTTGGATAAACCCCATGCCCATCTCATCCTTCCAGCCTTAAGCCCAATCTTCCTCCCAATCCCTATCATTACTTTCCAGACTTGTGCTCAGGGTTCACCCTTCAGTGTTTGCTTGCAAAGCACCATCCAGCTGCCTCTGAACACGTCGTAGATTGTGTCTCAGTGATGGCTGTCCTCAACAGCTGGCATCCACCAGGCAAAACCCAAAAGCAGAAATTGGGGTTTGGGTGAAGCAGAGGAGGAAGTGTAGGGAAAGGAAGTGTGTGATGTGAGAGCTGCCAGCACGAAAACTGAAAGTTTTGTTTCTCACTCCTTGCAGATCCACCATCCGAAATGTAAAGAGCATCCACAAGCAGGGCCGGAAGCAAATCAGCCAGGAGACCTATAGGAGGAACAGCAAGAAGTACATCCAGAACCAGCGGAACATGCGGGGAAATTTCCAGAACAAGGCCAATGTCATCAGTAAGTCTCAATGGAACTGGAATCCTGCAGGCATGACCCATGCCCCCCAGCAGTGCTGGCAGCTGGATCAGGGTGGCACACTGAGGTCACCCCATGCCCATCTGCCCTTTTCCCAGGGGGAAAGTCTGTACAGGGAGGTGTTCCTTTCAATGAGCTTTCTTACCCCTGGCTATAGGTCAGACAGAGCAGAATATGGTCCTGGAAGGAGGTCAGCCCACATTTGGGACCTGTGCTTTCCTTTGTGCACCTAACCTTCCGCATGCTGCCATTGCAATCACCATGTATGTTAGCTGTCAGCAAAGCCCCCGGAAGGAAGTGTTGCATGAAGAATCATAGAATTTGGTTTTGGTAGGAAGGGACCTTAAAGACCAATTCATTCCAAGCTTCCACTTGATCAAGTTGCTCCAAGCCTCATTCAACCTAGCCTCGAACACTTCAGGCACAGGGCAGCCACAGTTTCTTTGGGAAACCTGTGCCCTACTACCTTCACAGGAAATAATTTTTTCCTGATATTTAATCTAACCCTGGCCTCTGCCAGTGTGAAGCCACTCCCCCTTGTCCTACCAGTTCAGGCCCTTGTAAAAAGCGTCTCTTCATGAAGAAGGAGAGAGGTAGACATTGAGGTATACCCTTGAGATCTGCTAGTCCCCATGCAGTATCCATGACCTTCCCAGACCTAAAGATGGGCANCATGCAGACCTCTGCCCCCTAAAGATGGGCAGACCTCATGCAAGACAGGCTTTCCCTGAGTACAGTTCCCAGCGGGCACTGGTGGGCACATCCTGACACCATGACCTACAGGAAGACCACTACATGCAGTAGGGACAGGAGGAGAGGCAGGAGCTTTGGTGGCCATTATATAGGAAGCTGCTGAATGTTCATGAGAGTGGTGTGTGGTGGAGAGCTCTGACCCATCTGTACATCTTTTTTACTTGCAGTTGAGAAAAATGAGCCAGAGGACAACAAGCCCAAGGCACAACCTGCTGTTCCTCCCCGTCCCAGCAAAGATCTCATCCTGAACCGCTGCACTGAGAGCACATGGAGGAAGATCTTGTGAGGATCCTATGAGCTCCCACACCGGCCACCCAAAGCTTCATCTCCTCCAGCTCCTGTGCAGCTAGGGCTTGGAGCTGGACCAGGGATCCAGGTGGTTTTGGCAGCCACCACAGGCCAGGGAGGCTGCTGGCCATATCAGCCCAGCCCAGTGCCCATCCTCATCCTCCATCACAGCCAGCCTAAGGTGTCATGATAGCACTTTGAGGAGGGACCAGCCCTGCTCTACCAGATCCTTAGAAGCACGAAGTCCTCATGTCTTGATGCCCTTCTATTACCTCTTTGTATTTTGAATTATTTTTGTGGTTTTCATCAATAAAGGAGAGACACTTGATAGACCCTGAGGAGCAGTGTGGGCATGGCGGCAGGAAAGGTGTTCCTCCCTGGGGGATATTGGGCAAGGGTGTCTTGTAAAAGCGAGGAAATTTAGCTGGGGGGATGAAAGGGTAGCAGCTTCCTCCTGGAAGGTGGCTGCTTGGCTCCCTCGGGAGGAAAGCGAGGGCTCGGTGTTGGGACAGGGCTGCTTCACACACGGAGTGTGAGGGCTGCATTTGGTCACCGCCACAGCCGGCCCTGTCATCGCTGTGGCGGACGGGGCTGGGCTTGGCTGTGACCTCGGTTTGCCTTTGGGGTGGGTCTGGGTCGCCGTGCAGGTTTGGGCCTGAGTTTCAGTTTTGATCTTTGTTTGGGGCTGGGTCTAAGTCCACATTGGGGTCTAGGGGTGTGTTTAGATTTAGATCGAGGTCGGGGCGTAGGTTTAGACGTGAGTTTGGGCCGGGCTGTAGGTTCAGCTCCGGCTGCAGGTCCAGGCTCCGGGCGGCGCGGGCGCTCCCCCTCAGAGGGAGGGCGGTGTGGCCCCTTTAAGAGCAGCGCTGCGGCCGGGCGCGTGCGCGCGGGGGAGGTGGCGCTGTCCCCGTGTGAGGGACGGCCGGCATGGCGGCGGCCTGAGGGGAGCCATGGCGGGGCTGCCGCGGCGCCTGCTCTGCAGGGGCTTGTGCGTGGCGGCGGGGCCGCCGAGCAGCCGCCAGCTGCGGGAGGCCGAGGAGGCTGTCCCGGTGTTCCAGTACGCGGGGAAGGCGGCCAAGCGCAAGGACCGCGTGTTCGTGTGGGGCTTCAGCTACTCGGGCGCCCTGGGCATCCCCAGCTTCGTGAGGCCGGACGCGGGCTGGAAGAAGCCGCGGCGCATCCAGCCCACGCCGTACCGCCTGGAGACGGAGGAGAAGGTGGGCCCGGTCCGGCGGGGCCAACGTGTTCTCCCCGGCCTCAGGAGTCTGGTCAGGGCTTAGCACAGCCGAGAGCGGCGTTACTGGATCGGGTTTAAAGGCTTTGCCGTGATTCAGTGTTTTTTTATCGATATAGTGGTATTGTTATAAACGGTGATTGTTTCAACTGCAGCAGCATATAGTTCAGAAAACCTGTATTTGTAATTTTGTCAGAGGCATTAGAGATCCAGGGTGTGAAGAGCATTTGCCGGATAAAATGGGCCTCTTCTAGTGGCTGCTCCCACCTGACAAATGGGAAGCTTGTGTTGAAAATCATGTTATTCTTTTGCCTACGTGTTTCACTCGTGCTCTGCTGTCTAGCGCAGAGAATGTCAGAGCATTCATAGAATATCTTGAGTTGGAAGGGACTCAGAAGGGTCATGGAGTCCAGCTCCTGGCCCTGCACAGGGGAGCCCGACAGTCCCGCCCTGCACCTGGGAGAGCTGTCCAGACGCTCCCTGGGGCCGTGGCAATTCCTTGGGGAGCCTGTTCAGTGCCCGACCACCCTCTGCGGGTAGAACATTTTCTGTATCCAGGCTAAACCTCCCCTGGCACGGCTGTCCTCGGGTCCTGTCCCTGGTCCCAGAGCAGAGGTCGGAGCTGCAGACCCCAGAGAGATCTGACCTCAGTCTCCATTTCTCCAGGCTGAACAAACCAAGTGACCACAGTTGCTCCTCATGTGGCTCTTACACTGGGCATCTTTTGTCAAAAGGAGTAAAACATGTTATTCTCTTAATATCTCTATATGTTTGTTTTGTTTTGTTTTGTTTTTTAATCTGCTGATGCAGGTCAGCAAACACATCTTTATGTGGTGTTGAGTGGGGCCAAGATAATGCAGAAATAAAAGATGTATGCACACAAAACCAAAACTTTTAAGGCAGAATGGTTGGGTCTGAGTTTTCACCATTGTGCTTATCACAGAAGACTGATAATTTTTGCAAGACCATACGTGGTATGAATTTGGGTTGTATGTGAATGTAGCTTAATGAAGAATGAATGCTGATGAATAAACAGCATGGAGTGAAATTTGCTTTTCTAAGCCACAGTTTCTTACTGAATGGTGTGGGGTTTTTTCTGTCTTCAAAGATATCCTCTGCTGCCTGTGGTTATGGATTCACACTGCTGGCTTCTAACACCAGAGACATCACCAAAGTGTGGGGCATGGGGCTCAACAAGGATTCCCAGCTTGGATTCCAGAGAAGCAGAAGAGATCAAAGTAAGGATTTAAGTGTTTTGAAAACTTACAGGGTGACAGTGCAGTATGCCTGTGGTACAGGAATCTTCATGTGTTTGGAGCTGTGAAAAACATCAGGAGGCTTTGATGCAGTCCAAGGCTGTGCTTTATTTTTTTAAACAGACGTTTTTCTGAAATTTATTTGTGTTTTTGTGTGCTTTGTAATTGGTCAACATGTGCTTCTGTTCTGTACACTGCACTTAATTAGTTTTATCTGGATAGGAATGTAGCTGTTCTGCAAAGTGTGATGTTGGCTAATTTGTGACTTTGAATCTATAGTTTGATAGTAGGCACAGTGTAGTTAATAAAACAATTTTGGCAGGATGGTTTGCTGGCTTCTGTTGCCTTTGCACTTTAAAAACTAAAGTCCTTTAGTCCTCCTTCCCTCCCCAGTTAGAGTTTCTTTAATACAGTCTGTGGTTTTTTTGTGAGGCTGTAGGGTTTATTTTAAAGTTATTTTTATAGCAGGTTGCATTTTAAAGGAAAGACATGTTTTTCAGTCATTTTGTCTTACACCAGGCTTTCAGACTCATTTAAGAGGATGATTTCTGTGCAGAACATTGCCACCTACCACCAAAGACAGGAAAAACAGAGTTTCCTCAGAATGGCTGACTGCATAGACATTCTGCCATGAACAGTTGAGGAAAATCACAATAAAAGCAGTGATTGTCATTATGGTGTGTAAGACTGTAATCCACCAAGGTAGGGCGTGTCTGATATGGGCAGAAGATGAAACTTGGTGGAGAAGCAAAAGAAAACTGCAGCATGTTGAGGTTTGCCATGGTGCAGCTTTGTGGTGGCCCACTGGATGGTTCTGTAGGAGTGTGTACACACAGCAGGCGTGTGCTTAAACAGCAGCTGCAAAATGCAGGGGCTGCAGGACCTTCTGCTCACTTCTGCTTTTAAAGGTTTCAGCTCTTGCTGAGTCTTAGTTCTGTACGTGCTGATGTCTCAGGAGTGTCTTGCAATTACCTTGTTTTTCATCTGACCTGGAAATCATTTTTGTCAGAGAATCCGGAAATAGGTTAAAGAGTTTTGCAGTTCAAGCCCTGCTAAGTAAGAGAGTGTGTTTGGCAAGATTGGTTGAAAATGTGGTAAAGATCAGTGGCATTGCTGCTGCTCCATGTTTAATGTCCCCCCAGACAAGTTTTCCTTTGGGAGGTGTTGCTCATTGCTGTTTTACAGACTGACTTTAGTTCCTACTGCTTCCAACACTGTGTTGCTGTAGATGCTTCATTTCCAAGGGAATTTGCAGCCTTCTGACTTTTAGATGGTTGTACCTAAACTACTAATATTTCATGCTTACCCCACTGCTCCTTAGCTACCTCATTGTCTCTTCTCTCCAAATCCCCTCAGCTGTCACTGATGGTTACTACAGATCCCAGTAGCATGTGTCTTTCTGCTGGAGGGAACAGAGAGAGGAAGAGGTTATTTTGCTTTGTGACTTCCAGGTGTTTCTAGACAGATAGAAAGTTGATTGCCTTTAATTTCCTGCTCTGTTGCGTGGCAGATGCCTGTTGTGCTGCCTGTCCCCACATCCAGTAGTGTCTTACTGCAAAAGACCTTGTGTAGATTTTTTTAATTTTAATTTTTTTTAATCTTAGGTGCTGTCTGTTGTTGTTTTTTGTTGTTGTTTGGTTGGTGTTTTTTAAAATTTTTTTTTAGTTTTTGTTTTTATTTTTATTGAAGGCAGCAAGAACCAGTAAAGCACTGCTGCCTGTGTGCAATATTGCTTTGGGTCCTCCGGGATTTGATTTCACTTATTACAGTGACTTTGATATCAAGGCTTTTTATCTCTTCTTAACCTTTTCCCTAGTATTGATTTATGGTTTGCTGTTCTTTCTCCCCCCCCTCAGTTGACTGTAACTGATTAAGTGTTCTTCAAGTTGCTAAATCTTTAAAGTACAGCATGTCATTTTTCATAAACGTTAGATGTCTTATTCCCTATGGACCTAGCCTAGCTAGTCTTTCTTGCATTCCTTATTTCTGAAAGTGCCTGTAATCTACTTTTGTTAAATATGAAGCACTAAGATTTTTTTGTTCACCTTTCCTGATACATTTTTGTGATTGTTGATCTTGTACCTTGTTTGCAATATCCCCAGTTGCACAGAGTGTTTGTGCATGGTATTAAGCTCTGGTAATCCAGCTGTATTCACCGAAGTGGTTGAACATGTGGGTGAAAGCCTTAGTTTCACAATTTGCCACCTGAAGCCTTAATAACATTCACCCTCTAGTTATGGTGGACTTTCATTTAGGCAGTGATTATTGGCTTCAGCTATTTCCATAACTTTTACTGTCTCCTTCCCTCTGTCATAAATCCCTGTCAGCTTCTTTGGTTAGTTAGTATCTTGGCTTTCTAAAATGTATCTGCTTTTATAACAAAGCAGAAGTGACTGTGTGAATGTACAACAGGATCAGCAAATGTGTGTTGAATTTACTTTGTGGAAGCTACTGACTTAAAATTGTTCTCTTCTCCTTAAGCTAAGGGCTATGAATATGTTTTGGAACCATCTCCAATTCCATTACCACTGGAGAAACCGCAGCAAACTCGAGTCTTGCAAGTGTCCTGTGGGAGAGCCCATTCCCTGGTCTTGACAGATAGTGAAGGAGGTACAATGTTGCTCGTGCTGATGATGTCAAAGGGTGCCTGGCTATGCTTTTGCTAAAAGCTTGAAAAAAATTGTCTTCTGTCCTTCAGAACTATATCCCAGGTGGGCTGTTTGCACTGTAAATGGGATGCAGGCAGCTGTTTGCCTTTGTGGGGTTGCTTCTGTGAGGGAAAACATGAGCTTCACTTGGCTCAAGTTGTAAATGTGTTGGGAGTTTTTTACTACAAGGTTTGTTTCTCTAGCCCCGGTCTGGCTGAGTGCAGCATGTTTGTCTTGTTCACTCAGATGTGTTTTTGAACACTCCTGTGTTACTTCCCCTTTAAGCCCCAGAGTGCTATGTTTATAAAAGCAATTAATTAATAGTCCTTTATAGAGAAGATCCTGTTCATGAATTGTCTCTCCACATCTCTGGGAACTCTCTGGTGCAGTGGCTTCAGTGCTGCACCAAGTGATCCAGTGCAGCTCCTTGGTGGGTGAGCTGGTTGGTTTGTTGATTCCCACTCCTGTGGGAGTGCTGATCTGTTTCTGAGTCTCTTTGCCAGTGGCAGGATGAACTAGGCAATTCCCCACTGTGACAGACAGCGGGCTGCAGGTATTGCTGCTGTGCCTGCAGCAATACTGCTGGGTGTTGTTGGTGAAAATGGATCCAGCCACTTTAATAGAAGTGGACTTTGAAAAAAGCTTATGCCAGTTTTTACATTTTTGTGCTCCACCTTTCTGACTTAGAGCTGTGTGAAAATATTTTGAGGACCTGAAAAGAGGCTTTCAGGGGATTGGGCAGTAATAAAACTAGTGTGTTTTATTGTTTTTCAGTTTTCACAATGGGAAACAATTCTTATGGACAGTGTGGCCGGAAGGTTGTTGAAGATGAAATTTACAGGTAAGAATTCAAAGATCCTGAACTTTCTTAATGTTGGAAACATAATTGCATGAAAACAACCCTGCAGAAAAGCCTGAAGGTGGAAAAGATCTGGTAGTATAAGTATGCCATTTAAGATTAAGGAGTCTGAGAACAGGTTTTTGTGCTGCAGGCATCATACAAGCAGCCTGACTTTGAACCCTCACTGGGCACTAGCACTCTGCTGACCACATTCACAAGAGACAAAAGAATGTCAGCATGGGACGGTTCTTGCAGGGCATCGTGAGAGAACCCAGCCTTCATGAATTGCTTGAGGTAGTTGGTGTTAGTAGTAGTTGGGCTTTCTCCCTTTAGCTGCTCAGAGTAAATGTGCCGTTCCTGAAAATGTTAGAAGTGCCATTTAATTATGGAAGAGGCATCCTCTTGTTAAGTCTCTGCTGTAACTGCCTCTGAGTCTGTAGTGCCTTTCTTCCATTGGGTTTTTTTGTGGGTTGCACCAAAGCATATGCTCAGAGTGCTCTGTATGATAGAGTAAGTGAATACTGGGAGTATGGTGAGTTTCTGATTCCTTAGTAGGACCAAAAAAAATGTTGTTCATTGCTCTGTCTGTGATCTACAACACTTGGTCTGCAAAGCTTGAGAAAACAGCTGTAATTAGGTAGCTTTTGTTAGTCTTGATACTGGAAGTCAGTCACTGGAATGTTCATAATTCCTGGTATTGTCCAAAAATGACAGGGATTTCAGCACTGCACTGTGCTCTGGGATATCTGGTTTATCTCTAGCTACGTGTAGTGTTTATATGGGTGCTGCAGTATTACGCAGTGTCTCTGCTCATTCTAGACTAGGGACTGCCTTTGAGGGTTGCTCCTACTCTCAGTCACAAGAGCTTATATTGAAAAGTGACAGTTCTTAACTTCTTAAATAAGAGAATATAGAATTACGTTCCTTCTTTGTGCAGGTATTTTGAAGTGAAACTACATGCCAACAAATTTCTCTACTTGTGGTAATAAAGTGGCTTTCAGTAGAGGCAGGTTTACCTTTGTGTTTTTTTGCAGTCTTCTGAAATCCTCTGTGTTGCCTTTTCTCTTCTTGGTGGTTTTTTGGTGTCCAGTGGAAGCCATCTCATTCATCAGCTGAAGGAATTTGATAGCAGAGTTGTCCAGGTAAGAGGATCATCTGAACTCAATCCTGAAAATGAATTGGAAACCAGCTGAAGAGCCAAGCTCAGAGGGTGGCAGTCACTGGCTCGAAGCTGAGTTGAAACCAGTAACAAGTGCAGTACCCCAGGGATCTGGGGTCCGATCCTGCTTACATTTTCACAAGTGATTGGATCACAGAGCGTTCCTGAGCAGCTGGCAGATGACATAAAACTGAGGAGTGACTGATAAACCAGAGGGTGGTGCTGCCATCCAGAGGCTGGAGAAATAGGCCTACATGAACCTCATCAGGTTCAGCAGTGGAAATGGCCAAGTCCTGTTGCTGGTGAAGAACAATTTCAGACACCACCATGGGCTAGGGGTGACTGTCTGGGGGGCAGCTGTGTGGAAAAGGCCCTAGGGTACACCAGGCTGACCATGACCCAGCAATGTGCCTTGCTGTAGAGAAGGCTAATGATACCCTGGGCTGCATTAGGAGGAGTCTTACCTGCAGGTCAAGGAGATGATTCTTCTTTTCTACTCAGCCACACTCTGAGTATTGTGTCTACTTCTGGGCTCTCCACTCCACTACTCTCTTCCTGTCATGATTTCTTGTTCCCTTTTGTCACTTTTATATTGCTTAGGAGTTTAAATTTTGTCCTTGCTTTTTCAAAAATGAGCTGTGAAACCATCCACTTAGACTAGCCAGCTCTAGGTCAGGTTCCTAGGAGAGCAAGGGACTGCATGGCAGCAGAAACACCTGCCATGGCTGCAGCATTCCCAGGCATGGGAGCAGTTTGTTGGTATGTCTGTGCCCCTGTAGCCATACTCTGTGGGCCAACATTGCGAGGAAGGGTCATTCATTTATGCCCACCTGATGAGACTGTGCTGTGGTTCATCCTAAAACTGTTTTGAATTAGGCTTGTAAAACTTCTGTTTGGACTTTTCATGGTTTTCTTTTTTTTCAGGGTAGTTGAATACTTGGTACCTGTTTGTACTTGGATAACAGCAGTCATGTGCTTAATATTGGTAGACACTCTTAACTTGTTGATTAAATCCCTTTAATCTTTGCTTAATTTTTAATATCTGCTTTTGAATGGCTTTTTCCTTGGCTTTAATTCATGCCAAGCCTGTGGCAGACATGATGGCTAGTTCAACATAAATATAGATTTGAGAACAGCTGTGTGCCTAGAGCACTTACACGGCAAAGAATCCATAGCAGTTTGTAGCTGGCATCAAGAATCATGTGGTTAGCATCCTGTGAAGGGAGAGCTCTTATTTACTCTTTGCTGCTTTTGTTGTGTTGTGCTGCTGAATCAAGCTTTCTTTCCTTGTTGTGGATCTTAAACCAAATCAACTGCAACATCACTTTCCATAAAGAAAATTCTGCTGTTTTCTGTGATGTATCTTGTGGTTCTTGGCCTTCCCTTTCTCTAGAGCCATGTGATCAGGAGAGAAAGGTCAAAATCTGAACTGATGGACATCATAGAGGTTCATTGCTAAATTTATCTGTTAGTGTTGCTTCACTAAATCAAGTCTGAACATGTGAATTTTCCTGGCTAACTCTGACTTTGTGTTTGTGTGCAGGTTGTGTGTGGGCAGGACCACAGTCTGTTTAGGACCAAGAAAGGGACAGTCTATGCATGTGGATGGGGAGCTGATGGACAAACAGGTAGGAACTCAGCTCAGCTTGGTTCTCAAGGTATTGATGAATATAGCAAGCTGTCCTAATTGAGAAGTTGTGATGTGTATTTGTCATGCATGTGTGGACAGAAAGGGGCTGCTAATGTTTCCAGCTGTGTGTAGATGTTTTCAGCATGCTTGTGGAACCAAACTGAGACAATCCAGTTCGTTTTTTGAGGCACTTTAGGATGCTGCCCTGGCAATCCAAGCATGCAGTTGCAGGAGAGTGTATCTGCTGTTCAAAGCTTCTGAGGGGATGTGGAAGTGACATGGGCAGCTTTGCTCTTCAGTTTGATGGCAGCTTTGCCTTCCTGATTCTTGTTTTGGGGTCTGTTCTGCTCTTTTGAACTGACGAGTGCTTTGGTATCTGTTGCACGTTTTAGCATGGGATCCTTGGGTGGGCCCTTTTTGTGGTGGCTTTTGCTGCAGAGAGCTTCCTCCTCACAGTCATTCCTACTGTTTATTTGTTTTGCTGCTCCCAAAGCTGAGTTCTTCCCATGATTCTTTTGTGCCAATATAGTGTAACCCGGCTGTCATCTACATTCTGGTGTCTTTTCCAGGCAGCAGTTTGTCATGTAAAGTGTTTGTTTCCAAGCCTCTTTTGCCATTTCCCCTGCTGTTGTCTAACTGATTGGAGTGTGCTATCACTCGTGGCTCTCCTTGCAGAAGACAGGATGCAGCCAGTTTGTGAAACTTCATCCCTGCTGGGATATCTGCCTGGCTTGGTTATTGTTCTTCAAACACTTTGGTCCATCCAGGCAAGAGATATGAGACTCTTCAAGGTGTGATTGTGTAAAGTTATAAAGTTGTTGTGTACTCCAGAGAGGTGGCTTTGGCTAGTGGAAGTTGTGTTTGTGATTGCTTGTCTGTTGCAGCTGGTAGACAGTAAGCAGAATGGACAGTAAGATTTATTTCAGAGGAAGTGTGATTTTGTTATAGCATGACAAAAATGGTTCTATGCAGGCATTAAACGTGCATGTGGAAAAAAAGTTTCTTCATAATCTCTACTCTTTTTCCTTTCAGGTCTTGGACACTATAACATCACCAGTGTTCCTACTAAGCTACATGGTGACATTGCTGGAGTAAACATTATCCAGGTCTCTTCCTATGGGGACTGTTGTCTGGCTGTTTCAGATGAAGGAGATGTCTTTGGTTGGGGAAATTCAGAATACTTGCAGTTGGCCACTGTCACAGAAACCACACAGGTCAGTTGACCTGAGGGTGTGTTTTTATGTTGTTTCAGTTCAGCTGCTGGGCACAGAGTTAAAAATTACGTTTCCCCCTGTTCTGGGTTCTTCTGACAGCAGATACAAACACCACTAGCAGGCTGCTTTTACATAAGCTTACAAAACCAACCTGTCTGACATGCTTGTGTAGCTTTAAGGGGCAGTATGTTTCCCCACTTTATCACATTAATTTCCCTCACCTTAATGAATTTCATGTAATTTTTTTTTAATTTTGGGACTTGCACTCATTTTATTATTCAAGCAGTAAAGGTTGTATCAGGAATCCAGTGTGTGTAAGCTCTAACCAGAACTAGAGAACAAGTTCAAATGTGTGTCTAGTTTGCAGTTTACCTTGTCTCTAACATGATTGTCTGCTGCAATCATGTACAGGTGAATGTTCCCAGGCATTTGCCATTCAAGATTGGGAAGGTAAAGGAGGCTGCCTGTGGAGGGACTGGCAACGTTGTGCTAACAGGTGAGCTCACTTCTAGAATCGTTGACTTTGGGTGCAAGGCTGCACAGTAGGTGGATTGTAACATTATGAAACAAGTATCTTGTTTTCTGGAAACAGGGAAATACTGTATGTGATGAAGAAAGCTGGGAGACTGAGAAATGTGGTTTAAGAATGTACTAGAGGAGTTGTTCTCACTAGTGCAGAGCATTGCTTCCAGTGTGTGCTGTTGTGAGCATTTCTACAGGCAAGAGCATGGCAGCTGTTTGCTCTTCTGATCTCTTCTGCTGGTCAGACTGAGTATGGCCTATAATGAGTATGGATGTAGGGAGGCAGTAAGGCAACACTTGAGAGAAAGTAGAACCCTTCAGACTTCGTATGAATCTGACATGTTTATAAATAATGAACTAGGGTGGAAAGAAGAGAGTTCTGAGAACAGTGAAACTGCAGCAGGTCCTTAGTGACTGTTCTTTGGACTGTCAGTGTCTGGGGAACACAGCTGGAGGGTTGCTGCATGAAGGAATGAGGGAGGGAATTGTATTGCTTTCTTACAGGGCTATCTCAATGAAGATGTTCATATTTATAATGGGGGTATTATGATGACCAGGGCTTCTAATATGAAGGGAACAGAGCTAGCTAACATAGAAACTTACTCTTCCTTATGATGTGCAACTCCTGCCTTTCCCAGGCACTCAGCTTAAGGCAGAATGCCAGGCAGAAGGACAAACAATTGCTGGTTTGTGCATGCATCAAGAAGAAAGCCATGATAATAAACTCAGTAAATAAATAAATAAAGTCAGTAAGCTGAAGTATTTTATCCAGCTCACTCTTGTGTTGGCATTATTTCCCCATCAAAGTTCTGCCCAGGTGGCTTGATTTGCTTGCATAGCTTAGGAAAAGATTGAGGCATTTGGATGGGAATGCATTATTTGCAGATTTTAAATAATCAAAAAGTGTTAGACTTTAGCTGGAAGAAAGGAAAATATCCCTTTGGTTCTGATTAACTCTTGGTCGTGGCATGAATTTCACAAGCACAGACTTTCTTACAGAATGTGTTCTTATTGTAATACAGAAGAAGGAAATGTTTTTGTCTGGGGATATGGAATTCTTGGGAAAGGACCAAACCTAATGGAGACAGCAGTGCCAGAGATGATCCCACCCAGCCTTTTTGGCTGGTCAGACTTCACTCCGGACATCCGCGTTGCTCATGTTCGCTGTGGACTCAGCCAATTTGCAGCACTTACAAGTAAGTTTCTCATCCTGCTGTCATGGAGAGGTCATGTTGCTGTGTTATTGGCAGAAGAGAAAAAAAAGCCAAAAAAAAAAAAACAACCACCCCAAAACAAAAAAACCAACCCAAAACAAAAAAAAACCCCACACCCCCAAAAAATGCACCCATCTTTCTTGAAACTGAAGGCACACTGGAATGCAGCAGCAGGGAGGCAGACAGCAAATTTACAGGTGTCAGCATGGTTCCTGGCATATGCTTTAATTAAGGAAGTGTTATTTGTCTTAACACAAAAAACTTTTCTCATACACAAAATCCAGAAGACTTTTTCATTTTCCTGTATAGAATGAGTCAGTCTGCTGCACTTTAGCAGTTTAGAAAATTAATGTGATAAATGAACAAACTGAAACTGCATCTAAATGAAGCTAGGTATCAGAGTTTCTTGGCATTTCTGCCCAACTGAGTTAGCAGCCTGAACTGGGCAGACCCAATCATTTAATATGCAAAGGTTATGATTCTGTGCACCCTGTGCGGGTTCCCAGCCTTTGAAGGGTTTGAAATTTGAAAGTCATTTAACATCAGGCAGCAGTTTCAGAGATCCAGCTGGCAGCAGGAAAAAATGCCAGGGCTGAGTCCATTGGGACAAGCAGTATGTGTGACACTGTCAGTTTGGTTGCAGGGTGCTTGTAAGTGGGCTCCCCTTGGTATTCAGAAAGAGTTAGAAACAGTGTTCTGCTTAAATTGTTAATCATACATGAAAATTATGTTATAGATTGTGTTTTGGTTATTTCTGCTGTGGGGCTGATCCAAACACTTCTGAGATCTGTGTGTTTTCCTGAGGAGCTCAAAACACTTCAACTGTTGAAAAAATTTTTTTTTGCCTTTCCCTAGCTGTCATTAGAAGGTCACTTCTTTCAGACAGTCAAGTAAGGAGTCTCTAGGAGATGGCTTGGGACAGATCTCACTGCCTTGCTTACTGGATTTGCTCTGATGATAGCTGATACAGGTCAACTGCAGTTGTCTAACTTCCAGCACAAATTATTCACTTCACAAATGATTCCCTGGAATTTCTGCTCCTGCACTGTTCCTTCAAATAAAATTCCAAAGCAGGTGGTGTAAGAGGGGGAAACAAAGACTTGGGCACAGAACTTGCTTCTTGTACTGCTCATTAGGCATCGTTTTCTCCACACTCAAGTACATTTATTGTACCCTGAAGTATATCTGGTAGCTGTCATACTGCTTGTATAACCCTGTATACTCCCAGAAACACTGTAGCCACATTTGCCAGCATCACAAATAGAATTCCTTCTTTTTTAATGACTCTGTTCTTTTCTGTTTTGTTTTTTTCTCCTGTGTAGACAGAGGAGAACTGTTTGTGTGGGGGAAGAATCTAAGAGGGTGCCTGGGAACTGGAAGAATGGAAGACCAGTATTTCCCATGGAGAGTAAGGATGGTGGTATTAAGGCCAAGAGTATATTATTTGGCTAGTTTTTGTTATCCTGAGGGCAAGGACCATCATTTGCTCTGTGGTTTTGTTGAGTAATTCTGGAAGGAGTGGAAACCTAAGATGACTGTAGAAGTGCTTTGTTTTCCAGAGGTCCTTGTGTAGCCTGGGAATGGAGGTATTCAGTAAAGGTTTTAGTCTGCTATGCCAGTAATGATTTTGAGTCCTAAAACAGCATCTGGTGCTGTGCCACCACATCTGAACAGTTTTCATCTCCTTCCTGTCCACCATCATCTGCTTGCTACCCTTATTGCCTCTTCCTTCCCCTTCTAACCTGCTCTTCTATTTGCTCAGAAAGAAAAACCATCTGTCCAAATGATTACTCACCTAAATTAGGTGAACATTTTGGTCTGTAGTGTCTACAGGTCCACATAGTGGTGGGCTTCCTTCCCATCTGTGGTGGTGGGTCACTGGATTGACTGTCAGGTTATCCAGGAGATCCTTACTCAGCTGTGTTCATAGCTGTTTCACTGTGCTTCCAGTCCCACTGCTTCCTCCCAGATGGCTCTGAGAGCCAGACTCAGTGGATGTAGAAGAGTCTTTGGTTCTGGAGTTCAGCATTCAGCCTAACAGATGCTCCTGGTCTCCATGAAGGCCATGTGGGAGATGAGGGAGGCAATCAGTTGGACCACCCTGGAGTCCCTGTCTGTGTATCTGAACTTTGAGTAAACGTGTTTCTGTAGTATGCTTTCTTTGTTTAAAAATGAACAAAACCAGACCAGCTCTGGAACATTTGCCTAAAATCACACTGCTGTGGCTGAGTGGAACTTCTGCATTTATTTCCCCAGATGTGGACATTGGGGGTTATGCTCTCTCAGACAACCAGCTCCTGTCTGACAGTACTATGGCAATGTGCCGGGATCCTTGTCTGTGACCTTCTGCCCTAGAACTAGCTGCTTTCCTCTCTCGTGGCTCTAAGGAAAAACTTACTTTTTTAGATCTGCTTTCCTCAAGTTTGAAGTCAGTTTTAAGTGAATAAGCTTCAGGAGTGAGGAGCTGGTCTCTTAGCATCAAAGCACAAACTGCCTTAGGCTGAGTTGAGCCTTTGCCTTGTTCCAGTTCTTGCTGATGAAAGAAGAGGCAAATCCCTGTGGTGCTTGGGCAGATCTCCTTCCTAATGTCTAGATTATGCTCTCTTCAGTCATGCTGCTTCTGCTGCTGAACAGATGGGCTGAGGCTGCAATCTCCTCACTGTCTGCTAGTGAGCCTGCTCTTCTTTCTCCTTCCAAAGCTTTATGTCCTTCTGTGAAGGAAAAAGAGGAGTATTTCACAGCTCAGTGCACAAGCCTGCCTGGTGCTGAATCTTGCTCTTTCTGTGCTTTCATGTTGGCACTTGCATTGGAGCAAATCCCTGTGAGACTAGCTGGCATGTTGAGTGGAAGGAGGATGAGAAATAGGAAATAGCAGGTGAGAAGTACCAGCTTGATAAATAACCCACTCTCATGTGTTTCATCCAGGTGACTGTACCCGGTGAGGTGGTGGATGTGGCGTGTGGAGTTGATCATATGGTAAGCATGGTCAGGTCTTTTACCTAGGGATGCTGCTGGGTCTCAGCACTGTACCAGCACGATGCAGGACTTGGTGACAAGCTTCTTGGAAAGGAAAATTCATTTTATGAAACCAAGTGACTGTGAGCAGACTGCCATAGCAGTGTCTGGGTGCGTTTTCATCCCTACATCACTGAAATGCTCTCGCCTGGCTGCAGGAAGGAGTGTGGAAATGCAAGGAGTGCTCTGGCTCCTTCGTGGTGAGCTCCCAGAGAATCTGAGGCCCAGCCCCAAGCTGGTTGAGCCCCTCTGTGCATGAAGATGAAGAGCATCTCCCTTAAGGAAGACACGCATGGGATGAAATCTACAGCACAGGACTTTGATATATGGACATTTCCTGTCACCAGCTCTGGAGTGTCAGTGTTGGGCAGAGCCAAACTATTTCTCAAGGGAAAAGTTGGGTGTTTTTTAATTACTATTATGTGGAAGAGAGGTCATGCTAGGTCTTGAAGCCCAGCACCGCTGCCCTGGGTGGCCACCCTCAGCTGCACTGTGCCCACGGTATTGTCCTGTGCAGAAACTGGATTCACAGCCCTTGCCTGGAGGCAGTGATGTGTCTCTGGGTTGTTAAAGGCTTTCTGTATTAGTGCTAAAGACTGAACACCAAAGAAACACATTCAAAGAGTGAGAACCTATTTGCAGGGGTAAGTACTATTAAATAAGACAGCAGGCTCTCTGTGCTGCAGGAGGACAGAAGCCAATCTAGCTTATTGAGGGAGGCTGGAAACAAAACCCCTGATCAGCTGCCTTCAAAATCAGTGCTCAGGCATGGATGTGAGCAGTACTCACTGCCCCCCTCAGGTATCTTTGTCTCCTTGTGGTAATCACACATCACTGCCTTTGATTTTTTTTTTTTTTGATTCCCTACACCCTTTCTGTTTTCAGAGGTATGGTGGCTCTCAGTTGGCTCTCAGTTGCAATTAGTTGGGGATTTCAGGATTGCCTAGCAAGGGAAGGAGTCTTAAATGGGTAAAAAGCAGAGCTTCATTCCTTGGTACCTTCTTAGCAGTAAGCTGATAGAGATGGAAGGCAACAGCTGTGTGTATCTGCAGCAGGCACTTATACAATCTCACACCCAAGTGGGAAACTGTCTCCTGTTAAACACTGCAAACATCAGGCAGAGTTGTGTCTTTTCTGTCTGTGTGGGATACTTTTAGTGTGTAAACTATTTTGGTGGAATCCAAGCTAGTAGGTTTTCAATAAAGTGATTATAAAATCTTTATCAGTAGTAATAGGAATATTCTTGAGCATGATCTGCTCATGCATTGATTGGATCTGCATTTGAACTGCAGCATTTTGGTTCACAGTTATGTGACAGGAAACCACTTCTGTCAGCTGAGCCAGCTCCATACCTGCAGGGCTGGCAGTGTTGTAGTCAGGCATTGCATCCATGGCCCCATGGGACACCACATACATTGGCTTCATTAGATGAAATTCTGTAACAAAACTCGGTGTGTAAACTTCACCTTGATTAAATGAGTTTTGAAGGGTTTGCATAAAATATAGGAATGGAAATAGAGACATCTCTTGAGTTGTTGCTGATGTTCCTGTGTAGCAGGTATTGCTGGGTGGGTGAGGCAGAACAGAAAGCTACTATGAAATTGGCAGACCTTCACTATGAACTCCCATTTGGTTGGCTTTAATTTGTACCTGATTCTTCGTGCAACTTGGGCAACTTGCAGTGCCCAAGCATGTCTTGTCAGCCTCATGGGAGTAGGTTTGTCCTTTCAACTTGAGGAGGCTTATTAAACCATGGAAAACACGTACAAAAACTCTGGTAAGAAAGGTGTTGCAAACAATTCCCTTCATGGCTGTTGCTGTTGAGGTGGACTGGTTAGTGCTGGGCTCTCAGCTGCTCTCATTCACAGCTGTCTCCCAATGCACCTTGGGGCTGGGCCTTCTGAAGAGCTGGGATAAGTCCTTGTGGTGCATTCTTGCTGCTGTACAATAAATTCCAAATTCTGTGTGTTAATGAGATGCCAGTGAGGTCTTCAGCCCTAAGTAGAAGTGGTATATGGCTTAATGCAGTGCAGGTGTTTGTGCCTTCATTAGAGTGGTTGTGGGCATTCTCAGACGTTGCTTGGTGGGAACAAGGTTAGTGGCAGTGAGGGCAGTCTGGCAAGCACCAGCACTTACCCATGTTTTGGTTACAGTTTGGGGAGAGCATTTTGACCTTAGCCAGGTACCCCCCTACCTGCTCTGTCATCTCTCCCCCATCAACAAGACAGGGAGAGAGAATCTGAAGGAAAACATGTGGTTTGGAACAAAGGGGACCTGTTACCATCATGGCCACAGCAGACTCACGTTGGGGAAATTATTTTATTGCCAATGGAACAGAGCAGGGTAATGAGAAGTTGGTGTGTTAAGTTGAGAAGTTAGCTAAACCGCAGTCTAACAGTGCCTTTCCCACACCTCTCCCTTCTTCCCAGGCTCAGCCCTGCTCCTGACTTTTCTACTTCCTTCATCTCTGCTGCCCTTTGTATCTTTGTGGTTGTCTGTCACAGATTCTTACTCCTTTCCTTTGGCTGCTGCTGTGCAGCAATTTTTCCCCTTTCTAAAATACAGTCCTTTGAGAGCTGTTCCTGCTGTTGCTGATGGGCTCAGCCTTGGCTCAGAAAATTAAAATACCCTCTTCCCTGCCACACCCCTTGTGTCTTGAAGGCAGATTCAGTCTGTGTAGCTTGTGCTCCTCCTGCAGGATCAGGGCTCAGCAGCCCAGCTGTGCTGGGGTAGCTTCAGGTCACTACCATTGTGAACTGCAAAGCAACTTTGCATCATTTTGTCCTTCAAAGTATGGCAAAGTAGACAGCCCAAAATATACCAGCATTCCTAAATATACCTGCAGTGAGGGAGTGTATGGGCCAAGGATGCACATGGGGAGCAGCTCAAATTAGAACTTGAATAACCTCCTTGATTTGGCATTGATTACACAAGTGATTTGCCCTCAGATCAGCACTGCGTTGGCATGTTTGGCTTAAAATAGCCCAGGAGGGCTTGAGGATGGTCCCCTAGTGCAAAGCTGTGCACAAACAGCTCCAAGCACTGCAGTGGCCCAACAGGGTTGCCACAGGTTGAGGACTGCAGGAGCTGCAGGAAGGATGGGTGAGAGGTTCAGGCCTCCACACCCCACCATCCCAAGGGGTCCTGGCAATTCCCTGCTAGAGAGTTGAATCCAGCATGGCCCCTGGACTGCCCTGCAGCCCCCACACACCAAGGCTGGTCTCATCTGTCAACAGATGCCCCTCTGAGGATAAAACACATGAACACCTGTAAGGCAAAGATTATCTTAGGGACTTGCTGTGTTACAACAGACTTTTCTCTACAGGATCCTTCAAAAACAGATGAGTCAGAGAACTAATAATAAGCCTTTGGCATTCAAAATACTCCTGAAACAATATTACTTCACTGTGCTTCATCATAACTCATAAAAATCTATTCTTGTAGCATTTTTTGCAAAGGGCTGGAATCTCCCCCCATCTCCCTCCAGTGCCCCAGCACCTCCTGCTCAAAGGTGTGACCTTGGGCAGGTGAGGTAAGAAGAACACTGATGCAAGAAGGCATCAGTGTCTTTGGTGTCTGGACACAAGTTTAACAGCCTCAGTCCTGTTATTTACCTTAAGATGCCATTTGGTGTTTGTTGCAGGCAGTGTTAAGATTGTTGTGATTTATTTAGGTTTTTTTTTTACTGGATTAAACCCTTGAGGCAGTGCTCTGCATTAAGGCTATATTCCATATTAACAATCCCTCAGTAATTTCTTACATGAATGTTTTAACTGTTGATCATGAGAGTAAAGAATGGATTACACTACACTAAAAAGGAGATGATTTTCTTGATTATAGTTTATGTAGATGACTGATTTCACTTTTTCTTGCAACTTCAGACAGGTTGTTCAGCTTTTTCTTGCAGACCGTGTGACAATGGTGCTGTGCAACCATGCTGCTGACTGAGACTCAGGACCCACAATGACTGTCCTGAAATAGTCCATGAGGAGGCTGAGTTTGTTCCCCTGCCACTGCTGGGTGCAGGGTGCTGGGGGTGTCCTGCCAGGATCTCTGGGGGGGCTGTCCAGACTCCTGGGCATTTTGCACTCTGCAGTGAGCAGGTAAAACTACATCAGGCAAATAAACTAAGGGAAGAGCATAGGGCAGGTTTGGTGGTTTCCAGAAACAGCTGGAGGATGGAGATGGTGGTGGGTTTCATCTGTAGGGGTACAGCACACCCAGTGACAGGACCTGGACACCAGAGAGCCTCAGGGATGTCTGCTGGCCTTCATAAATTGTGTATGTGTGAGTGACACCCAACATGGCTGTAGGTGAAAGAAATGAGAGTAACATCCTGCAGACAATGCCAAGCTCTGCTTTATTTTCATCAGTTTGATCAGTACAAAAGCAGACAGCTTAAGTTTCACTTTTTATTCTTTGTTGGTTTAATTACTTTACAAAGTACAAAATATACTGTCATTTATTTTGGAACATTAGGATTTTTTCTTTTTTTCATACAGTACATAAATCTCAGCTTTTCAGCATAAGACCAGCAAAGAAAAGCAGCATGTGCACTTGCTGGAAAAGCAAAGCAGCCACTTCTCAGCGCCACACAATGTCCAGTGCATGATCCCAAGCTGCTGCCACCACTTCCTGTGCCTGGTGCTGTCACATCCTGCCTTGTGCAGAGGTCATGAAGGCAAGCAACTGCTGCTCCCCTGTGCCTTGTACCCCCAGGCTTGCAGGAACTGCCCACCTGCATGTGCAGGGCCTGGCCCCACTGAGCCTGTGGGCACTGCTTGCATGGCAGCTGCAAGCAGCCTTTCCATGGCTGCAGCCAGAGCAGGAGGTGTACCAAAGGCCCCTGCACAGGCAGGATTCCCCCACCCTGTCTGTTTACATCAGATCTGGTAATTAAAGGGAAATAAACACACTTTTTTTCCCCACCCTCCCCGGTGAAAGGCTGCATGGGGTTTCTGGGAGGTGAGCAGGGAGGAGAGGCTGCAGGAGTTCAGGGTTCCCAGCCCCACTTCAGCCTGTTTGGTGTGTGTCTGGGGCCAAAAGTGGTATTTCACTTACAGAGCAAATGATACAAAAGTAACTTATTAAATAAAAGTCCTAAAGATTTGTGTTTCCTCCCCAGGCTGCCCAGCACAGCTGTTCTAAGTGGCCAGGGATGAGAGACAGACTCTGATTGAAGGTGGGCAGCTTCTGCACCAGGAGCATCTCTGCTGTCTTGGCAGTTCTAGAAATTTGGGTTAGTATTGTGTAGGTATCTGGAGGGAATCTGGGCTCCTTTGGAGTCCATATAAAGGGATAAATGCTCAGACTTGTTCAGGCCACTTGAGGCACCAGTAAAGTGCTGCACTACGGCCCCAGGAGGGCCAACCCCTCGTAACCAGCCCTGAACTTGCACAGTGCAATGGGGCTGTAACTCTCCACTGTGTGACCCTGTGGGGTGATGGCTCACTGAAGCTTAGCCCAGAGGAACCAAACTAAAAATCTGCCCCAAGCACCAATGAGGACCATGAGGCTCCTCCTCCCTCTGTGCAGTGCTCCCTCAGAACTAACCCTTCTGGCTGCCCCATGGTGCCCAAACTGCAGGAGACTCACAGCCAGTGCCATGCTGTGCAGCCATAGCCAGACTCATTGCAAGGGGGGGCTGCAGATGTTCCCTGGGCACTGTGGCCCCAAGACCCAAATCCCAGCAGCAGTAGGACCTGCTGGCACGGCTCAGTGGTGGGAGCAGGTGAACACATCAAGCAAATTGAGGTGATCACCTGCCCTCTAATTCTAATGAAGACAAAGGGAGAATGGGTTTTGTAAGGAGTTAACAGTAAGGGAATGAGACATGCTCTTCCAAAGGCTGAAACAGCTCCTGAAGCTGCATCCTACTCTGAGTTACTGTGTGGCAGCCTCCCCTTCTGTCTGTCCAAGAGCCACAGTTGTCCTTGTGCTTGGGTCAGCAGGACAAGTGTCCCCTCTCTGTCACTGCCACCCCCACCTGCTGCAGAGGCAGTGTGGCAAAGAATGCACTGGCAGAAAACATGGCTGCCACTGTGCTAAGGTAAACACCCTGCTCCTCAACTTCATGTCTCACAAGCCCCAAAGTCAAGCCTGGAGCCCACACACAGGGGAGGGATAACAATGCCCAGCCACCACAGCTAGCAGGGACAGAGGACACAACCCTGCTGGCTGTGACACCATAGTCCTGGGCTGGAAAGAGCCACTACCCTGTGCATTTCCAGGCATTAACCTGGGCACTAATGGCACTTGGATGCAGTTCTCACACAATTATCAACAGCCATTGGATTGGCAGGATTATTTTTAGCAGCAGGAGGATTTTGAGTGAGAGGCGAGGGCAGCCCTGGATCCAGCACAACCAGAAGCACCTAGAAAAGACTGCCCTGGGGTGCTGATTTTCTGCCATGGTATCACTGGAGCAGTCCACAATTGAGAACAAATAAAAACCTGAAGGAAGGAAGCACTGACACGTGGGACTGGCAGGGATCCCATAGGTGGGGTCTGGGGGAGAACGAGGGCATGACTCATTTTTAATTCTATGATACAACTAAAAAAATGGCTGAGGTCATTGAGCTGGACCAGACAGTTCCTAATGGTTGAAGGAAAGATGGGGTGCTGCTCCTCCTGCAGAGCCACCTTCTTCGTACTCTGAACCTCCTGCATCAGCACCGACTGACTGACACACAATGCCAGAAAAAACACAGCTTTGCTCCCAGGGAAGAAGAAACATTAAAACTCAGGGATTTCTTCAAGAGCAGGCCTGGTTCAATAGCCTGTCTGTAGGTACTGCTGCAGAGGAGCATCCCAAGCCCCAGGGCTGAGCCCTGGTGGGAAAGGTGCTGCGCTCTGTGCAGGTTGGTCCTGCCTAGAGGCAATGTCCCACAGTTGTGAGAGCACCACCAACTCTTTAGGTAATTTCAGTGGTCTCAAAAATTCAACCCCATCCCAAGGCTGGCATTAGAAATAATTGCAAGAAACAGCTACAACAAAGGCTGCAGATTTTTTTCCTCCTTTGCTCTATGTATAGGAACTCCTGGCTCTTCCTTTCAGCATTTCATATGGCAAACACTTGCTTTTGCCACTGACCACAAATCCACAGAGGAGACTCCTGCTTTTCTTCAGCAGAAGGGAAATTCCCTTTGCATTCCCTTCCAGCTGATGGGAATGGCTCTGTGCAGGCAGCAAGGACACAGAGGATGAGGGAGCTCTCTTTACTGGGGCTGTCTCTCCCCCGTGGCCTGGCCCAGAGCAGCATCCTACTAGCCTGAGCCTGGGGCTGCTTCAGCCTTCCACCTGGCAAATGAGGCTGAACAACTCTTAGGGCCCAAAGGAGAAGTAACACTCACTGCAGCCAGCCTGGCAAGTGGATGCTTCAAGCAGCATTCCCTCAAGGACCAGGGAATCAGGTACCTGTAAAATGTTTTTCAAGTAACAAAAGAGTGAGTAGGAATCCTGAAGCTTATTACTGTAACTGCAGAAAGCTGGTTTAAATCCTGAGGATGCTGAAACAGAAGCAGAAAGCAAGCCAGAGCAGGGGGACTCTAAATAGCAGCCTCCTATGGCATCTACCCATAGGTGCTGTGGAACAGACACTGCCTCTGCCACAGCCACACAAGGAGGGAAGAAGCAACCAGCCCCCCAAAATGAAGGATGAAAGGAGCCCTATTTTTTGGCATAATCTTTAAGGGTTTGGAGGATCCCAGTAAAGCCACTGGGTCTGCCTAGAGAGGGACATGGCACCTGGTCAGGTCTCCTATTATAGCAGATGGGCAGCAAAGGGACAGTGGAACCACTGGCAGCACCAAGGAGTGTTGCAAGCTTCTGCTGCTTCTTGCTGATTCTCTCTTGCACTGTTCTCTGGTGCTGCTTCTTATACCCTTGCTGCTACACCTGTGTCACCTGTGTGCCCTTTTGTGGTTGGTCAGTGCCCCTCAGCATTCCATGGCTCATCACCTTCAATACCAATCACCTGTCTGACACAGCTGTAGCCCATTGGGGATGAGGCTTGGCCACAGCCCCACTCCCAATTCCCACAAGCTGTGTGCCTACAACATCCTATGGTACAGGCAGAGGACAGAGCTGGACAGAGGGGGAATGACATGCTCCTGCTCTGCTCTCAAATGTATTTCAAAATTTCAATCCTGCCAGATGCCTGATGGGTATCTCTGTCCATGTCTGCTCCAAAATCCACCCAAACTTCATTTACAGAATTTTGCAGAAAGCTGAAAATGGATGAAAACAAGACCCCAAGGGAGCCCAGGGCATTAAACAGCTGTTTTGCAACTGTCCTGCTCTGCTTAGCTGGTACGGTGCTGAGCTGGGCTGGCCGTGGCAATACTGGAGCTGTGCAGGCAGGGGAGGAGGTGTGTGGCTGCCATCTCTCTGCCACTCTCTTCACCTTGGCCACAAAACTTGGGCACTCTCAGCTGGGAGGAGATGCCAGGGGTTTGTGTTCCCTTGTGGCCAGGCCCTCTGCAAACTCAGAGCATGCAGAAGCACAGGTCATGGCTGCAAGAGAATTACGGAGCAGGGGGAAGCTATTCCATGTAATCTGCAATAACAAGGCAACATTCATTCCCAGGCTTTGAACCTGAAATGACCAGTGCTGTCTACAGAGACCAAGAAAGGATCTTGGGTTATATATGTTCCAAAGAGGTACAGAACCCTAAAATTCATACCCTAAAATGAGAATGTACTTTGACACATACTTCATCCATTTCCCCTTCATACAACAGGGGCTGTGCATTGCTCTGTGCTCATCAGAGCATCTGCAGAGGCTATTACTGCTGCAGCCAGGATTTGCTGATCAGCATCCAGTGCACATCTCACACTGCAGAACCCCTTTCTTTCCTTCACCTTTGCCAACTGGAACTGGTAGTTCAACCCAGCTGTGCTTCATAAGGAGGCCGAGGACAGCAGAGTAACTCAAGATTATCTTCACAGTCAAGTGTTTCCCTTCCAGGGAGCCTGGGAAGGTCCCACAGCCTTGCTGAGGATGCACAGACTGTTTCTGTACTGGTTCAGTGCTGCCAGGATGCCTGAGGGATATTGCTGGCCCCTGACATATGGCAGGGTACAGACAGACAGACAGATGCGCTCATGGGGAGAAGGTATGGAAATCTGGAGGCAGGTTTGCACATTTCAGCCAATGTAAATACACCCCAGTGCATGCTGCAACATGTAAATACTATTTGGCAAAGGATTACTGGGTTTTACTCTCCTGCAGATAATAAAAGTTTAATCCAATCCAATGTTTGCAGGCAGGACTGGAACAGGTAAGTGAGATGCCTTAAGCTGCTTACTAGAGATGTCCACAACAGCCAAAGTAACAGAGAGAAGAAATCCTCATCAGAAAATTTCCTGTCCATAACTGAATGTTGCTGGGGGACACTTTCTTTCAGGAATTAGCAGCAATGCTCAGCCTTGAGGCCAAACAAAGAATTTCTCCCTTTTCATTAACAGAAAATAGCAATTATCCAGTGCTGTTGGGAACACTTGGCTCACTGAACACTGACTGTGCCAACGCAGGACCCAACACTTCCTATTCACGTTGCTGACTCTAAATTAAGGAGTTTGGATGACCTGGTGCTCTTGAACAGTTGTGTGGGTATATGGACAGGGAAAACCACAAGGATGGGAGTCACCTCTTTGGCCACAGTACCTGATACCACCATTACATCCAAACACATGGTGATTTTTGGGAGCCTTCCCCAATGGAAAGCATCAAGAGATTTTAAGTACTGGGGGTTTAGAGGGGTCATGCTGCCCACCCTTGCTGGGATGGTGTGACTGGGACAAATGCATCCTCTGGGATACTGAGCATGGAGGCTGGGCAAGGTGGGGGGATCTGTTTCAATCAGAAAGGAGGAGGAAAATGCTTTGGTGTTCACAACAACAGGCAGAACTTCGATATATTCATATGTGCACAACTAAAAATGAACATATTAATTCTTTTGCATCACTCAGCACTCCACCTATCCCTGGTTTTCCCCTACCTTTCCCATGGCTGTCACTAAGAGGGATCTCTGCAGACCCTGCACTGCCACAGTGCATGGATGTGTGGGACAATGTCAAGTCAGACCTAGATGCCTTCCAGAATGGAGGAGCTTGGGCTGACCCCATGGCTGCTACAGGTCAGCATGGGCTGAAGCCCAGGCCCTTCTGCAGCCAGGCAGTCACAGCAACATCAGCTCACACCAGGGATGGGGCCCCTTTGTGAGAAGAAGAATTCAAGCTTTGTATAGCAAAGCTGAGAAAAGACAGAAAACCACTTCTCAGAGCCAGGCTCTGATCAAGCACAGGCAATTCAGCCTTCTATGTCCAGGACAGCTTCCCAACCTTCACAGGATGTCAGAGTCACACTACTAAACTCTCATCTCACAGACACACTGTGAGACTTGTGGGGCAGCCGGTGGGGGAATGTGTCAGCAGCTCATGCCTGAAGGCAGCAAATCCTGCAAATGCAGTGCAATGGCAGAGCTCTGAGCAGAGCTGCTCCCTGCTTTGCCTCTCTCAGGGGTCTACACATGCTTTAAAACATCAAGAGCACCACAGGAACAATGGGGTGCTCAGGGAGCCACGCTGGAGCCTGAGCAACCTCCTCTGCCACACACTCCCTTATGCTGCACTCCCTTATTTCCTCCCAGTGCTGGCAGGGCAAAACATCATTCTTCAGAAAAATAAAACCTGATACACTTCTGTTGGATGCTTTGATTGGCTAGAGCCATCAGGACCTCCCAGCAAAACCTAGAAGTCCCCACACCCAAATCTGCATGGCACATCTTAAAAAGTAAATCCCTGCTCAGTGTCATGTGCTACTCCAAAGCAGGACCTGACACCAACAAGCTTTTCATGAAAGAGGAGAATTGATTCACCAGCAGCCTGTGCCCTGGGAATGGCAACAGAGAACTTGGGGTTTAAAACATATTTTGAAGCAGCAGTATGATGAATGTGCTTTATAAATCACATTGTTATTAGGTGACTCTTAATACTTATGTCACCCACTGCAGGTGCCACCATCTCTATGCTGCAGGAAAACCAGGTATTTCCATTAAGGCCTCCCCATGTGAGAGGCTGATACAGGCACAGCACTGCAGAAACTCCAAAGTGAATGCCTGGAAAGAAACTGAAGGCTGCACAAACCTGTGCAAGGGTGTATTTGTGGGGACAGCCTGAAAAATCAGCAACTTCAAAGTGCCAAAAGGTCACTTTTGGCAAGGCAGCACCCCCCCCAACCCCCCTTCCCCTTTGGTGAAGTGTAACTGAAATAGGAAAACAGGATGTTTCCCTACATGGACCCCAAGAACACTCCTGGTCAGCAGAAATCTCCAATGGTGAAATGCAAAGACCACGCACTTCTAGTGACTCTTCTCCTCTTTTTCTTTTAATAGGAAAAGACCTTCCAACACTTTCATCTATTTAAAAACAAGCCACTGATTTCAGCTCCTCACAGGCCAACAAATGTGAATTTCCCAACAAATACCAGAGCCCTACACTAGCCATGGGCTGCCACTGCCTGCTGAGCCCTGTGCAGACATATCCACCAGGAAATCTTGCACTTGCCCCGAGCCTCGTGCAGAAATGCTGGGGAAGGCCACCAGGAACCAGCTCAGAGGGAATGCTGGTGCCTAGCCCAGGTCACCCTGCAGCCCCAGCTGCAGGAAACCTGGAGGAGCCTTGCCTGGGGGAAGGCAGGCAGTGCTGGCACTGCGCTCAGCCCTACTTACAGGCTGAGGCAATTTAGGGCAGCAACTAAAACATATAGAAAGAAAAAGGAGTGAATTTCCTACAGTCTCTGTGCTTGAGACACCAAACTGGAGAGGAACAGAATTTTCAGAATTTTCTGAAGCAGGGAGGGAAATCCAATGCTGCTCCTAGCAAGCAAAGGAGCCTCAGCTTTGCTTCAGGTCGACTCCACTGCTGCTCTTCACTAAACACATGTAGAGAAAAAGCAAGAGTGGAACTAATATTCATTTTGCCCATTACTTGAATTAATAATACATGGTGAATAAATGTGTGTATACAGTACTCACTACATAGATGCACAGACAAGAGTGTGTGCCCAGAGTATACACACACATACACTGTGTTTGTATGTGAGCCTATATTGCTTGAGTGCCCACACCAAGTACAGGGTACAACCCTACAAACATGGGTATTTATAGGTGTGCAATAGAGACACACTGTAGATTTCTATGGAAACACTTAGGATGTATATATATGCACACACTTGCTCAGTAGAAAGGAATTTGTAGTCAAATTCTAATTGGGTTAAGGGAGAAACACAAAACCCTATTTAATAACACAACTTGGAAAGGTTGAGGCTTCTAAGAAAATAAAGACCTTGGAGAAAGAAAGAGGATGTATGAAGGCCATGCCCTCCTCCCCTGCCTATGCCTTTCTGCAGGGCTGGAAACACTTTTGCATTTTGCTGTTTGGTGAATTTTTGTGCAATGAGAGGACAGAGGGCACAGGCAGCACTGAGGCAATCCCTCATCAGCAGCAGCCATGGCCAGGTGGAACTGCCCAGAGAGCTGAGCAGGGATGCTGAGGGCAGCACTGGCAGCTGCAGGTAATCCAGGCACCCAGCCCAAAGGTGTCCCACTGAGACATGTTCCTCCTTTATCCACACAGCACTGAACAGCATCATGTCAGGGATGTTCAGACATATTATCATAAGGAAAAAAAAAGAAAAAGACTCTTCAACAACATCCCCCTCCCCCAAAGGCTGGGTGCTGAGAGAGTGGGAGCTGTGGAGCAGCTTTAAGAGCCCCCTACTTTGGGTTCACTAAGCACTGTGGTGTTAATAGTATGGTGGTATTATTACCATGGAAATATTTAATGAAGGCCCTACAGACCCCTTCCTGCAGTGCAGGTCTCACATGCAGCAGTTCTGTGCAAGCTTGCATTGATCCTGACTTCAGGCTGGTTGTGGGGACGAGGTTCCACCAATTATGGCCACATTTGGAGTATCTTAGTTCTAGAAAAAATGTGAAGGGAATACTAAAGGGAAAGCATCAAGTTGTCTGAAACAATCTTCTTGGATATCAGGACAAAATGATAAAAGAAAATAAAAAGGTGAAGCCAAGGATGGTGGCAGTGTCAGAGTCCTTCAATGGCATTTTACGTCCTGTGAATTTTTCAGGCCAACTTTCCCATGTTGGGACATCAACCTTCCTTTGGAAGGTTTGAAATACCATAAAGCTTTCTACAGATTTCACAAATATAAGGCTGATTCCCTTGGGAAAAAAATTTAAATTACAAAAATCAGCCTCTAAAATAGCCTGAGTGCAACATTAGAAAATTAAAACCTTTTTTTTTTTTTGCTTTCATTTAAGGCTCAGTAAAGTTGTTGCTTGTTTCAAGTTAATTTCTTCCTATCCAAGTTGAATTCCTTTGGAAGCAGCACTGCCACATGATGCCAAAACTGGCATTTCCCAAAGGCTGACAAAACCCCAGAGCAAAAAGAAGACCCTGTCCCGATGACTCTGTCATGGGGGCACCATCCACGCACACAGCGAAAACTCAGGCTCAACTCAGCTGACCAGAAACCTTGGCTGGCAACTCAGTAGCTGCAGAGCAACTCAACACCCCCCTCCCCCCAAGCATGCTGCCAACCTGCCATCCCAAGGAGTGACCCTGACAGTGTATGGGGTGAAAAGCTGCCACTGGCCTCGCTGCCCACTCCAGCCCAGCTCAGTGCCCGCAGCACTGGGCAGAGTCACAGCAAACATCTCCAAATGCTTCCAGCACTGCACTGTGCAGCCTGTGCCTGTGGCCTTGTGGCAGGAGACCAAAGCATGTTTCCAAACAAACATCCAGAGATGCACAGTGCCTCATCCAGAATAAATGGACCTTCAGTCCAGAAATCTGGAGTGAATATAAACATAGCATGGGACAATTCTGAAAACCCATGTAAAGAACAGCAAAACATCCTGTTTGGTAAAGCACTGAACATGTGCCTCAGTGTTCCTCAACACGGGTGCTTTAGCTCCAGTAGGGCCAACCAAGGAAAGTAATCCATGCTTTTTCCCATGGATGCTCTGACTCCTTGTCTAGATGCCACATAACATCCCACTGGCGAAAAATCAGATTTGAAATGCAGAGTTTGAATCCAGCAGCATCAGAAACCATAACTGCTTGGCCCTCCAGTACTGTGAATGCAGAACTAATCAACGAGCTGTGTCTGTGTGTGTGTTTGCATGTCCTACACACCTGTAAAAACCATGCCCATGGCATCATCCCAGGTGCTTGCTTACTGCCTCCAGATTAATGCAAAACCCTGGCTCACAGCTGTATATGGCACAGCCTCAGGAAAATCCTGCCAGAGGCTGTCTCTGAAGCATGGCTGGAAAGCCCTCGGGAAAACAGCAAGATCTGCAATTTCTTTATGTCATGACTGAAGTGGAAGAAGTTAAGAAATGCAAGATATGCTGGGGCTGGTAATCACAAAAGCAAGGTTCTCTGCAGACAGCTTCTCCTTTCACCACCCCTTGCTGCATGGTCACACATGGGGCAGACTTCTGGCACCCACATCTTGGGTGACACTTCTCTCCCAGCACTGGTCTCTGCTGTCCTCAACAGCAGTGGCAGTGGCCACGGGCACAACCTGGACACAGGTGCCACTATGGGCCTTGATGCCTGGCTCCTGCTGGCCCTCAGCTGGGGTACAAGCCAGAAGAAAACACACTACTGCTTCCCCATGGGAAAAGCCCCATCATCTTCCTGTGACAGGACCAGATGCTAGCAGGTTTTAGGCATTTTCAGCACCATTCTACTTTCCCCAGTCAGCAGCAATTTCCACCTGTGTGATGAAAAACTGCAGGAGGGTCCCCACGAGACTCAGGCACCCCCCTGGCCCTAGCAGGGGCAACCTGCTATGGCTCTTGGCCAAGGTGGCCTGGGATGTGCAAGAGCCACCCATTGCCCAGGGACCCTGGGCAATCCTTTATTTCCCCGTGTGTGCACACTGGATGGGAAAAAGCCTGAGGGGACAGGAGAAGAGAGGCCTTCCTCCTCTTGCTGGCCCTGAGGAACAGAGGCTGGGGGAAGGCTCTGATGTGGGATAAGGGGTAACAGCTGTCCTGGAGCAGGGGATATGGCAAGAGAATACTCGGAGCACTGAGAGAGTGACTGGAAAAAATTGACCAAAACCAGCCAAGTTTCAATGCTGACAGAAGTCTGGGTGACACCACCTGCCAGGAGCTGCCCAGGCTTTCTCAGAGCTGCCAGGCTTTGACTGCAGGGAGAAAGAAAAAGGGGAAATGTCAAACAACTGGACATTTTCCCCTTTTCCAACACCAAATTGTTCTGTCAGGAGANAATAATTATTATTATTATTAGAATAATAAAAAGCATCTGGAACCAGCTCAGAAGATTTCTAATGCTTTTCAGCTTGACTGACTTGGAGTGCATTGACCACACCATTTATATTTTCTTCAGGTACCTGCAAGAAAACAAAAAGAAAGGTCATGTTCCAGCAAAAGGGGTGACAAGGAAAAGAGAGGCAGGAGACAAAGTCAGAGCAGTCCCAAGGAGGCAGACACTTTGCTGGTTTTTGGTTACACCTGAAGTTCACTGAGAAAGGGCTCCATGTACAAGGACACCCCTGTTCACCCATGGTACCCCCAGGGCAAACACTCTAAGTGAGATGCAGATGGTTTGCTGTTGTATGGTGGATGCTGGTGGGAAGCCAACTATTTTGGGGTTTCTCTCTCCTCCTTCTCTCCCCTCCTCTTCCTTCCTTTTGTTGGTGAAGCACTTGCATGCCAGGAGCTCACTCCTGCAAGGTGCCTGTGCTGATGGGTTTATGTGGCTGCCAAGGAGCTCCATGAGGCTCTCAGGGGCACCCCACAGGTTTGGGACCTGGGAGTGGGGATGGGAAGAGCATGGTGGGTGACAGGAGAACACACCCATCAAAAGAGGAAGAGAGCTACCAGTCTGTGCTGCATCTGTGCTTTCTTATCCAGCCTTGTGAGGAGACTTAACCATAGAAGTCTGTATTATTCATGAGTGTCTTTTCACACTTACTGCAAGAAAAACCTCTTGTAACAGAAGATGCAAAAAATCTCAGAGTCACTGTCACTGGCAGAAAAGAACATCAAAAGTAAAGTTTCATCTAGCAGAAAAAGTGTGTCTGACCTCTACATAAACACAAAGACACTGGCAGCTCTTGAAAAGTGGAAAGAGGACTGAGGGAAAAATAAATTATCTGTAAGTTGCTGCAAGAAGCCAAAATAATTCATTCAAGTAAATTGAAGAAGGAACTGTCTCCTCTACAAGGTATTTAAAGCCAAGAGTACAATACCTGAATTCACTGGACACTCTCAAGAGCTCAGATAGTGGAAATACAAGTGGTTGTGTTTTTCTGCAAGGCTTTTAACAAAACTGAGGAAAAAACCCATGAGAAGTAACAAGAAAAATGTTCAATTTTCCAATAGGAAGATGGAATAACAGCAGTCAACTCTGATGATGTGTGAACAAAAGTCCTTTGGAAAGGAAGAAAATAATCTTCAAACAAGCATCCAGCAAACTCTTCTGGTTTAGAAGGAAAACCCCAGGACATCTCCACCATAAGGAACAGGACTTTGAGACAGGACTCTCCACTGCCTCCCCTTCATCATTTTTCCCAGTACACTGAACACTGCAGTGGAAGAAGCTGTTTGACTCTTTTCCTCTACATAAGATAATGAGAAAAGGCATAGGAGTCAGTTTTTTCAGCCACACTCCTCTAGCCAGCCCCAGCAATGCTCAGTGCTGTGGGTCTCTCTGTGTGCTTCCTCAGCACTGGACAGAAGCAGGAGGAAGCAGCACTGGCCAGCTCTGGCCAGCTCTGGCCAGCTGGCTTTGATCTGCACAGACCCATCTCCCCCAGAGAAACACAGTGGTCCTTCATTCCCTGCAAAATGCCTGACTCCCTTAATGGCACAGAAATTATATCAAGGACCCCACAAATGCTTTGGCAGGGTTTTCTCCAGGACAGATGGGCAAACAATTTTGATTTGTAGGACCCATCCTAGTTTGCCACCAGTGGAGGAGTCCTGCCCCTCCCTGCCCCTTGGAAGTGACCCTTGTCCCAGGGCAGCTGGTGCACTGTGTTCACTTCTCAGGTAGAGTGCAGATCAAAGCACTGACCATGAAGGAAGAAACAAAGCTCCAAATTACATCCCAGACACAGCTCCAGCCTCTTCAAAAGCAAAATGCTAATGAAAGAGAGCAAGGCACCTGTGACCATGAGGCAGCAAGAGCAGAGTACCTGGAAAGGTCACTCTTCTTCCTTGCTCTCTCTAGAGGGAGCTGGTAACCACGACTCTCTCCAGCCTGACCCTGCATCCAGAGGGTCAGATGCCAGAGACCTGGAGGTTCTCATCTCAACACTGACTCCCAAAGGCATTTCATCTCAAGCACAAGTCATGATTACCAGGGTAAATGTCTACAGCTACAACATAGCAGGAAGACCTGAGTATTACACCCAGGTCAAATAAAAATTAAGCAACAAAAACCACCTTAAGATGCACAGGAGAAAAAAGATCAAAGGGAACAACACATTTTTATACAGTACTCTAAATTGTTGACAACAAGTACTGAACTACCTTAATTAAAGAAAGGGAGAATTTAGAGAAAGGGTTCAAGATACACTTAGTACTTGAGAAATGTCACTAGAAGTTAAGGTATCTGGGTAGCAAAGTCAGGGAAAATATGACAAAATCTAGGTCAGGGTCTTGGCCAACAAAACCACCCTAGAGCCAACAAGCATCCAGCCCAGCCAGCACACCCAGAGCAAAATCAGGCAAAAAATGCACCTTCCAAAAGATGGAAGGGTTTGACAACTAGAACAGCACTGTCCAGGTGAAAAGGCTTTTAAAAGCATTCATAAAGAAAACAGCAAGTAGCAAAGGAAAACACTGAAATACTGCTTTGAGTAAGGAAGACTGCAGACCTGCATGGCCCCCCTAAAACCCTGCCAGCTGCTCAGAGGCAGGATCTGTGGGGCCTGGAGGCAGCAGGATGGGGCACTCTGAGAAGGTGGAGCTGCCTGCAGAGTCATTGCAATTGTATGGCAGAAGTTTTCAGCTACATATCTATTTTATCTGATAGGGCTGAGCTCTCCAGATATGGCTTGACATGTAGAAGCACTCTGCACCTTGTGCTCTGCACAAAAAGCACACACCTGGGGCCACACAATGGGCAGAAATGTGAGGCAAAGCTAACAGTATTGATTTTTAAATGGTGTTTTATTAGCTTATCTTATCAGCACAGTTAATATTAAAAAAAATAAGACAAACATATATAACACTCTGACCTTTGCTATCTGAAATAATATTTACTTTTACTCTTTACACACATGACCTATCAGCTGTGAATGGTTCACACCAACTGTGAAAAAACAAAGTAATTTTAAAACCCCCAAACCTGCTTTGATCTCACTAGAGCTTTTACAGGTCAAAGGTAGGACCTGAATATTGAATTTGCAAGTGACAGAAAGAGAAGTATAATGCAGTAAAGGGCACATTTAAGAAAAAAAAATGAATAGCATAAAGCAGCTGACTCCATCCTTCAGGATCAGCAAGGCAGCATTCAAGACAAATAGCCATCCTGTAGCCATCCTGTTTGTGGCTACAGGCATAGCATTTTCCCTTTCTAGGGGAATTCCTCATTTTTGAGGATGTCTTCTTTGCAAAGGAAGAGCAGAGGTAGGCCTAGAAAGTAAAATATCCATCAGTATAAAAAATGAAGAGAACTCTCCAAGGATGGCAAGATTCTTGTGTTGATGACTGTGCTGCAACTGCTTATGGGTACTCATGAGAACAAACATGGGAACAACCTTATCTGTTTCAAAATCACCTTCTCTTGCTGTACTGGCAATTATTGCTTGTTTATCAAAAAATGGGAAGATGCAGGGACAGCAGAGCTAACAGATGGGTCTCAGAAAGCAAAGGTTCGGACAATGCAGGCACCAAGAGATGAAGGCTGCTACTGGTAGACTGTCCAAAAAGTTCCCAACACACAAAGGCAACCTGCTGACCATGCTCCTTTGACCATGACCCACCCTTAAGGGGAAGGAAGCACCTAAGGAAGCACCTTCCCCTTAAGGGTGGGTTGTCACAGCATTCTCCTGAGTCTGGAGCCTGCAACTATTTTTGGAAGCAAATTGAAGGGTTTGTGGCTGTTTCTAATAAAAGACACAGATGCAGTGGAAGAAGCTGCTCAGAGAGGTTGTGAAGTTTCCATCACTGCAGTTAAGTACTGAGACCAGCCTCTGCTGAGAGCAACACTTACTAACACAGCTTTGCTTTGGGCTGGGTTCAGGAGCCTCTCACCCAGGGCAGTGACAGCCAGGAGGCTGAAGGCAGAATTTTGCTGGGCTACACTGGAGCAAAGGCACTCCAACAAGCTACCCAGATGAGAAGTGACATTCTCATAGTGAGTTTTCTCCTCAGGAGAAGATCTCCCCTACTCCAAAGAAGCTGTATTCATACTCACCAAGGCGTGATCAAACTTAAAAGTACTGATGTAGTAGGCTGGGATGTCAGCTGCAGCCAAAGGCTCAGAAATCTGAGCGACAATTCCACATTCATCTGTGGGGAGATACAAAATCAAACATTGTCTGGAGGGGCTTGCAAAAGTCTCAGAGCTCATGCCTACATATGGAGAAGTTTGTCTTCACAAACTCCAATCATTAGGAATCTCTGTTATAAAATGTATTCTCTCTCACAGAATCAAGTTTTTGGGCCACAGCAATACATGGCACATTTAGTTTTATTACCTCCTTTTTGCTACAGAGAAATGCACATTCTCCAAAGGCACAAAACCATTAGAACTGGAATGATTTAGAGGTGCAAAGAAAGGCACTGAACGATGTTCAAGAAGAAAGCACAAAGCCCAGCCCCATATCCTTAACATCCATTTTTCTCTGTTATTGAACACTTGGCCTTGCAACTCTGAAAGAGGAGATGCTGACCCATTAGTCAGCCGGGACACATGGTTCCTAGGCTGCAGCCCACCACAGCCTCTGAAACAGGATTTCACACCAATTTCACCACAGAATCATCATAGAATGTTAAGGGGTTGAAGTGGACCTTAAAGATCCTCTGATCCCAACCCCCCATGCCATGGGAGGGACACCTCCCACTAGAGCAGGCTGCTCAAAGCCTCATCCAACCTAGCTTTGAACACTGCCAGGGTTGGGACATCCACAGCCTCCCTGGCCAACCTGTGCCAGTGTCTCACCACCCTCACAGGGAAGAATTTCTTCCTAATACCTGACCTAAATTTCCTCTCTTTTACTTAGTACCCATTCCCCCTTGTGCTGTCACTCCAGTTCCTGATGCAAAGTCCCTCTCTGGCTTCCCTGCAGCCCGTTCAGACCCTGGGAGGTGCTCTGAGGTTTCCACACAACCTTCTCTTCTCCAGGCTGAGCAGCCCCAACTCTCTCAGCCTGTCTCCATAGGGGAGGTGCTCCAGTCCTCCCATCAACTTCATGGCCCCCTCTGGACTTGCTCCAACAGCTCCATGTCCTTCTTATGTTGGGGACACCAGAACTGTGTGCAGGGCTCCAGCTGGGCTCTCATAAGAGCACAGCAGAAAAGCAGAATCACCTCCTTCAACCTGCTGACCATGCTCCTTTGGATGCAGCCTGGGATTCAATTTGCCATCTGGGCTATTTGCTTGGCTTTCTGGGCTTTAAATGAAATTTAAATGGTTCATCTGTCTTATTTGTTGCCAATCAATGGTACACTGCTTTCAGATGAAACCTGGAGTTTCACTGATTCAAATTCAACATTTGAACTTGATTTTAAATTAATATATTTAAACATCAAATATTATTTAGGGGCCTGGTCAATGTCCTGATATGCTATCAATGACATATCATGCTATTTCTACATATTTGCCTCAAAGACGTGTAAAGAGAAGGTACATGAAAATTTCCTTCTTGCTACTTTTGGTGGTCTGGTGTAGAAGTTGCAATTAAATACAAAAATCGGCCCAATGTTTTTCAGAAATGTTCTTGAAGCCTGTATTTTATAACTGGTTCAGAGCCCACAGGAAGGAGCCTTTCCATTTCCTGCAGAGCAGATCTTTGTTGCAGTATTCAGATCAGACCCCTAAAATTGCATGGGACATAGAAATAACAAGAACACTCCTGCAAACACGAAGCATTTGCTCTGTGCTACTTAGGGCCAATATTCTTTTGAGTAGAGAAAACAATGTGCAGGACTGGATGAGAAGCACATCTGTGAACAAGACTTCCATTTGGACTGCTATAAATCTATAAAAAGTCTGCTAGAATCACAGAATTACCCGAGCACTGCACTGGAGTATGACAGTGCTTTCTGACCACTGATTTCAGTGATCTACAATGAATTTCCATGCTACCTTTGAGTCCAGTTTTTCTCTTTAATGAGCCCCAGCTGTAGCCACCTCCAAAGTCCAGCAGACAAATGCAATGCAGCTGGAACTGTTGAGCATGTAGCACTTTCAGGAATTTATTCAGAAGTCAAACTTAATAGAAGTCAGGCTTCTATTTGAAAATCTCAGCTCACAAAGTCACGTTAAGCTGCTGGGTCTCAAAAAGCTTCAGCCTCAGATGGATTTTTCCATACCCCTTGAAGGCCCTGAGGTGACTGACTGCCTGCACACCAACTGATCCTCCAAATGTTACTTACCAAAGCCAAGAGGCTGCCCACCAATCCGCACCATCTTCCAGAGCTCACCAGATGCACTTGTAAACAACAAATTATTAGGAAATCTGTAAAAAAAAAAGAACACCAAACATTGCAATTAAAACACAGCAGTGTGTCAGATTCTGCCTCTGGGGGATCTGCTCTTCCTGCATCCTTGAGATGTTTGAAGCCAGCAATAATGGGGGAGTAGCTTGGGCAAACTGGGGAAACTCAAGGCAGGTGGGGCAGATGCACCTGCCTGATCCTCCAGGTATCCTATGGCAAATCAGCATCTCCTGCTGGAGGTGGGCAGAGGTACCCAGAGAGACACAGGAAAAAATGTCTAAGCAACAAGCTGTGTCCCAGCTTTATAAATGTTGAAACTGTGAAGGTTTGATTTGAGCTGCATTTGGAAACACCTAGGGATGGAATATGTTTCCATACCTGCTCTCAGGAATGGGAATGCTAAGCACTGGTTTTGTGTCTGAGCACCATCAGTGCTTTCTTCCATACCATCCTGGGAGGTCCCTGGGACCACTGCAGAGGTCTCTATTTCTTAGCAGGGGGAAGGAGGCTGGAGGCTAAGAGAGCTGCCCAAGGTCAAGCAGGCAGCCTGTGAGAGAGAAGAATTGGCTCCCCAGATTTCCCACACCCCAGGCTGAAGCTCCAGCCCTCTGGCTCCTCTTAAGACAGACAGAGGTTTACTCCAATAAGGTCAAAGAAACTTTCAAAAGGGCAATTTATTAATTTGAAAAACAGGTCCCTGGGGCAGGGGACTTGCCCCCAAGAACCAAACCCAAACTGCATTGTATGTCAAAAGCAAATCTAAGCACTTCTGAGTACAACATCCCTGTAGCCTCCCGTGCTGCACAGCTGCAGAAGCACAGACACACACACAGAGGCTCACTGCTCACCAGCTGACTCCTTCCTTGCTAGACAAACAAGCCATGGGCTCCTGCTGCACAGTGGTGACTCAGGACATTATCATCATAACAAGACTCTGAACCAAGCCCATCCACGTGTGAAAGCAAAGCAGGAGGACTGCATCACTTACATCCCCACCCCGATTTTGGCCTTTAGCAGGAAAACTTCAAACACCTACACCAGGCTTTCCTTCTGGGTTTTGCTCTTAGAAGCACAGCTAATAAACAACAGAATAAAAATGCAAAAATCACTTTGCTCCAGTATTCCACCTTTGAAAGTGAGATAACCCTAGATCACATTGATTTGTGATTTCACTGAGGGCTTGGACAGACCAGTCCAAAATTTAGACACTGGAATTAAAATGCCAGATTTGACACAGAGAAGTGACAGGGTGTACAGGCTCACGACACCCATACAACGACAGTCCAAATAATTAACACAGAGGAGTCTAAGCTGCTTTCTGCTCCTTTGAGAACATCCCTTTTTTTAAGGCCCAGGTTACTCTAAGACCAAAGCTCACCTCTGCTGTGTCTGGACATCCATGACCAGGGAGATGTAACCCTCAATGAGAGAAAAGGAGAAAAAGCGAATATGTCCCGAGTCTTCACTGCCCACCACCGAATCTTTTACTCTGAAGAAACAGAAGAGAATGACATTAACTGTGGCTAGAAGAGCACAAAAAAGGATTTTTAAAGCAGATATAGCCAGTGAAACCAGAAATGTTCTTACATTGACTTAGGGAAGTGACACTGAGTCCTGTTGTATTATACTAATTTGATTTTTTTTTAATTTTGCAGGTGGAAAACTATCCAGTCCCCACAACTGACAAAACTCCATCCCTGCCTCAAGGTCCCCTCCCAAGAGGCTGTGGGCCAGGAGCCCCAGGCACCAAGGGGCAGCAATGCAGGCAGCCATACAGGCTCCGGCCCTGTGCACACTGACCACACGGCTGCTCTTACCTTCGCTCTGAAAACACTCAGCTTTCCACAGCCAGAGGATGTCTTTGGGCACCCTCAACCACCTGCTTGGCTTCCACCTGTCAGGACAACCCTCTTGAGCCTGTGAAACCTCCCTCCCTCAGTGCAGAGCACTGGCGCAGCACGAGGCCACAGCAGATCCTTGGGCACCCCAGAGGAGCAGTGGGAATCTGTGCCTCCAGACACTGGGCACGCCTCTCCTGGAAGCCCATCTCCCTGCAGGACCTACCCATTGGAGTAAAACATGACATCCATTAGGAGTGTAGCAACAGTGGGAAGGGTATCTGGATCCAGGCTGGTGACACAGAACATATTACTTGGACTGGAGAGAGGATGAATGACAGGCCTCTGAACTGAAAGAGACACACAGAGACACACACAGCTATGAAACCACATCTGCAGCAGGCTCCTGTCCCACCAGCTGTGTTATCCATGCACTGGCAATGGTCACAGAGAAAGCTGACAGTATTTGTAAGGCAGTGCCTCCTTGCTGAAGCCCTGCTGGCTCTCAGACAGGGATTGAGGGGCCTGTGGATAATCTGCTCCTGTGCTGGTCTCTCTAAGGTATAGGGTGGTATTACCCTGAATACCCTGCCCAGCTCTCTGCTCCCAGGGGCTTTCAGGCCATTGGGTGCATCCACATGGCATGAGGGGCAGGCTAAGGGAAAGGCCAAGAGAGACTGAAAAGTGGAAAAAAATGCAGGCTTCCACCATTAAAAGGCAGGGCTATGGAAGGCATTTCTCAGCTGTGGTGGTTGGCAGTCCATCCTGTTTTCTCTCATTTCTGGGGACCTGTTTTGCCATACTATCTTGAAAAATTAAAAACCAGCTGCCACGCAGCAGTTTGTCTTACAGACTGCAGCCAGTGGCTGAGAAGCAGCCAGCATTTAGGCATGCAACCTAATAGAGCAACACAGCATTTAGATATGCAACCAATAGAGCAACACAGCAAACTGTGTACTGGTGCATTATCAATATGTGTTTCACTGTGCCCTTTCTTGATGCTTTTTTTCATTAAGACTAATTTTCTTAAACAAGGTGATTGTTAGCTCTTGAGTGATGAAACTGAGGGGCACTTCATAATGACTGATCCCTGCTTTGTCTGGTTATGGGCAAAAAATTATACACATGTCTGTAGGTAAACATATGTATGTAAGTTGTTCCTTTTCTTGATTGTGCCCTTTGGCTTGATACTTGTTCCTCTAGCCTGCAAACATCCTAAGGTTCTGTACAGCTCTGGGCTCGTTGTGGCCTTGATCCTCACAGGCACAGAAGTGGGAAAGTTGAAAAACAATCTCCTCTGTGCATCACTGGAATACTTAAACAAGCTTTTAGAGAAGCCATTTTCCTATGGAATGTTAAAGCATGGAAATATGGGCTATAGAAAACATTATTTTTGCAACTGCAACAAACTATACTTTAACTTTCTGTCATACCAAAGGCATGTCTTCTCTAGAAAAACTTGCATTAAAAGGCCAAAATTCAGCCACTTACTAGCATTGCTCACAAAGTTAAGAACCTACTCAAATCCTTGGTTGTACTGGGATAGGCTTGTAAGATTATAATCTTACAACAGGATAAATATTCACCCAAATGTTGAAGGAAGCTAGGAGGCAGAACTTCCACCCCATGTGTCAGGGAGGCCAAATCCCTGGCAAGCTGAGCCTGTGCTGGTCCTTACCTAGTTTTGGTTTGACAAATCCATTTGTTACCCCAAAGTCATCAGCAGCCACTGTCTCCCCATTGACCACTCTGAGGATGGTGAACTCGGCAGCCAGTGTGTGCATCACGAAGGGCAGGTCTCGCTCACGCACCTGCAGGTGACAACGGGATTATCTGCTGATGGCAGGCACCAGAAATGACACTGCAGTGGAGGGTACATACTTCTACTGCACAGCAAAGTGGACACAACTCCTGCTTGAGCCAGTGGATAGTTACCATTTAGGTGTATCTTAAGAGAAACACACTTGGTGATATCACTGTGAGTATCAGTAGGAGTAAGCACCAGAGTGCTTTTATGACTCTAAAAAGAATGTGGCGATTTCTAAGCGGTAGATGCTTCACTTCTTTTCCAGCATTCCTTCAACAACTCAGCACTGCCTGTTCTTCAGTCTTGTTTCCTCAGGAAATAAGGCTACACCTTGTGTGCATGCACACACACCTGTGTGTCAGACAGAAAGACAGTCTGTCCATAACCAAAACAACTTTGGAGCCTCTTGGCCATCACCAGCCAACCTGACAGCAGACACTGTGTTCCTCCAGCTTTCAGAGAACCAATGTCTGAGTGATGGTGGGAAGTGCTACCAGTATCTCCATTTCAGGAGAGACTGTTGCGTGGGTGCAGCACTCTCATTAGACACCAGACAACCCATGACAACAAATGCTTCATCCCATGGCAAAAGCTCCTGAGATGTCAGAGGGCCTAACTACAAGGAACAGAGCTCTGGGGAAAGCAGACTTTGGTACTTCTGCCACCCCCAGACAACTTGTTCCCAGAATTGCCCAACTGAACTTTCATCTGGTGGCAACAACTCTGCCTGGTCCCCTCATGTCCTCTTACCAGGATGAAGTCCGTCTGATAGGTGGAGAGCATAAACACTGAGATGTTTTGGTCAGCTAGGGGTGCTATCACTGACTTGGCAATTTTGGTCACTCCGATGGGCTGGGAGCTGGAGAAACCACCTCCACCAGACACCACGTTGAGGGCAAGCCATGTTGCATCGGCCACGCTCAAGTGTTCCGAGGAAGGAAGCTCTGCAGAGACAGAAGGGGAGGACAGAGGTTTGTTTTAGAGGCAGAGAGAGCCAGGTCCACTATGTGCCAGTATGTGCTTAGCACAGACCTCAGTGCAAGGAGTGACATGAGCCCCTTTATCCCAACCTCCTGGGCTTCCCATGCTGCTCCACAGGCTCATACTGTGACACTCTCTCATGCACGGATTGCATCAATTTCCATGGCAGGATTCACACAGATTGTCAAGGACAACACAGGGAGCTGCTGGCAACTCAGTAATTCACTTGGATGCCAGTGACCAGTTCTGTTGACCTTCCCAAGTGGAAAGCATGTGGTGGCTGTCCTGGTTACAAAAGGAGAGTTGGAACGTGGGTTTAAACAAACTGTGTATTCTACTCCCCTCTACATCATTCCTGACAAACTGTTAATTATAGGTCGTTTGCAAGAGCTGCCCATCCCACACCTAACACCCCAGGCTACAAGCTGGGTGTTAAATTAGATAAAGGAGAAGAGGCAAACCCTTGGAGGCAGGGTAGCGTTTCTTCTTCACACCAAGGACTCAATATGGTAACTCCCCTTTGGGGAAGCACCAGCACAGCCACACCCATCCTGAAGGGGGTAATCTCTGCTAATGGGCCAAAATGGGCACCACCAGAAGAGGAGCTGTAACTTGACCATCAAGAACTCCCCAAAATATCCCATGACTCACACTATTACATGATTCCGTTGTGAAACTCCCCGCCCTGGGGGAGGTTCTGGGCATTCCTGCCTGAACCTGAGTTTATATAATCTCAACACCACCACCACCACCACCACCACCACCGGATGGATCCAGAGAAGAACCAGAACTTCCACAGGACCACGGCTTTTGACTGCAACCATCATTTGACAGGACTGTGATCAGCACCCTGGCCACCAGGGTGCCACGCTGAAACTCTTTGTGCCAGTCTTCTGTGTATCACTGCATTTATTGCAATCTTTCTATTAAAATGTAACTCCAACCTGAAATCTCAGTGTAATTCTATGGGGATTCTCCTGCTGGTTTACTTTCAAAGCAGCACAGTGGTCTTGGACTTAAATCTCTATCATACAATTTCTCCCAACATTTTACTCAAGCTGTTCTGGCCTCTTTTGTTTCCATTTTCCCACTCTAATCTACACCAAATTTTGTACTCCTGGACTGGAGATGGAGGTTGACAGACCAGTCTGGGCACTATCCCAAGTCTTTGGATGCAGAGCAGGCACCCTATCCATCTGTGGGCTCCTGCCTCCATCTCTAAAGCATAAGAGGCACACAGCTCTGCAAGGGATGGATGGTATAACACATATACTAGGGATTACAAAGTAAGCACATACTAAGATAATGTAAATTACTTTGGAAATGCAAAATACGAAGAATAATCCCATTCCACTTGCTTCTGATCTGTTGTGGTTAAGTAGTTAAATATCTGCAGCTAAACCATTTAATACAAATTATTAACTGTTTTTAAAAACCTTTAATGTATTAACAGCCCAGAAAAATAGATGCAGACTCTGGAATGAAGGCATACACTGCTCTAGGATTCTCTGGATTTTTGGTTTTTGTTTGGCAAATTATAGAAACAGAGAGTTCAGATCCAGACTAACAAATGCATAATCCCATCTAAATCTACTTGGTGTAAGGAACCTGATCTCAGATGCAGATGCAGCCAGCAAGGACACAGCAGCTGTGCCAGGGGAGCCCTGCACACGGCTCAGGGCTCAGCTGCAGCCCAGGAGCCTGAAAGCACAAACCCCAGCACCACTGCTCTTGCAGTCAGCACTGGCACTTTAGGCAAGTGCTTGCACGTCTCCAAGTCCACACACTCCTGGCTCCTCCATGCAGTGTCCTTTCTTTCTCCTTCAGTGAGACCTTTGGGAGTTGTTTCTGTACAGCCCCAGACAGGGTGTAATAAATTCCTAACCTCACCCTCTCCAAATCCTCAGGCATCACTTCCCTGAGACTGACAGCACTGAAAACCCAAAATGATCTGAATAACAAACACATTTTGCTCTCTTCAATAACCTCAGTTGTGTGTAGCATGAAAACAACCCTGAGCATACACACTGCAAACAGTGGGGACACTGAGGGTTCTGCTTCTGCATTTTGATGTTTAGCTTCATAAGCCAATGTTTCTTTTTTAATAATCAGAGCTTACATGGAATGAAAACTAGACACCAGGGAGAGGGGGTAAGTTTGTGCATTAATCAACAGCATATTATGTCAGAGATCTGTGCAAGTTGCTTGAAGCAAATTATTGCAGCAAAATACCATTTTCTCATCAGCCCTTTGCATCAGAAAAGCACCTCCAAAGCCAAGCTTTCCACATCACCTGGCATGGAGAAGCTGGAGCTCAAAACAACTGCTGCTGAACTACGTATGTTTCAGGGTCGTGTTCTCACCAACTGATCCCACCTGCAGTGGGCACATCCCAGGTGTGCCCACGTCCACTAATGACTCACTACTGGCAGTGAGATTACAGCTCATTTCCTGCTCTATAAACAAAGCAGATAATATTCCTGCTTTGTACAGGTGATAAGGACTGCAATTCATTAAACACCACTTTAAATACAATTTTGGGCCAGGGATGTGATGGAAGATGCATATTTTGTGGTGGACAGAGGCATTATCCCATTTCACTCCAGCAGCAGCTGCACTGGATGAGCTGCCCCAAGACCTCATCAAGCTCTTCCTCAGGGGGATGGAAGGCTGATTTGCTCATTGCACTTGTAATTACTTGGAAGTGTTAATAATTTCTGGGTTTATGTGTTTAACAGACCCTATGAAGTGTGACAAGGGCCACTGCATTTGCTTAAGTAACCTGCTTCTCATGATTCAATTAACTTGGAAAAATATATAGGAAGTGATTGAAATACCAATTTTGGACACTGTTTCGCTAGGCAGCCAGATAGAAACGTACAGCCCAAATTTTAACAAAACAAACCTAGGCTGAAGGCTCAACAAATTCATCTAAATAGAATTAAATAAGCCATGTGGGATGGTGCTTTGCCCAAGAAGCTATTGAATGCTGTAAACCCAAAGGGAGCTGAAAACACCAGTTGTAACATTAGTGTAGACTCAGTTAGGCAGAATAAGGTAATAAATAAAGAGCAAAATGAGGAATTGCCCACATTCCAGTACCAACTCACCATCACCACCACTTTCCCCACAGGAGAACAGAGCTCCAGGCCCCCAGAGCTTCAGCATTGCCACATCCTTTGTCCTTCCATTGGGCAGAAATCTCTCTGCTGGGCTCTCAAGATCCTCTCACAACTGGTTTATCAGTGTGCAGTCACTCCCACTCCTGATCATGGGGACATCTCAACTCTGGCTGAGGAAGGCCTCTAAAAGGTCAAAGATTTGGGCTTTGTTTATTATAATCAGTGTTTTTGTTTTGATCTTTCATTGGGATGAAGCCTTAAGACTTTTCTGGTTTTGCTGTGTAAGGCTTTGCAGAGTTGCCAGCAGAAGGCACCAGGAGCAGTTCAGCTGCCTGCAGGCTCTATAACCATCATTTTCTGCCCAACATGCCAACTCCCACAGTCTGGAAGAGCAGGCTTCCAGACTCAAGCTGTCATTCCATCCATGGTCTCTGGCATGGAACACCACCAGCCACAACAAGATGTAATCATTGTGGTAGTCCAGGATGATTTTCTCTGGCAATGCAACACTGGGTACCTGTCACACATGGGCAGTGNGCTGTGTGCCTACAACAGGTACCAAGTGCTGGTAGTCCCCAAAAGCCTGTGGGGCTGCTCTCCATTGGCACAGGTATCAAACTAATGCCAGTCCCCGTGCAAACCAAACCCAGCCAACATGTCAAATAACATTTAGAATGTGAGTAACTGCTTATTCACAGCACAGGTGATTTACAAGCTATGGAGTCTGTCCAGAGCCTCACTGGTGCATCTGGCAGCTGCAGCTGAAGTAGAGCAGCCTCCCTAGCACGTCATCCTGGGATGTGAGGTGCTGAGTATCATACTGGCCATAACTGGCTCCTGAGCTCCAATAATCAATACCATTTCCAAGGAGGACAACAAACATTGGCTGAATCCCAAATAGGATTGAATTGCTGCCGCTAGAGCATTATGCAATGCTGTAAATGCTGTGAGCTGCTGCTCCTAAAATATCCTTGGGAGGATGCTAGGATGATGATGAGACTCCAGCTCATGGGTCTTTGCAAGCAGCCAAAGAAGTCACAGAAAACAGGGAAGGAAGATCTCCTAGTTTACAACCCTGACTGAAGAGTCAGTCTGACAGGGTCAGTCTGCACACCATTAGAAAAACAACATTCGTTCTGCCTGCATTTTCTACCCTGAAGACCCCTCAGTTTCAAATACCCTGCGTAGCAGGAGGCACAGCACTGGGAGAGAGCCCTACCTCTCCAAAAGAACATTGGAAAATGTGCAAAATGCTCTGAGAAAGGCCAACACCACCAGAACGTTTTTCCTTTTCTGTACCTAGTTTAAATGGGTTCACATTTCTCATGAAAAGGTTATAGCTAAGGAGGAAATAACTGGAAAATGCACACTTCCACGACAGAGATGCATTTCACCTATCCACATCAATAGCTGCATGAGTCCTGTACTACACACTGCTAACTCCCTTCCCCCTACAAAGACACTCTGTCAATTGTTTTCTGTGCACTCTTCCAATTTCACAGCAATCAGACATCTCTCAGCTTCCAAGTGAAACTGTAGATAAATCATGGATTTATCGTAGCGCTTGGAGAGAAATGAAGACCCTCAGCTGGTTTCCTCCTTTGGTGTGTTATGTTGGATCATCTCCTAAGCACTTACCTTCACTCAGGACACCAACTTTTACATTGTAGCAGAGTGCTCTGAGTGATGTGCTACTTACTCCCTGGTTTCTTCTGGTACTCTGAATGAACCAATTGCTCATCTGATTCAGCACTATGAGACTTATGTTTGCAGCCACAGTTAACTCCAACTATTAAAAAATAATGACATTTAAAAATATTGTGGACTTTCTGACCAGTGTTCTGGCTTCAGAAACCTTACACTGTAGTTATTTCACCTTTTATAGTTTCCCTCTGCAAAAATGGCAGGAAGAGTCTGGCTTGCATTAAAAAGGTAGAGAAAAAGGCTCCTGCAATAACAGGACCCCAGTGACAAGTCATTAAAAATGTAAGTGCTGCCAACTGCAAAAGTCATGATAAATTGGGAGAGCTGTCACCCAATGCTGCCAAGTGGCAACACAGTTTACATGTACATATATATCCAATAGCATCTTTATGTTTATTAAAGTGCTCTCTTCCCACTCCCCACATTGCTCTGCAGTTTCAAAATCCCGTCTTAAAATGAAGTGAGGGATTATCTGAGGTTGTAAAGGCTGATCCAAAGCTAGGCATCTTTCTGACCTCTCTGTCAGCAGCAGCACGCTGGAGGAGCTGGAGAGGCCGAGGGGGCAGCAGGTGGTGCTGCCATGCAGGGCATGCCATGGCCCAGCCATCAGCAGGGACCTGGGATGCCCAGGCCACACCCAACTGGTGTGCTTCCCCTGACATCTGCATAAAACACACGTTTGACCTGGACAGCTCTGCTCCAAAAGCATTTCAGGAAACTTTTATTCTTTCAGGCACTGTGGAAACTGGCCATATGAGCTCAAAATCCTGAGGGGAGAGTGGGTGGAAGATTACACCTGAATCTTGTTTCTTTTGAGAAATCAGGCAAAGTGAATATTCCTTTAATGTTCTGAAATTGAGTACTCTGTTTCTCACTTCCAGAAAGCTGTGTGAAAGGGGTTGAAGCAGGATAAAGATATTTATTTATCTATCTATCAGTTTTCATAGTGTGCTAAAATCCAGAAAGAGCTCTAAAGCTGGTCCACTGGCTAGCTTTGTGTGTTCTGGTCCTTACTACTCTGGAAGTACTTCCTGCAGAATGCTTTGCTCTGCTGAATGGACAACCAGTGATCCAGTGCTGTGCTTCCTCCACAGGAGCCCACCAGGGCAGCATAAACATCCTGGGGATGTTACACTGCAAATCATGACCTTTCAGAGGATGCAAATAGCCTCTCTTTTGGCCTCAAAACACAAGCTGCTAGCTTTACACTTAGTAACTGTGAGCAAAGATTTTTTGCTGCCACATAAATTCCAAGCAAGATCCTGTGGGCAGTTTGCAGCAGAGAGAGGTGGCTGCCAGGCAGAAAGTACTTGGTGTGAGTTTGATCTGAGTGCCACAGAGCACTCCCACACCAAGGGAATTAGAATCTAAGCACAAGAGCCAAGCAAGATGAAAGCTCATCACTTAGCTTTCAGCTGGGGAACATGACAACTAGGTCCAAAAAGTTACTGCTTATGGGCACAGGAGGAGGAAGAAAATCCCACAGCTCCAATCCAGCTGAAATCATCTCACATGCCAACAAGCTTGAGATCATCCTGGGGGGAAGTCAGCACACCCATGACCAAGCAGCTTTTGCTATTTTTTCCATTTATGCTAATGGTTTGGTCAGTTGTCACCTTCCTCAGAGGACAATACTGGAGGTGATCAGAGAACCAGAGAATGGTTTGGGTGGGAAGGGACTTTTACAAGCCATCAGTGCAACCTCCTGGCAATGGGTAGAGATGTCTTCAACTAGAGCAGTTTGCTCCAAGCCCCATCCAACCAAGCCTTGAATGTGTCCAGGGATGGGGCATCCACCACCTCCCTGGGCAACAAGAGAGGCCGTGCCAGAGGCAGGGACAGAAGTTAGCCCTGCAAACATGACCTGAGGCCTGAGGAGTGCAGTGCCTCCAGCACCTCTCTGCCTGCAGTGCCCTCAGGCTCAGGCTCACACACAGGAGCCAGCACTGAGACACCCAGTGCATGGCAGGGGTTTTTAAAGCTCCACATGTCCATTAGGTAACAAGTGCTACCAGCAAATGTGACAGCAGGTTTCTCCAGGATCACAGCAACAGGGAAAGAAGACAAGGGAGTCCTCTAAGCCCTTTGCTGGAGGGAAAGACAAACACATTCTTTATTTTATAAAAATCAGTAGACTCAAACTTTAATTTCTGTATTTTACTGCTCCTTGTGCATCTCAGATTTGCTCTTGATGCACCTGGGAATCTGCCTGGGTGTCTCTGCAGGACTGCATCCACAGCCAGGGAACCTTGCCACCTCTAACTGTATGCTACTGTGTTTCTGACACTTTCTCCTAACAGAGCATGCAAAACTGAGAGGGTTTTTTTATTCCAAATACCCTCAACAGGGAAGCTGTGAAACCTGTCATCTCATTTTCCTATTTAGCTTTTATCCCACTCACACAACTGTCAAAAGAACATTGTTAAGTTCATAAGCTCACACACTGCAGTGAGGCAGTAACAGCTTGACGTTTTATATATCTGGCCTCAATGTTTCTGTGCCTCAGTTTCCTACCCCTAAAGTGGGTACAAACCCCCTATTTCTTCTAAACCTTGCTCTCAAGAGCCAGCTGACTTGTTCAGCAGAGGTTTATACACATCTCACAACTGAAGCATTTCACAGCCAACGCAAAGCAGCATGGAAAATTCCTGCACAAAGATTTAAATGTCTAAAACCAGGTTAGAATGGGAGGGACTGGGAAGCTTTTTTCCCGACCTCTCTGAGCATCTTTGCTTTGTCTCTGAGGGAGGAAGCTATTCCAGGGATAATCAGGTAGGTTTGAAAAGCAAAGGTCTCTTAATTTCCACTATCAAGACCATAGAAGACAAACAGACAGGAAAAGAAAGAAAATGAAAACATGAAGTAAGCAAACAAGAATGCACTCTAGGGAAAAGCAAGCACCTGAGCCTGTCAAAGTCCCACTCTGTGAGCTCTGAGCAGCTGTCTCCAGCAAAAACCATCTCTCCCCAAACCCTTGCCTCCTAGGAGTGTTCCCAAAGCAATTTCAAGCAGTGCATCTTCCCTTACTTCTTGCATGACATTTATCTTGTACTAGTCCTTGTCTGCTGCTACAGATTTTCTTTCAATTTATGGAGTAATTAACTCTAAAGGCTATTTATGGATTACACTAGAATGGATGAACATACACAGTGCAATTTTCTCATCTTGTCCTGACAATTCAATACAAGCTCTACCCAGTACAATAACCAGTTTGAATTTTCAACTATTCATGTGAATAGGACAAATTACATACACAGGGAATTACACATGTGACTCTGGGTCCCATGTCCATTTAACAGAAACCACTGTTACTGGTCACACACAAGGGAGTCCTCTAAGCCCATTACTGGAGAGAAATGATAAACACATTCATCCCACCTTTATTTTATAAAAATTAGTAGACTCAAAAATCTGCTTCAAAGAGCACTGAGGTCACCCAGGGCATTTTTTCAAGCCCTGTTCTCAAAGAGAGAAAAATGACTCCTAACTAGACACATCAAGGGATTTAATACTGGCTATTTACAGCTACCTCAGGAGCTACAGCAGGCACTGTATTAGCTCAGCCATCTTCACTGTCCATGTAAACAACTGCAGGGGCAAGTGAATATTCTGAAACAGATGGAAACTTTTTATGTAAAGTACCTACTTTTCCTAAACTGTCCCATCCACTATGCCCCAGATCACAATTATTTCTGCAGCCACTATGATCCAGCAGCTCCCGAGCAAGGCCTTTATAAAAAAAATTAGGGAAGAGAGACTACACTGCTGTAAAGCTTCTCCACTGTTATACATCTGCCCACATCTCTGCATGAGATAGGAAAGTCTGACAGGAAAGCACTGGAGGTGTCACGTTCAAAGATGGAGAAGTCTGTATTTTTACCACTAATGGTACAGTTACAAAGACATCCCAGGCACGTCTATGCCCTGGGATGATGGAGGAGGACAGTATGCAGCTGCTTCTCTTTACCTATCTAGGAACACAGGCACCACTTTCTCAGTAAATGCTAAAGAATCCTCACCTCTGCTGGCACAGACACACAGCCCTCAGAGATTTTGAGGAATGAGATGAGGCAGATCCTGAGGTGTGGCACTGTCCTAGAAAGTTTAGCAGCTAGTCTGCTAAAAGCAGCAGAAGTGGGAATGTATTTATGCTAATTCCAGAGCTGGCAAAGGAGCTTGTGCTGATTAAATTTATATTTTCTGCTCAGCATGTCCTCAACTATATTTGTACAGAGCAGAGATGACGCCATGTGGCTGACTGATCTATTTACACCTCTGGAGTTCCCTACTCATCCCCATCCCTGTTCCTCAGTTAAGGGTGCAGACATGAATTTGGGCTAGTTCCAGCAATCCAATATGCCTGGCACGCTGCTGGGACTGGACAAACCACTGAGTTTTACCTAATATAAGCTGTTCAGGATCTCCCTACTGCCTGAATACGGGCAAGCAGAGGAAACTGAAAAACCCACTTCTGGAGAAGAGCTAAAATACAGTGAAAGTTATTGTTGGAGCCTGTTGTGAAAGCAAAAAGCAGCAATAGCCAGATTAATACTCTCTGCTGCTCTTGCTGACTGTAAGAAGCAGAGGCAAGAAATGTGCTGCGTTCATAAATGCACCATTTCTGTGCAGCTTTTTCTCTTTCTTCCAGACTTTTTTATATTCCTTGCCTAGCTGGATTCTGGCTTGATGTTTTAAGTAGAGCTGCAGGCTGTTTCACAGGTGCCTTGTCCTTGCCAGACAGAGACACTCCACGTGCAGGAATGTTGGGGCAGTGACAAGGGTTGCAAATGGATGCTGTGAGTCCCTCACAGTGGTCTGGCCCCACAGGATATGCTTTACCTGTCTTACTCTGTCACCAGCTTGTGAGGTGATCTTGAGCATATCACATCCTCTCTCATAACTGTGCTTCCCTTTCACATGAAATACTTGGTTGCCAGAGTCCTTCTCTCTTGCACTAAATAAGTATGTGAAATATTGGCATCACAGAGCATTGTGGCTCCTGGGTGTTACAGTAACAGCACCAAAATAAACTTCAGGAGGTGTGATCTGGCCAGCCCACCTCGTGTACTTAAAGGCAGCAGCTCTGCTTTGCTTGTGTGCTGGTATTTCCATTTCATGCTGTTTTCCCAAAGCCTCCTGTGTCTGCAGCAGGGTTGCACCTCAGAGCCATCCCCAGCAGTGCCTGTGACACTGAGGTGAGGGGTGTCCATGCCTCTCCTCTCTCTCTGAAGTGGGAAAACCAGCAATGGCTGCAGAAATCCAAGCAGTTTCTTTTTCTTCATTAGGCTCCAACCTAAACCCAAAACAAGTGACTCCTTTGGTCTTCATCTGGACAGCAGCTGGATTAAAGAAAAGCCAGAATTTCCCAAGGGGAAAAGAACGTGTTTGCAATGCAAGTTTCCCTTGCAGGAGAGAGATATTCAGCCATGTGAAACACATTATATTTCCTTTAAAATCAGCATATATTCCTCCAAACCTCAGCTTCCCCACCTTCAAGCAAAGAATTAGCATCCCTGTGTTGACAAAGAGCTGAACTCAACAAGCACCAAGCGCTGCACTGCTACAGGCAGAGGCCAGAAACACCACCCAGAGTCTCTGCCTGTCCTGCATTAACCTAACACCCAAGCAGTGGCATGTTCTTCTATGTATCTACTAGACCTGCTGCAGCTGAAGCTGCTTCACCAGAGGCACTCAGTACAAATCTCTGAAGACCCACAAGAACTCATGTGCCCATTCCCTTCCCTTCCCTGGCTCAAGTATTTAGTATCCAGTGAGTGTATGCATGAGGTTTTGCAGGGATTTTGCTGCTACTGTAATTTTCCCCTGGCCTTGTGGAAGCCTTCTGGACTGCCTGTGATCCTTCACCTGGGACTGACATGAAGGTTGCAGCAAGCAGGAAAGTCAGGTGAAGCTGTGTCCTGGGTAGGTACACAAGACTGCTGTTCCTGGAAGTGCTGCTGCAGTGCTGTGTTCTGCCACAGTGAGAGTCCTGTGTACATCCTGGATCACGTCCATAACCACGGGCAGGCCTCAGGCAGGGAAATGAGTAAAAAATGCCATTTTTAATAGCCATTAACTTTACATGAAAACACCATGTTTTGCTAAATGTCTGGCTACCCTTGTTCCAGTTAAAGGATGTGGAGGAGACTTCCCTCCTGGAGATGTTCTGGATACACAACACTCACTCACCACACTGAGGCAGACCAGAGGCAGTTCCAATAGTGTCCAATGACAGACATCCATTACAGGTCCATTTCTTGGGTGGTCCCATCTTGCTCTGAGACTACAGAATGGATCCACAGCACCACCCAAATAATTACATCAGTTTAAAAGGGACTTTCAGGACAGTGCAGACATATTTGCATGTCTGTGGACAAGTCTGAGAGAAATCTGGGAGTGCTGGCAGTGCTGGCTACCCAACCCATCACCACCACAAGAATTTCACCTGCTGTTTTCCTGTCATCTGACCCCATCATTATAAAAAACCAAGACCCTTCCCAGCTGCCAGCTGTGCAGGCCAGCTGAGTTCTGATGTGTTTCCATCCCCTGACACTGCCAGGCACACAGGTGACCTGGGGGGGGATGCTGGGAAAAGGATTCACAGCAGCCAAGTTTCCAATTTGTGAGATGTCTTTCTACTCCCCTTTTCCTACTCTCTGTGAATTTGTGAATGGACAGAGGGGATATTCAGTAATGTCTGAACTGGGAAAATCATTCCTTGGCTGGGAGGTGCCAAATTATTCCTGAGGTGTCACCAACCTGCCGTTTCTGAAAAGCCAAGCACACAGCTGTAAGGGCTGCACACACTCACTCAGGCAGATCCTCCTTTTCCACGGCTGGAGTCCTTAGAGCAATGGCTGAGTCACTCCAGCCAGCACCCCTTCAAAGGCATGGTGTGAGAGATGCCAGCAGGAGTGAACCTTCCCCTCCTGAGCAACAGCTCTGCCAGAGGGACAGGACCTACCAGCCAGCCTGGAAAGAGGCAAGGAGTGCAAATAATGCCAGTGCCTCCCTCTCCCCTCCCATCCCTCTGCCTGGTTACATGATGTCCTGGGTTGATTTTATGAGGCTCGTTATCCCCATTCATCTGTGTAGCTTAGAAAATAAGTTTTTGCACCTTTAAGATTTCTTCCAAATTTACCCTAAACCACGACACATGCCACCTTAGAGCTGTCCTCCCCTTCCAACTCAGCCTGCAGCATTTAATCCAAAAGGGTCTGAGGCATGGGCCACTTATCTGAGTCTGTGAAGGGGCTGCTTTTCTGGAGGTGTTACAATTTTCAAAATCTCCTTATGGTTCAGGGGTAGACAACTGCTACCCACTTCTACTTACATGCACACATCACCTGCAGACAAGACTGCCTCCAGAAATGGGATTGCAAAGCTCATCCCACCCCTGCTCTGGAGGGGTTCCCACAGGATGCAGCTTTGCCAGCACTGGTGGGGTGCTCCCTTTAGCCCTGTCCTGCTCTCCACCAGTGCTGCCACACCAGCCTTACCCTGGGTAAGAAAAACAACAACTGATTTTATTTAAAAATACAAAAACAAGTCTTCCAGGTAGACCTAACCAGTGCATACAAGCTGAGAGAGAAATGAATGCAGATGAGTTTTTTTTTACCTCACCTCCTCCCACCAGTGCAGGGAGTTGGCAACATTGCATCATCCCACACCCCCGCCCCTCGGATCAAACCCTGCAAAGGCACAGCTTCTGCTGAGGCTGCTGGAAGCAATAGCCAGGAAAATGAACTCTCTGCTGTGCAGGATGCATTTCCCAGTGGCCAGTATGACCCAGCGCTGGATTTTGTGGTCAGCTGCTACAGACAAGGATGTCTGAATCCTCAGAGATGTGCAACCCCAGCAACCTCTGCCTCCAAGTATTTATCTAGCCAAACAAGTATTTTTGTAACTGGACAAAGAGTCTGAGTTGCTCGCAGTCTGTCCCAAATGCAGGACTAAAGATGGGCAAAGAAGCCACTTGATACCTCAGGGACTAGGCTAACAGTTTTGATAGAGGGACACAATATGACTGAGCAGGATTATCAATTTCCACCCCCAGACTTCAATTACACAGACTCGGGTACTGTTAGTGTCACTCTCCTCAAGCCCCACGTGGCCTTACAGAGCAGCCGCTGGCTGAGGCAGAGGCACAGGCATCTTACACGGAGAGCAACACAAAAGCTTTTCTTTGCAGGAAATTAAAAAGCAAGGAAACAAACACCAGCACTTGCGCAAGCCCCAGACTGGCTCAGACAGAAAATTACCTCGAGACTGTTTGTGTTCCAGATCAATGGATGAGCTGCAGTGCAGGGCAATTAGCACCTTGAAATTATTCAGCGAGCCAAGGGGTGGGAATTTAAAGGGAGATGGTGAGGGAAGGGTGAGAGCAAGTAGGAATAACAATAAATTTTTCTGGATAGAAAAGTCAACGCCTGGTGCTGCCTTAGCCCAAGCTGCAGTGTGAGCACTGGCTCTTGGATGTTTTGCAACCAGGCAAATGGGGGACAGAGGGAGCTGGAGGGGCTGAGACTACATCCTGGGAATGGGTATGTGGCCTGACCATGGAAAGCAGAGCACACTTTTTCTGTCTACAAGTAAAGATATCTCCCTAGTTATACTATAAAGCTATTTTCTGCTGTACCTAGCACTCCAAGCAAGGCAAAAGTACTCAGCAGGCAGATCCTCCCTATGTGAGGTGGGAGGGCACAAGGTGCAAACTGGCCACTCAACACTTCAGGCAGGCATCAGCTCGGTTAGGGCTGGGTCCAGGTCTGTGACAGGCTCAGCACCAGCTCCCTTCAGAGGACTGAGCATCCTCACAGGGGCTGGTGGCCATCACCACCAACGTCTTCAGCAGCACACACACCTCTGTCATTTGGGATGTTATGAAGATATTGCTCTGATTATTCCTGCCACTGCCCAGAACAGGAACATCTCATTCTTTCCTATGTGCTGACATAGTGCTCACATACATGCAGCATGCCTTACTGCTGCTCTCAGGGAGGGAGGGAAGCTTTTCTCAGATGGGCCTTGTTACCCAACCACAGGATCAAACAGGAATCCCCTTCTCTTCAAGTGATGGGGAAGAACATGTGGCCTTTGCTACAGGACATGGGGGCTTTCTCCACTGCTCCTGGACATGAAACCATAAAACAGTCAGATATCAGAGACACAGCTAGGATTAAAGCAACTACATGAGAAAACCCTGCTCCTTTCCAACAGGTCTCCATGCTTCTATTATTAATCCAGGACTAAAAGCATCTCTACCTAGTTTTCTATTATTCAATTTATTATTATTATTGTTATGTCTGCATCTAATCGGAGACTGCAAAACTGAGGCCCTGATGCTCTTAACACTTTGAAATCATGCTCATCTGATAAGGCACTGAGAGAATTATGCAAGTAAACAAAGCTGGAGCTGATAAGGACCATGAGAGAGAGCAGCCCAGGTATTCAGTGCTGGAAGTGGGGGAAGGCAGGAGCAATGCCCAGCACAGCTCCCCACAGCCCAGTGCCTGAGCTGGGGCAAGGCCTGCAGAGTGGCAGGGAAGGGAAGGGAAGGGAAGGGAAGGGAAGGGAAGGGAAGGGAAGGGAAGGGAGCCTGCCCCAGCCACTGAGCACTGCAGCCCATGGCAAGGAACATTACACAGCAGGATGTGAGTGCTGTGATGCTCACAGCTAGAATCCAAACATTAACATTTCATCACAGCGCTTCCTTTGTAAGGATACAGACAGGTGGAGGTGGAGCACAGGCTAGAAACCATGGATAAAACCAACCAGGATAGAAGAGTTAGTGGAAAATGAAGCAAACAGGACACAGAAGGGTTTCTTCCTGCCTTTGTATAATTGGATGAGGCTTGGCAAAACCTGAGTCCTCTCTGCATTGCCTATGGATAACATTGGTGTTCCTGAGACAGCCAGGCTTTTGAGTAATCCAGTGCTAAATGCCATCAAAATAGCAGCATTAGCAGTAATTAAAAATGAGATGCTTTCAACACCAGGCAGTGTACTTTGGAGGCAGCCAGTTCACCCAAACAGGGTTACGATAGCTCAGGATTTTACATCTTTATTTCCACCCTGGGATCAGTGCAAACAGTCTTGGAAGAAACAGGCAAAAAATTCACTTCACCAAGATGGTTCTGAAGTGGAAATGTATTTTTTTCCCCTGTTTCTCCAGAACAGCCAAGATAAATACAAATATGGAAAGGGACTGACACTGGAAAGCAGGAGCCTCCCTTGGA